>CM054162.1:14179334-14204334 GCA_028751875.1 Rapana venosa
ACAAAACAAGATCAAGTATTATTGGGGGCACGGGGTTTGATCCAAAAGCTTTTTAGCAAATCTTAAAGACGTATTAACTCAGCTTTTGACCTACCTCAAGCATAACATTATCAAGATTTTCTTCACAATGCACGTCTAAGGTAATTTTCTATAGGGCATGGTTTTATATATCCCCTTTCCAACATCAGTTACAAATGGGAACAATTACAAACTACAACAACAATATTATTTACTGGAGATATTTTCAGCTTGGAAAAAATGAAAGTGAAACAATACACCGCACAGTAGTATCAGAAAACACCAAAAAAAAAAGTGTGAACAACACTGACAACACCAACAACAAGGGAAAGAACACTACCACCTCAAGCAAATAAAAAAAAAAATTTATTCCCCTTGCAAAAACAACCCTCTGATAAAGGGATTGTTTTAACAACTATACTTGTTTTAAACGCCGTTTATTTTTATCTAAAAAGAAAACCCGACAACTAAGACGAGTAAGCCCATAAAGTTCAGCCAAAATCCCAAACTTTTCCTGCTTTTGATGCAGCCAGCTAATCTGACCAAATTATCCGGAAGTGCGTTCCCAATTTTGAGCTAATTTTTTTAATGGGTCTGCAAAGGACCGGTTTGTTTCTTAACCCAGCCTGTGTTTTGTGGTGCGGAAGTGGGGGTGGTGGTGTGGTTGCTTCCTGTCGGGGCATAACAAATGTGCTTAAGCGAAACCCAATGCTTAATTAACTGCAAGTTTATGCCTTGCTCCAAAACGTATACGGTTTCTTTCCGCTGGGTTGGGTTTTTTTCAAAAGAATCGTGGATTGTTTTCTTTTATTTGCAACCAGATTGAGTTTGTTTCGTTTTGTTTAAGACCTCAAATCTTGCTTGGCTTTCATTTTGAAATTTTTTTAGACCTTTTGGGTTTCTTTTTTTTTATTTCCCGTCCAAGATTTGCTCGTCGCTTCGCTACTTCTCTTTTCTATTCTATGTGTAGTCTACTTGACCTACTTTGCTAAATTTTTTATCATTTGCCTCAAAAACTCTGTAGTCTTGATTAGCCCCATTATTTCTCGCATGGGTAGGGGGTTTATCATTTATTGTTTTTTAGTGCTTTCTCGCAACTGTGTGAACTAGTTCCAATCTAGAATAGTTTTTAGTTTTGTGTTTGCTACTGTGCAAAGGCTTCAAGGGGAGACTTTCAATGTTTTTGTAGGGTTTTTTTCCATTTTGTTTGTCAACACTGCGTAGGCAGTCTGTTAGTTTTTTTATGCATCACTAATACCAAGTTTTTTTCTGCATAGCAACACTTATCTCTGCTTGAGTGTATTTTTTTCTAAAAACGATGGGGTTTATTTTTTTTTGTTTTAAAAAAACCTTTGTCCTTTCAGTTTTCAGATCAGATTGTCTTTGTTTTCCATATCATAGTCATATGGGTTTTGTACTTCTGGTGTTGGTTTTCCCCAAAATTGTGTGAAAATCTTTAACCCTGCTTCTAAAATTTTTCTCTGACTGAAAGCAAGGGGGCTACAGATGTTCCGCTTTACCCTATCACAGCTGGCGTAAACACTCATCCATTTATAAATTTTATAGTCTTCCTTTTTTTTTATTATTATTTTTATTTTTTCTACTAAGAAAAAAGATGGCGCAACAAACTTGGTGCAATCCTTTATCCATACGAGTTTAAAAGATTCCCCTTTGGCATTAAAAAAACAGCGACAATCGTTATTAAAAAACAACCCCTCCACTATTGATGAAAAACAGAAACTGATGTTAGGTTTCCTAATTTTGGAAAAATGATGTCCTTGTTTTTAGGCACAACTAGGGTTGCTTTTTCGATAAAACTAGATCTGAAAAATGATCCAAACAGAAGTGTGGTACAAAATTAGGAAGGGGTATTTTAAAAAAAAAAAATTTGTGTCAAGCAAAGGGGAAGAAGTGCTGTCACAAACAATGCAACAATCTTTATCTATACTGATTTTAGGATGAAAAAGAAAAAAGAGATGACTTATTTTTCAAGGCATCAGGATGATAAGGACTAAAACACAGAGTTGGTTCGCGATAAGGGGAAAAAGAAAAAAGATGCAGCAAAAACAAAAGCCTATGGTAACAGTTTTTGTATTCCTCTTGACTTTTAACGCTCAGCTCTCACATGCCTTACATCAGGGGACACCAGAGCAGACTGTCGTATGACTAACCTTTAATGACATGCTCGTGTATAAAATCCCTGACGTGATGCAAATACAAAAAAACAGTATATCTTTAGAGTAGATGTTGTCAAACCCCAAGCTTGCACCTTCATTGCACAGCATTATCAACAAGGCTTGCTACTATTATAAAGAGTTGCTTTCCATAGCACTTAATGAAGATAAAGCAGATCGTGGAAAATAAATCTAACACCCGCAAGATCTAAAGGAAATTTAAAGCGTTTGAAGAACCACCGGCCCTTTCCGATCAAGTGAGGTTTTTAAACCTGGTATTAAAATTTTTATTACTTGAGGGACAGCCAAATCAAGTCTATGCCTCAGGTTATTTTCCCTATCAACACTTTGATGAGGTAAGAAAATACTTTGGTTCTGGTCAACACAATGATACCACTACTGGTGTTACAAGCAAATCTTTACATCTACATAAATGTTAATCTTCTTGAATACCTAACATCTAAATATGCATTGTGGGTTGACTTAAGATCAACAGATGATGATAACTGCATGGTTCAGGAAGACGCATTGAAAACGGCTCAGAAGGAATAACTTTTTAAAAATAGAGAAAGAGCAAGAAATGATGAGCCATAAAAATATATCTATGTGTAGTGATGGATGCACAGCTCAACATAAAAGGGAAAAAAGACAAAAAGAAGTTGTTTACTAATAAAACCACTAAGTTTTCTACCAAAAGAAGCACACTGCTCTCTAATATGCGGGCAGACTGGCTGTGGCAAGACTGTATTTGTTTTAGATTTATTACAAACAGTGTACAAAAATCATTTCGAGTTCATTGTTATATTCTGTCCAACACTACACAACAATAAAACATACAGAGAGAGAAAATTTATTTGGACAAATGAGAATACAATTATAGTCAATCTAATCAATAGACAGGCTAAGCAAGTGTTTAGAATACTATTACAGGCTGTTTGAAAATAGGCAGACCCTTTTCTTAATAGACGACTGCTCAGCAGAGCGTGACATTGTTAAGAAAAGGAATAGTTTGTCTAAGCTTGCTTTCAGTGGGAGACATGCACAGATATCTGTTTGGTTGCTGACACAAAAATATAATAGCATATTAAAAGATTACCGTGAACAAATCAAAGTCGTTGTAATTTTTCACATAAAAGACAGAGATGGGTTTAATAATTGCCTTCGAGAGAATGATGTTATTACAGACGGACAAGAAAGAGAAAGAATAAAACTAAAACTGAGAAGCTCAAAGCATAGTAAACTAATACTCAAAACAGACCAGCCGACTAAATACTGTGTAGTGTAAAACCCAATAGCTTATTTTTTAAACACACACACAAGAACATGCAGACAGACACAAAACATACACACATACACTCTCACACACAACCACACATAATATATATATATCAATGTCCTGTGCTATAAGCTGTAGGCCTACTGCTGTGTTGTATTGGCAACATGCCAAAATCTTTATCTGACACACACAGGTGCAATGGGGGCGTGGGTAAGTATTGCACCATCAGAAAGGAAGGTATATATTTATTAATTTTCACTCTTTTATCGCCCTTTGGGGCAGCCCAGTGGGGAAGTCAGAATGCGTTAGACAGGGCAAGCAGGCAGAGCTGGCAGGTATGGGATCAAACCCCAGTAGGGTAGGGTAGGGTAGCAGTAGCTACAGGTCCTATGCGTTGTGTGAATGCGTGTGGTGTGTGAATGCGTGTGTCGGCATTCCAACAGTTGTGAATGCCAGAAATCTTCTCTGCTACCCAAAGCTCCATTGCAGTGCCCTCCAAATTGCTCTCCATCTGTAAGGGAGCCTGGGTAGAGGAGAAGGTTTTGCACTTTTTTTTTTTTTAATTCAGCACAGCATAGCATAAATCAAATAATAAAGAAGAAGTATTAGGTTTTTTTTATAGTATTTTTGTATTAGTTCTTGACAAGATATTGTTTAGCATAAATTCCCATAATTTTATTTGTTTGCTCATTACAAATAAATTAGTATTACTTTCAGTTTTAGTAAAGCGATAGGGATAAAGCCGACTTAAGGTAAAGTGCTCTTCAAACTTACCTAGTTTTTTTAAAAACATGGCAACTTTTTGGGCCGATGAGGCGCAGAGAATCGGCCCAAAGTTGCGGGGTTTTATATAAAAACTAGGCAAGTCTGAAGAGCAGTTGAGCTTAAGTCGGCTTTTTCCCTATCTCTACTGGTTTTTATGAGATCGTTAAATAAATCTTCAGCTTCAACAATGTTCTTAACAATCATCTGGAAGGCATTTAGAAATTGTTTACACATGTTCTCTTCACATAGATTTTCTATGTATACTGAGAGTTTGTTTTCATTCCACACAAACTTTTCCACAACTACTGGCTCCTCAGTTACCTCACATACATCATATACTGGATTAATATGTAATTCAACAAGAAGGTGATCAGAATCAAAACGCTCAGCAACAAACAAACGACATGAATTAAAAGAAATCTGAGAGAACAAATCATCTGACACTAGAAATTAATCATGAACACTGCATCCTCCATTGGAAATGAATGTATAGTGTCCTAGCTGGTCACCATTACATACACCATTTATAATTTGTAACCCAAGAGCAAGCACATATTCAATAATAATTTACCATAATTATTGATAACACAATCTTCAGAATTATGATTACTACTGAGAGACATGCTTTTACTATAAGAATCTGAATTAAAGTCAATTGCTACATGACAAGAAGAAAAGTTTGATGTCCTGTTTCAGTCTCCACACAGTTTAATATATCTAGTCCTTTGGTTGAGACTATAAACCAAGGCCCCATGTGCGAATGCATGCAGTACATCTTGTGCACACATTAAATCTGGTTCCGCTTTTCAAAAGAGTAGGCAATTGTGTGCTGGTGGGAACATATGACAAAAGTTACAAAACCACATACACATGGGGACTGGATGAAAAAAGCACATGAGTGCTTATTCCATTATCCTCAATATAAAAAAAAAGTCATTGAGTGCTTTGATTTGTTGCTTTAGAAGAATCAGCGCAAATATAAATTCCATAAAATTATTATTATTACCAAACTTCATCCAATGTCCCACACAATACCCTAACATTTTTTCCAGCATAGCAATTTCATTATCTTTTGTCAAACTTTTAAAATGGTGAACCTTCAGGTGGGATATAACACATAAAGAAATACATTTCTTGTAATACACAATAGAGGATTTGTCAAAGAGAAAAACACAAATGTTAGATTATGGAACATTAAAACATTTCAAAAGGGGCACTATCTCATACTTTATTGACAAACTAACCCCCCAGATTGCCTCCCTTGATGACTAACTTCAATTGCTGACTTACAGGCCAAATAGCCACTAAAAACATTTGGCTGGATATTTCCAGGAACCTTTCTGACAGACAAATAAAATCAAGCTACACACATAAGACACAAAACCCCTGTAAAGTGATTTTAGAAACCCAACCCATTTATGTTCCAGGACAAAAAAAGAAAACGTTTTATGTTTCATTTTTATTGCTATGATCAATGAGTCTACATCATCTAAACTGACATTTTCACATTCACATTGATGAGACTAGAAACCAAGTTAATGCTATCATCAGTACTTGCCATCAAATTTCTTAACAAGGGCGTTTATTTGGGGGCACCCCTATAAGACAAATCCAGGGGGACAAATGTTAGTCCTCAACCTAGTAAACCTTTGGTCCAGACCTGTCTTTGTCCTGTTTCTCAAAGCCAAATGTGTCACAGTCACCCTCCACAGCACAAAGGAGTATTGGGTTGTGGTGACTGACTCAGGCCCACTTATGACCAGTGTTGCTTGCTTTCCTTGTCTATAGACAGATGTGTGTATGGGCCGGCCAGACAGGTTTTCCTTTTTTTGGAGATGGTTGAGGGTCACCTTTTCTCCATTTATAATCAGATGGTAAAAAACCATTCTTACTTGTTTCCCCTCTGCTCTAGCGCTCTTGAAATATGGGGTCAGTTTACGCCTAATTTCCCTAACAGACTGAGAAAAATCTTCATCTACAAAAATACTAGAGCCTTTCAGATGAGATTTTGTCTTTAATATACTAATCTTATCCTGATGAAAACAGCATCTTGCAGTAATAGGAGAGTTAGCTTTAGAATTTGTATGTGCCACTTTATCAAACTTTACATCCTTGACATCCATTCTTTTAGAGAGAAGATTTTTCACAGCCATCTCACAGTTAGCACCAGTCTCATTTGTTTTCTTCTCTATGTCATGAACAACAATGTTGTTTCCCTGAGATCGTCCTTCTGCATCGTCCTCTCTCTTTTCTAGCGTATCTACTCTGTCAGTCAGTTGTGTGTATTTATGTGTCATAGTTCTATGTTTTCAGTTCTGAGATTGTCCATGTCCCTTCTAAGGTCACACATTTCTTCTTTCAGAGCACCAACACTCTCTGTCAACACCTGTATCTCTCTTTTCAAACTGTCCACTGTAGACTTCAACAGGTTCTTCAGCACCTCTATTTTGACTGTCATTGTGTTCAACGTCAGTTCCTGGGGAGTTGCTGCAGGAGAGGAATCCTATCTGTGTTGAACAGTCATAGGCGTGTTGGCAGCCACTTCTGAACTGGTTTTGGTCCTATGTGCAGACTTCCCTGTGACTGTTTGACCAGCACCTGCACCACTTGTCAAGCTCATTTGCACATCACCACACCACAATAACCCCCTCCCCCCCAAATAGATAGCTGAGGGACAGTCCTAACAGGGCACCATCTCCCCGCTTTTCAACATCAGGATGGAGGTATACATGGAAGATTTGAATTCTGCCAGTTTGGATGTGAAACTGGCAAATACTACGCAAATGTCCCACAGACAGCCCTGTACAGTTGAACTGAAATTCCCAACCTCCTAATCTAAATACATGCCAACAATGAACAACTAAAACCACTTAGAACTAGTTACTAATTCACAAAAATACCAGAGCAATTTCAGTATGTCTTCTCCTTCACATCACGAATTGTCCCCCCTCCCCCCTCCAGACAGAGAGAGAGAGAGAGAGAGAGAGAGAGAAAAAACTCTGAACTCTGAACTCTGAAATGGTTTAATTGTACATCGGCCTTAGGCCACAATACACCAATGAGGGGGGGGGGGGGGGGGGGGGTGAAGGCATGAAAAAAAACATAGGAAACATTTCAAACATATTACTGTAAATCATAAATTTACTCTCATTTATACTCACATTTCTAAGTCTCCCATGTGGGACAGTTTATCTTAATATCATGATGCTATTCACCACATTCATAAAGACTTCAAATCATCATAAAACTATGAGGGTTAAGTCCCCGTTTTCATATGACAACTTTCATCTTCTCCTCAAAACAACGTTAAAAGCTTATACTCCATAAACTAGGTGGATACTCTATACCTTTTTTAAACAACACTTTATACGAGCATAACAACATGATTCATCATTGTTATCGTAATTGAACCAACAAATGTTTAACTCATAAAAGACACATCACACAAAATCTTCATTACCAAGTGTTTATGAGAATGACAGGAATGGGAAGGGAGAAAACTATCGGTTTACACTGCATCATGGATATGATCTTGCTTCCCTTCCAACATTTTTTAAAAGTAAAAAAAATAAATGCATGAAACATAAACATAGAAACGTTTCAAACATATTTCTGTCAATCATAAATTTACACTCATTTTTACTCACTTTTTAAGCCCTCTCATGTGGGACAGTTTATCTTAATATTTATGATGCTATTCACTACATTCAAATGATTGTAAATCATCTAAACTATGAGAGTTAGTCCCGTTTCAAATGGCCATCATCTTCTCCTCAAACAACTGTTTCAAGCTTATATTCTCATAAACTAGGTGGATACTCTACACCTTTTTCTTTTAAACAACATCCTTATACTGAGCAATAACAACATGATATCATCATTGTTATCGTAATTAAAACCCCAACTATGTTTAACTCAAAAAAGATACGTACACAAAATCTTCATTACCAAGTGTTTATAGAGAATGAAAGGAATGGGAAGAGGAGAGAACTATCAGGTAAATGTATCATGGAATGATCTTGCTCCCTTCCAACACTTTTTAAAAGAAAAGATAATACAAAAGAATAAAAATGTTTACGCATTTTCACACAAGAAAATCAGAACAAGTATAAGGGTCACATAGTACTAACACAGTTACAATTTCCATTTTCCCTATCAATTGATATGATTTACCAAATGCCAAAAGACAAGTTTAAGCTGCCTATCATTATAAGCCAGTATTATCTTCCCTTCTATTGACTGCATGAAAAACATATCTAGATACATTGTGCCTGTGATTCCCATTTGATGACTAAGCAAAACACAAAAAATAGCTCTGATGATTCTCTAAGAATTTTCCTCTAAGGTCTGTGTAAAGGCTGCAGTTAAACAAGAGGTGATGTTATTCTCAATTGATTATCACAAAAAAACAATTTCTATCCTGGACAGATTCACTATATCTTTGTAAAATTATTATTTATTGGAAGTACACCAAATCTTAGCTGGGAAACAGCAACACGGAAGCAATAAATGTCCATATCATTTACATATTTTTTCTCTTTCAAACACTGTTTTATATGAATTATATATCTGATATCTTTCTCTTTCTCTTATAGCTCCATTCACCCTGGATAAACCAGTCAACTAGTCTTTGTTTAAATCCCCAAAAAAATGTTTTAATATCCCCCACCCTTGCTGCAACCAAACAATGCCATAACCAGTCTCGCACAGAATCTCTCTCACATTTGTAACCCAACAATTTTACCACCCCTGTCCAATTCAAAATAACATATATATTGCTCTGTGGGGTAATCTATCATTATCCATTTGAACTAATTTTAGCCAGTATCTTATACATGAAAACATATGAATTGATATATAATGGGAATCTCCCTAATCTCCATAACATCTTTTTTGGGTGTCCTCACTGGAACACCTAAGAATCTTTTACAAGCTGTTAAATGTACTTTTCAATATGGTCTAGTCTACTTATGCCCCCCCACCTCAGATGCATATAACAAAATTGGTTGGATTTTATGTCAAAAATTTAAAGAATACACTTGCGATCTTTTCCTTGTATTTGTGAACACTCTAGTAATTGCATAACAGCTTTTTTTCCCTTTAAATTTTGCTAAATGATCAGTACCCCTTTTAGCACTAATCTTAGTGGGTGAAATTAAATCCTAATAAAAGTAACTGTTTTACTACTCTAATCTTGCCATTATAAAACCATTTTTCATGTCGACCAGAAACCCCCCTTTCTAAATACCATAATTTTTTTTCTTATCATTGTTACAATAATTTCATTTAATCACAACAAATATGTAAGATATCAAATTGATTTTGAAGACCTCTGGGAGTAGTTGACAGCAAAGCTACATCATCTGCAAACAATAGGATAAGAAGATCTGCAATATTAGGCAGCATCTGAACCCTGTTTGCCCCTTTCTCAACGTCATCAGCAACTGATTATAAAGATTTTAAAATAAAGTTGGGCTCAAAAAAAAAGCCTGCTTTACTCCGGTTGGGCATTCAAACAACTCATAAGCTGTGATTTTGAACGAAAAACACGATAATATGAATTGTACATTGCTGTGAGAGAAGCAAAAAACTTCCCTTTTACACCCTTTATTATATAAGCACGATAGAAGTTTATCATGTTGTACAGAGTCGAAAGCTTTCTAAAGTTACAAAGGCTATATACAACTTTCTACCTTTTACTCAAACATTTCTGAACTGAAGATATAAAGTAAAAATATGGTCCCAAACCCTAGAATGCTTTTTCCGAAAACCTGCTTGCTTATCTGAATTAATTCATTAGTTTCTAACCAAGTATATAATCTGGTATTTAGTATAGAAGTGTAACACTTAGAAAATTATGCTTAATAAGATACACCTCTAAGTTATCAACATTATCTGGGTCGCTTTTTTGTAGATTGGAATTATTATAGCTTTAGACCATTGTTAGGGTAAATTCCTTGGTTGAATATGTTATTAAACCGTTTTGTTAGAAACTCAAGAACAGTTTTTCCACCCAAATTTCAACATTTCAGCAGAAATTTTATCTATGCCACAGGCTTTTCCTCTCTTAAGTTTAGAAATAGCCCGAATAACTTCTTCTTCACGAATAGTTTGATTTAGATCTGACAATTCACTGAAAGTTTATTGTCAGTACTATTTCCCTCTGCTTGGGTTTGATTATTGTTTTGTATAAGATTTAAAATGATCGAACCATCCTCTAGGCTAATGTTATTATCAATTATTTTTTTACCACCACATCCCATGTTTCTCAAATGTTTCCAGAACTGAGGCGAATCCTTCATTTCTTTAACTAGATTGTCTGTTTGTAATTTTTCTGAATGCTTGTTTCTTTGTCTTCAGTAAAATTCTATACCTTTCCTTGCTTCTACATATAACCTTCTATCTTTTTCCCTACGAGATTGTCTAAAGATTCTTTGTTTTTTGCGACTTTTTTTTTTAAGCTGCAACATTCCTTGTCAAAACCATACCGACTCTCTCTTTTTCTTAGCAAAAATCACTTTAAACATACATTGGCTTGAGTCTTTCAGAATTCTACAAATGCATCCAAAGCTTTATCAACATTTCTATCTAAATTTTGACTTGCTTTATCCCTTCTAGTTTGGATTTCATGCTTTGCAACATTTCAAGAAAATCATTTTCTTTGTCTTCTTGCCAAAATTTTTTCATGTGATGTGCTTGCATTTTGTTTCGTTCCTCACACTAACATTTTCCATTATACTTATTTTCTACTTGTAGGACAACAGATAAGTGATCCGAATCTGTTAAGTTTTCAACAGTAGTGATATAAAATTTGTGGATAACAACAAATCAAAGAAACTATAAAGTAATCCACTGTACTTGCTCCAGAGGATGCAAGAAGGTACAGCTTTCATCAAATCTATGTTTTGTTCAGACCATTTTAAAATAACACATTCAAAGAGATTGCACAAGTCAATCAATGAGTACCAAAATTGTTGGTTTGACTGTCATGTGATTTTCTTGAAAAGTAGTGATTGTTTACCGATATGTGATCAAAATCAGTAACAATCCCCAAGAAACACATGTTTTCTGAAGCAGTTCTTGCATTCATGTCACCATTTAACAAGATTAAATCATTATACGTTTCATTTTGATCCATTAGACATTGTTCTATCATTTCAATGCCAAAAATGCCCTCCTGTGATTTCCAAAAAGGTTTAGTCACTGGGAGGTACATAAGCACTAATGAACATAATATCTTTATCTGACATAACAATCTTTATCTAATTTCAAAACCACCAAAGTTTTCAAATTCAATGGAATTAGTGTACAGAAAACTGCAAAAGACTTTTGAACCATTACTATGACCCCTCCAGAGTATCTTCCCTGCCGAGAAAGTTTCTTTGCCTTTGATGTGAATGAAATGTAATCTAAAAAAAAAGGGAATCAAAGTCATCTCTATGAAAAGTTTCTGTCAGACAAAAAAATCATAAGAAAGTAGATAGTTAACAAAAGCTCATTTTTCTAATTTTTGTTAAAAACCATTGACATTGTAAATTAAGAAATTTTACTTGCAACTTATCTACACTTTGTACAAATTTATTTGCAACTTATTTACATTTTGTACAAACCCTGCTCTGCTGACTTTCTGACTCTGTTTTCCTGTGAATTTACCATTATTGCATGTGATGTATTCTTCTGTGCAATCACCATTGCTTGCTTTGGTGCTGGGCCTGGGGCCCAGTCCCTATTTGAGTGTATCTGCTGTCATAGCATGATTTTGGAACACAGAGATCTATCAGTGACATTGGTTGGTCCCCTTTGGGATGGCTTTACTAAAGGAATCTACAATGCTGCTCTGATGTGGGATCTTTGGTTCGTCTCCCCCCAGTCAGGCTACCCTGTCCCTTTTTACCAGGGGCAGCACTTTTTGACGCAGGTCTCTTGTTGGACACCTGCTTTCCCTTTTGTCCAGTCACATGTCCTGTCTTGTCTCCAGTCTTACTGTTGTTCTGTTTGTCTGGTTGTCTTTCACATGTCCCATTCTGTCTATCCATGTCCTCTGTCACTGAGTCTTTGGTCTTGCTCTGCTTCTCATTACTCGTGTTAGCTCTGCAATGTTCTTTGCTGGTGCATTGCATCAGAGATGTCTGACTTACGTGTTTCTACCCCCGTCATATTTTCATTGTGAGTATCATTGTTTTCCTGTCCTAAATCAATTGTAACACCTGAAACAGTCACCCTGTTGTCATTTGTCATGTCATTTCCACTAAACAATGTGTGTTACTGTCACTTCTGTCTGTCATCACACCTTGGAACACTTACTTTTATCTTTTTCAGCCTGGTCAGCAGAGTCAGATTGCAGATCAGTTTCCCTCATTCTGAGCGGTATTCACAGCTTGTGCACTTTGATCTCTACCAAAAAAGGTCTTCTTCCCCATGGGATGACACATGCGGTCTCTCAGGATTGCTCTTCCTGACAGGTCTGTGGGTCTCCTTGTTACTCTGGGACAGCATGCTTTGAAGTGTTTGAGTTGGTGTAGTTCCTTCCTCCAGACAATCCTCTTCTCTGCAGATGCTCTGCGTCTTGGTGGTGCTGGCTGTTTCATCACCTCACTGTACGAGCGAGTGCCTGGCACTATTGGAACAAAGGAATGTCTTTCTCGGCATGTCTGTCCGATTCTCTTTTGATGCATTCTCATGTCTTCCATAATCTCCAGTCCCTGCCACATAGTTGGCTTCATCAGAGTGGTAACCAAGGTGTTCTTCCTCACCTTCAGAATCATGTTCTGCTTGATGGAAGGGATGCCTTGGTGCATTTACACTATTCCATGGCCCTTTTCTCTTCTTGCATAGAATATTGTTGCATAGATTATTCCTGCTTTGTCCCCCCTGGTTGTTTCTGTATCCTGGTTGAGTTGTTTTCTAGCTGCCTGTGTTTGGGTGTGGAGGCCTCTTGAGTCTTTGCTGTTTCTTCTGAAAATTTTCCCGGTGGAGATAAAGGACCTGATTCCTTCACTTCTTCTATGCTTGGGGAAGTGTATCGCCTTTCTCTATTGTCCATGAGTTAGGAGTTTGCCCGTCTTTCTCTCACTTGCAGCTTGCCATTGTATATATATGCGATCTTGCCTTGATTTTTGATAAAGTCTACCATCTCTCTTGTCGTGGGTGAGGTCAATGCAACTCTTATGCCACTTTGTCGTAAACTGTCTCTGAGATCTCTGTCACTGAGGATTTCCATCTTGTCAGTCCCCCTCTGTAGTTGCATGAGGATGGGCCGAGGATCCCTGCTGTAATGCGACGCTTTCCAATTCGAAAGGCTCTGACAATATCCTCATGGTGCCCAAAATTGGAGAGTGAGGGAAAAGGGTTTTTCAGTAGATCAACTATTGTTTGTGTGGTTGTGTATTCATCTTCCCCTCACTTTCTTGTACATTCATAATCTGAGATTGCCAGCTTTTGAGTCCTGCTCCAGTGTTTCCAGTTTTTTTTACAGCTGATCAATTCTCTCAAACAAACTTTCTATTGTCCTCTTTTTTGTTCTTTGATTCCTCTGCATTGGAGGGCAGCCATTTTCCTTCACTTTTACTACTTCAAGCAAAAGCGTCCAATGCTGTTTTCAAGGGAATGGAACTTTTCATTCATTTCTGTTTTATTCGTTGAATGGAGAACAAAGCCCCGCTGCATTTGTGCTAACGCCAGTTTAATCATTTGCAAAATGTCTTGAGGTGGGTATGAAGCACTCTCCGCCATTATTTCATGTGCCTGTGGTGACGTAGGCTTTGTTTACAAACAAGGGGAAGCATGAACTAGATTCTCCAAATAAGTAGTAACCCTCACTGGGGGTGGGGAGGGAAAGTGACACAACCCCTTTAAAAAAAAAAAAAAAGTCGATAGGTGGTGGGTGTACAGCTGACGATGCACGTGAAAATTGCACTCTCAGTTTCTGGGTTTCATGCCAAACAGAAGTTGTAGAAGTGAACTCATGTAATGTACTGTAACAGTAATGGCAAATTCAAATTCTTATTTCTTCCATGTGTTTTATACAACTGTTAATTACACCAAGCCACTAACCTTTTTGGTTCTTTTTTTACACCTTCTTGTACATAACACCACATACACCACCATGCAAAAACTTTTCAAGAACACAGGGTTTTAATCTGTCAAAATTCCACACCTAACCAGAGCAACGTTTCACGCACCCTTTTGAGAAAGAAAGAGAGAGAGTCGGAAAAGAGAGAGAGAGAGAGAGAGAGAGAGAGAGAGGGAGAGAGAGAGAGAGGGGAGAGAAAGAGAGAGAAGAGAGAGAAAGAGAGGGGAGAGAAGAGAGAGAAGAGAGAGACAGAGAGAGAAACAGAGAGACAGAGAGACCTTGCAAATAAGAAGACTAATATGGTCAATTGTGGAATAACCTTTTCAGTGATATCACTACATTCTATACTGTTATTTTATGATAGTACTAAACATAATTATTGGGGGACTGGATAGCTCATTGTTGGAGCACTCACTTTCCCCCAGCCAAGATTAAGCAGCATAGAGCATGGTTACCACTTGGATGGGTGACCCTTTGCACGCCTTGGCTTCAGTACAGTGCCCCCAGTTCACCCAGCTGTAAATGGGTACCTGCCCTCTTTAGGGTCAGGGAAGGTAAAGCAGCAAGGTAGAGGAGATGGGCACCACCCTCAATATGCTAGCCCCTAGAGAAGTGAGGTCTCTGATGCCTTACTCCCTTATGACCTTATAGATTACGGGAAACCATTACCTTTAGCTTACTAAGCATCTTGTTACTTAAGTTACTGAGAGAACTCCCCCTATAACTATCCCGTTTATTAGCATCGCCTTTTTGTAATTAAACAGAGGTAAAACAATAATTCAGTCCAGACAGCCCTGATAGTAATAATAATGATAATGATAATAACAACAACAACAACATCAATAATAATAATAATCAATGAAATTATGAAGCCTATATCTTACAAAAAAAATCAAATAGCTTCCATCTAACCCCCTCTACAAAAGTGATTAACAGTTTTAAACAAATTCATATGTACACCAAACACACACCACACACACACACACACACAACACACACACACACACACAACAAACACCACACACAACATACAGGCTATACACTTTAGCAGGGTGATGGTAATTTTGGCTGTTGAATGAAGGAAAATATATAAGATGAAACCGGAGGGGAAAGTCTTAGGTTTGAAATAGGCATGTCTTGAGGCTGGATTTAAAAGTGTTGTAAGTAGGCTTTTCGCGAAGGGAGAGAGGGAGGTCATTCCAGACTGACGGGCCAGAAACAGAGAGAGAGAGCAACGTGGACTGGTTGATTCTAGGTATTTCTGAGCACCCCAATCCAATAAGACAGAGGCCCAATGGAGAGACCCAGTCAGGTGCTGCCAGTGTGTTTTCAGTGATATGCAAGGGGATTACTGTATCTTGATCATCATAAATTTTCCTGTTTGGCAACTTATTTCTACATTGAAAGCTGTAGTGAAATACTGGATATGGAAGGAGAAATACTAACTGAACGTCTCTGTGTGTCTATGTGTTTGTCTTTCTGTCTGTCTCTGTCTGTCTGTCTCTTGTCTCTCACTCTGTCTCCCTCTCGTGCACACACACACCACACACACACACACACACACAACACACACACACACACACACACACACACACACACACACACACACAGAGTCCTATCATTGGTTCTATTATCAAAATTTGTTAAAATTATAGTTTAACCTGTTTACTAATTTGTAAAAATTGGAAAGTTAGTGTTGAAGCTGTTATTTTTTTCCTTAAACTTTCTTATCGATGGTTTAAATTGGTTTTGTTATAGTTGTTAATTGCGATAATTAGCTATGTGCACACCCAACCCACCCATCCCCCTCCACACACACACCCCACCAACACACACACACACAAAACACACACACACAACACACACACACACACACATTTTCCCTGTCTAATATCACTAATTATTGGAAAGATATTAAACTGAAAAAACCTCACACACAACCCCACATACCTAATTCATAAGATTGGACTCAACCAGGGTTGAATAATCATAACATATTTAAAAATAAAAAGATCATGCTATGTTGTAAAAACCAAAAAAAAATTGAGAACTGTACAGGGGGTTTTTGAATCAACAAAAATGCATTTTCTAAGTTAAATTTTTTACAACACTGTTTCACGTGTTTATAGATTGGAACCATATCTACTGATATGCAGAAATGAAAATTATGGGCGCATATTCAGCAGATTCGCCCAGCTCCCATGATTTCATGATTGAGCAAGGGAGATATACAAATATGCTCTTTAAAAAAAATAAGTGGTAACAAATAGAAGACCAAGTATTACTTGCATATTGTTTGTAAACTATATGATGGTTTAAGAAAGAACTTGTTATCTCACGTTAAAAATAAACAAATGAATTTCATAAATAACAACGAGAATGTGAGTAAGCTCTGTTTTACAACAAGGACTACCTTTGACATGATAAAATATATCAATAATTTTTTCCCGAAGAGCAAAAGCATGGACAAATTACATAAATCTAAGAATCGACATATTTCAGGAAATGTTGAATACGTTTATGTTTGGTGTCAAATAAGTCTCGTCCTCACTAAATAGCAATACAGTTTTCTGATTCTGATTCTGATTCACACATACATCTCTGAGCTTTTGTTGCTTGCTCGCTTACTTATATAGATGTGTGTGTGTGTGTGTGTGTGTGTGTGTGTGTGTGTGTGTGTGTTTTATCTGTGTGTGTGTGCTGCGTGTGTGTGTGTGTATGTGTGTGGTGTGTAAGTGGAGTTGTAAATGGGTACCTCCCCTCTTTAGGGTCAGGAAAGTAAAGAATTGAGGGAGAGGAAATGGGTGCCACCTTAAAGTTGAGGTCTCTGATGCCTCACCCTCTACGACAACATAGATTATGGGACACCTTTACCTTCTATACACACAACACACACACACACACACACCCCCACACACACCACACACAAACACCACACACCACACACACACACACACACACACAAACACCACACCCCACACACAACACACGAGAATTGTCCCTGGCAAAATTCTTAGAAAAAAGCCACTCTGATAGGGAAAAAATACAGTTGCAGAAAAAACAAAAAAGAAGGGATGGTGCTGCTCTTGTATATATAGATATATTTATATATACACACACAGAGGGTAATTCCTGCACTATATCTGTATTGGTTTGGTGGTGTTCAATGGTCTCTTTTCAGAGCTAACAAGTTCAGGGTTGATTTATTTATTTCATGTCATTTATTTCATGTCATTTATTTCATGTCATTTGTTTCATGTCATTTATTTCATGTCATTTATTTCATGTCATTTGTTTCATGTCATTTATTTCATGTCATTTGTTTCATTTATACCACTTTAGGTCACAGATTTCTCTGCTTGAAATTGGGGCTGCTCTCCCCAGGGAGAGCACATCGCCACAAGAGCAGCGCCATCCTTTTTTTTTTGTTTGTCTGCAACTGTATTTGTTTCCCTATCAGAGTGGCTTTTTTCTAAGAATTTTGCCAGGGACAACTCTCTTGTTGGGATGGGTTCTTTTACGTGCGCTGAATAATTGTGTGTAACACACGGGACCTCGGTTTATCGTCTCATCCGAAACACTAGCGCCCAGATCACCACTCATGGTCTAATGGATGGGGGTAAAGTTTCGGGCCCAAACAGAGTACCCCCTTCCAAGCTCCCTACTAACAACAAGAACAGCTTGGTCACAGATCCACACGGAGCCAGACACCCACGTGGAGTGGTGACCACCACAACTTTCTTCCAGCCACCTTCCTCTATCACACCCCCCCCTCCCCCACCAAACAAACAAACAAAACACACTTTCTGAAAGAAACTCAGAAAGGGCACACAAATCTACGAGAATCCCAAACTATATCATGGGGTTTTAAAACAAACTGCGCCCCACTGTCTCAGAAGTGATTTTCTACTACGGCATGATGCCAGTAATGACGACAATAATTTGCTAATGTTAAGTAAAACACATGCTTATGAGACTTCTCGCAGGTCTGTCTACACATTCATATCATGCCACAATTATCTCAGAATCACCCCAGGCCTAGAAAAAACAGACACCTGCAGTGCTATTCTTGAAATAAATTACAACAACTCTCTCTCTCTCTCTCTCTCTCTCTCTCTCTTCTCACAAAACACACACACACACACACACAACACACAACACACACACACACACACACACACACACACACACACACACAATCTCATCCCTAAAAGCGAATGAAGCTCGACTGTGTGGTTCCAGTCAGCCCTAAGAGTCCATTGCAAACTCAGTCTGAAGAGGAGCAAGCGGGAGTCTGAGTAATCCCTCCTCATCTTATGGGTTTCCAGTCCATGCCTTTGGAGGCAGAAAGCCCGTGAGCTAACTACTGTGAAATGAAAGTGTAGCTGGTCCCCAGTCGTTGTTTTGTGTTTGATTGCCAGTGGATTCAGTTCACCATATTAACTCAATGGAGTCCCAGTGAAATGGATCTCGCCATTTTGGGGTGATGCGTGATTTTGGCTATATTTGAAAAATTCGGCAGACCTACCTAACATAATAATGACATACACATTATACATCATTGAAAAGTGTAGAATATCTTCTTTTGAAATTGTTTCAGTTTTTCAATACATGACTGTATTTATTTTTTACAAATTTTCAAAATATGTCACTGAATGCTGGAAAAGAAAAAGGTTTGAAAATTAGGCTGCGTATCTTACATGCCTTGAACTGTTCATCAACTAGTCCCCTTCAAGCAATGTATGATTTTTCATCAAAGTAAAGTTCCTTGAAGCTGGCTGAATCCATCTGATGTCACTTTTTGTACAACATATTTTTTTTAAGAGTAATAACACTGGAGAGCCTGAAATCTCAAAGATATCACTTGTTGAATATCAAACAAAATTAGCCAACAGACACAAACTAGGCAACCTTATGGTCAAGGAAAGCAACTGTGTTTAGAAAAATGATTGCCCTACAGGCCAGAGTACTTTCCCTTGAGATGAACATCGCTTAGCATATTTTTAAAAATTCGTAATAAGAGTGCCGAAGCACAACCTCAATGAGTTAAGAGGATTTCCTTTTCTGTAGAACTCCCCGTAGACAGATCTCTTGTTGCTGTAGGTTTTAATGCCCGCTCTGTCTAGATGTGTACATAACACTTCAGTTTGTCCTTTCACTCCAAAGGACTAGGACCTGGACCACCTGTCACAGTCCACTGAAAGGGGTGGAAGTTGATTAGGAGTTGTACAGGAAAACACAAGGAAGCTACATTTCACATTGGTATGGACATTCCAAGAAAAACTTCAAATAAAAGTATCAAAAAACACACAAGCACGCTCGCACGCGCGCGCGCACCACACACACCAAACGCACACAAACGCACGCACGCACGCACACACCACGCGAGTACGCACGGGCGCTAGCGAGCAGACTCACTTTTACAAAACACAAAAAATAAGACTACATGACATAAATGGCAATAACATTTTCCTGAATCTGAATCTGAATCACACCACACAACACACACACAACACACACACACGCGCGCGCGGGAATAGAATGTTATAAAACAATTGATTGAAAAAGACAATCTAAACTTATTATCTACTCGTGCACGCACGCACACACCCCACGCAAAACATGCACGCGTGCGCACACACATACACACACACCAATTTATGAATAAAATGTTATATATACCATTCACTAGAAAATATATAGAAACTAACACACAAGAGAATTTTTAAACACATTTAAACCCAAAATAAGATATACGAGTATGCGTGCGTGTATGTGTGCGTTTGTGTGTTTGATGTGCGTGTGTATGTGTGGTATGTGGGGAGAGAGAGAGAGAGAGAAAAGAGAGAGAGGGAGAGAGAGATGAGAGAGAGAGAGAGAGAGAGAGAGAGGAGAGAGAGAGAGAGAGAGAAAAAAGAAAGAGAAACAGATAGATAGATACATAGACAGACAGACCGACAGATAGATAGATAGACAGATGAACAGATAGACAGATGGGCGATAGACAAAACAGATAGACAGAAAGACGACACATACAAACATACATACATACAACATACACACACATCATATATAAATACATACAACATACCATACATACATACCATACACACATACCTACATACATACGTACATACGACGTACGACATACATAAATGCATGCATGAAATACATACATACAACATACATACATAAAATACATACATACATACATACATACATACATACATACATACGTACGTACATACATATATACAAACATAGATGTGTGTATGTGTGTGCGTGTGTCTGCGTGTGTGTGTGTGCGTGCGTCTGAGTGTGTGTCTGTGTATGCGTACGTGCGTGCGTGTGTATGTATGCGTGTGTGTGTGTGCGTGTTGTGCGCGCGCGTGTTTGTGTGTGTTTGTGTGTTGTTTGTTTTGAAAACTGTTGACAGTAAGAATAAATGCATCATAGAATCAATACTTTGAAAATCTTACAGTATGCCACGTCATTTTTAAACCTCCTCCTCCACCTCTTCCTCTAGTCCTTGATGACAGTGCCAAGCAATAAATCATTCCATGACAAACTCTCTATCTTCCACTGCTCAGACGTGAACGAGTGGAAACACACACACACCACAAAACACAAACACAAACACACACACACACACACACACACACATTCAAACAGAATGAAGAAATAGATGACAAAAATTTTCAAAACCCCATACCACGGGGACTTAAAATGTAAAAATGCACAGAGTGCTTATTCCATTATACTCGAAATAAAAAATAAAGAAATAAATAAATAAAAAGTAAAACATTCACACATGAACGCGTGCGAGCGTGCAACCACACACCACACACACACAACACAACACACACACACACACACACAACACACACACCACACACTCACGCACACACAAATGAACACACACTACACACACACATACGCACGCACACACATGCACGCACGCACACACAGAGAAATAAACATACACGTACACACATACGCAGGGACACACACACACCACATTCACACACATACACACACACTTCAACACGCACACACATACGCGCAGACACACAACACACATATATATATATATTATATATAATATATATATATATATATATATAATAAAATATATATATATAAAATGTTTATATAATGACTCCGCGAGGAAGAGGTTGCTGCCTCGAAACTTTGAAAAAAAGATTACAAAGTGTTTGCTTCTGGTTTGTTTGTCTCTCTCTCTCTCTCTCTTCTCTCTCTCTCTCTCTCTCTCTCTCTCCCCCTCTCTCTCCCCCTCTCTCTTCTCTCTCTCTCTCCCCTTTTCTCTCTCTCTCTCTCTCTCTCTCTCATCTCTCTCTCTCTCTATTCTCTCTCTCTCTCTCTTCTCTTCTCTCTCTCTCTCTTACCCCCCCCCCCTACACTTTAAAATTTTTTAATGCTGTGTACTGTTGTGTACTTGAATTGAGTTTACCAAAGTTTGGAAGTTTTTTTTTCATTACACTATAGTTATAAGAAATATATCTATCATAACAATACGATGTCTTAGTCTGTACGAGAATAATCAAAGAGAGTGTTGGTGGTGATGGTGTGCTGTTTTGAAAATAATGTTAGGTTTTTTGTTTTGTTTTGTCTTGTTTGTTTGTTTACAAAAAGAAATTATCTCTACCACCACACACACCACACACACCACAAAACACACACACACCACACACACACCACACACACACACACACACACAACACAACACACATAACACAAACACACACAAACACACACAAACACACACACACACACACAAACAAAAACACACACTCTCTCTCTCTCTCTCTCTCTCTCCTCTTCTCTCTCTCTCTCCTCACTTTCAGATTTTGATGAAAGTTGTAATATGTTGGTACACAGGGAAAGCACTGTGGGTTATTTTGTTTCATCTGTTGAACTTTTTTTTCTTCACTTCAAAAATTATCCTTAGTTGTTGAAAAATTTCACAGAGTCTGATCACTTACCCGTTGTCCTAAAGATATAGACAGCTGGAGATGGCCCAAAGACTGTCCTGATAACAGGAAAAGTAAATGAAAATGCTGTGTTTGAGAAATTTATCTGGAAAAGGCACAAGAAAATGAATTCAAGAAATTGTGGGAGAGCACACATGTCAAAATAGATTAAGATGGCCATAAAAAACTTAGATGAGGAGTAGATAAAGCTTTAGATATATTTGTAAAATGTATAAAAGAGTCTAGCGAATGTATGCTCAAAAGGTGTCGTATTCATAGAACTAAAAGATCAGAGTGGTTTTACAGTGAATGTGAAAAAAAAAAAAAAGAATGTAGAAAAAAATTAAAATGTTTATAGAGCAAGTCGAAAAGAAGTAGAAAGACAAATATATGTTACAGCAAGGAAACAATACAGACGTCTGTTGAAATCCAAAGACAAACTTTTAGAAACAAAAGACTGAAGCATTAGCAAAAGAAATTAACAATGGGTCACACTTTTGGAATGAGCTAAGAAAAATGGGTGTACAAACAAGAAAAAAGTATAAATAAATATTAGTACAGATGAGTGGTTTAGACATTTTCAAAACTGTTTCCAAGGTAATAATGAAGAACTTGAAAGGGATGGCGGTATTGAACTTGAACCTTCCCGAGGATATAGATAATATATTGAATACAGAAATATTAGAAGTAGAAGTTGCTCAGGCAATAGGTAAACTTAAAAAGGGTAAAGCTAGTGGGATAGATGACATTTTAGCTGAAATGTTACAGACTGGTGGTAGTAATATTGAATGTTTCTAACAAAATTATTTAATGTTATTTTTGAACGAGGTATTTACCCGAGGAATGGTCAAAAGCCATAAATTTTACCATTGCTTAAAAAAGGAAACCTAAATGAGTAGAAAAACTACAGGGAATATCTCTCTTAAATATTATATCCAAATCTATACTTCAATACTTAATACACCACATACACTTGGTTAGAGAGCAACAACTTAATTTTAGAATGTCAAGCAGGATTCCGAAAAAATATTCAACAGTTGATCAAATATTACACTATATGCAGTTATTCAGAGCCAAAAAACAAAAAAAGGAAGAAAACTCATGATTTGAGATTCAGAAAGCTTTGATCGTTCACATAACAAACTCCATGCATTTCTTCAGATAAGGTGTACAGGGTAAATTCTTTGCTGCATACAAGCATGACAGGGCATTAAATTAGCGTTCGAGCAAATTTTGAAATTTAAACCGAAATGTTTGATTGCCATTGGGTAGCATGGCTGTGTTCTAGCCGACACTGTTTGCATTTTTTGAAACCATTGCAGATCAAATTAACGAAAGGGGTAACATGGGGTACAGTTTTTCCAGAATTATGGGAAATTATTTCTGTTATTTGCAAAGATTTGGCATTGAAATAATCAAAACCAAACCGAGTGGTCTTCAATCATTAATGTTGTAAAAACTGGGTGGTTTAAAATAAAGTAGATGTAACATAGATAAAACAAAAGTTATGGATTTAGAAAAGGGCTTTTGGGGAAACATGAGAAATGGTTTATGATGGTAAGTGCTTAGGTAGTAAAATTATTTGTATTTAGGGTTCAGATTCACAACTATGATCAGTGCGAAAAACGGTACCAGTCTATAACAAAAGGGAAAAAGGGATAGTTAGCTAATAGAGTTTTTCGGAATATAAAAAAATACATAAATCTTTTTTAACATTTTTGAAAAAAGATACAGCCAATATTTCATATGCTGCTGAAGTATGGAATAACCAGTTAGAACACATAGAAAATCCACATGATGCATGCAAAAGTTTTTAGTGTACCAAAAACCCAAACTCCCAAAAAAAATGGATATATAGAAATTATTAATACCCTTTATGTAAATTGAAGTGCCGTATAAGATAATGTTTAAATTACTACAAATGAATAATGAACGGTTACCATAAGCGTATCAAATGCTGTTGCGTAGACAATTCGAAAACAGTGCTGGTTTGAAAATAAAGAAATCTATGCTTAACAATTTAACATTGTTTGGTTGCAACAGGGTTGGATGTGAAAAAGTTTCTAAGATATTTAAACAAGGCCATATATGTTAATCAAGAATGGTCAGGGAACTATAAGAATCGAGATGATATCAAAACCCTATAGAATTTAAGACAATATTCGTAAAAGAAATTATGTTTCTGATATGAAAATTATGTTTTCGTGTTCATACGCAGTTAGGTTTAATGTACTCCACTTAATAACAAATGTACACGCTATAGCGAATCTATTCAGAAAATTTTGTCCATTGTAAAAATCGATGAAAACGAAAACATTTGGGGTTATTTTGTGCAACGTTTAAGATTTAAGGGTCAAATTTCTAAAAGAGTCAAAAGAACTTCCTCCAAGTTCTTAAGCCATGATCCCATCACAGATACATTTATCTAGATTGTGTTCATGCAAGCAATAGGCGGGAAAAAAATACTTTAATCTACAAAGGAACCAATCTATGATGTAGTTGTTAAACCACTAAACATTTTACTTTGTTATATCAGTATATCAAGAATTCGGCAAACATGATATGATTTTCTGTATCTCCCCTATTTATACTAATCTATGACTAATCATTTCAGTATATGTGAAAAGAACTGTGATTTGACAACTATCCTTATAATTTGTACTAATAGGATAGATGATAGATTTTCAGGGAACCAAATGATTAT
>CM054162.1:14209334-14211834 GCA_028751875.1 Rapana venosa
TTCCTCTCTTTTAGAATCTTGAAATCGTTTTCTGCTGAAGAAGCCACGGTGCTGCTTTTAACGTTTGCTGCAGACTTGTCTCCCCTTGACTGCAAGGATCTGAGTCCTACAGATACACCCTGGCCTGTGCAGTGTCGTTTATGTGAGAGAATCCCATTCAATCAAATCGCATCAAAACAGTTCCAATTACATAATCAGTTGTTGGGGATGTCGAGGATAATGAATCGGCACTGGTGTGCTTTTCAGTTTAGTTTCCGTCCTCATGAGGGATTATGGTAGTAATAATAAAAACCAAACAAACAGCACAAAGCAATAACAAAAACTAAAGCAAAACAAAGGACAGCAAGAACAGGAAGACAGCAAAAGCTCCCCCCCCTCCCCCCTCCCCTCCCCCACCATTTCTCCCCCCGCCCCCCTTCAATAAAACAATATTATACGGTTTGACAAAAAAGTGAGAACAAGTCTCACGCAATAAGTCGTTATCATATATGAAATTTAAGAAATTTTAAAAAAATCAATAATGACAACAGAACAAACAAGTCTCATAGATTCAAAGGATTCCTTTTCAGTACACATTACATGTTTAAAAATATTATGATATGGACGAATCACTCACACACACACACACACACACACACACACACGCACACACACACACACACACACAAACACACACACCCACACACAAAATCGCACTTATGTGCGCACGCACGTAGACACACACACAGACGCACATGTGCGCACAACTATGCACACATACGCACGCACACACACGCGCACACACAGGCACATACAGACTCATACAGACACACACGCGCGCGCGCTCACACACAGAGAAAGTTGCACGTAATGAAAAGGGGTCTATAGTACTGCATGTCCCTCTATCCATTGCAGAGGGTTATCGGTTGTTAGAAGAAGCATCCTTTAAAAAAAATATAGAAAAGTATCAGCAAAACAATCGGCTTTCACATTCAACTCTGAGTGTGAATAGTGTAGTTGAATATATTGAAGACTTAGAGATTCATACAAATGCTGTAAAAGAAAGACAACTCAAGGCATTATTTTTTAGGATAAGATTAAATGCATTTACAAACAAAATTCAGCAAGGATGTTAAATGCTTATGTGGTGATTATATTTTTAAACACTCATATCATACTTGAATGTGAGAAGCTAAAACCTCATCTCCCTGCCTTTTCTGAGAATTCCATTGAAGAAATTTTGAACAATGTTAAGTTAACAATTGATATTGCTAAGGGTTTATTGTTAAGTCCTATAGGTCATTTATTGTAGTTATTGTAGTTATTTAATTTCTGTTCTTGATTTGTTCATGTTAAGAATACTATTTCCTTTGTTATTACTATTTATTACACACACGAGCGCGCATGCATGTAGGGACGCCCAGCACACTCACACACAAAGAGTAGATCTCTCTCTCTCTCTCTCTCTCTCTCTCTCTCTCTCTCTCTCTCTCTCTCTCTCTCTCTCTCTCTTTCTCTATTCTCACATATTCAGTCTCCTATTTAAGGATCGTCTGGTATCACTTTAAGTGGAAAGACGTTAAAATTGAAGACTTACTCACACACAGAGGGAAGCTGAGAGAGAAAAACAGACAGACAGGGGAGGGGGCATAACGACAGACAGTACAGAGAAACAAACATACAGTTAGAGAAAGAGAGACATTCAGAGACTGATAGAATGAATCAATCAATGTATAAATGATTGAATGAATGAATGAAGGAATGAACTCTAATATACGAGGATGGATAGTTTGGGGCAAGCTTAAGCTTACAATCTAGTTTAAATAATATTGTAGACATAACATGCAACAAGACATGAAAATAAAACACGATACAAAAACCCAAATAGAAACATATAACCCCAGTAAAACAGAGTACAGCAGCAACAACAACTACAATAACAATAACAAAAACAACACACACAACACACACACACACTCACACACACAGAACACATAAATGTTTTATTTGAACTTATTCAGAGAACCAAGAGTCGCATATTCTAAAAATGTTTGTCAGAATGCTTAAAAAGTGAGTTTCTTCTCTCCATTAAGAGGTAAGTGACTATATTTACGGGTGTGTGTTTTTGTATGGACACGGATATATGCACTACATGGACATATCCGGTTGACTAGTAGACCATTGTGGCATCACTAAAGATTTTGCAACCAGCTGCCTCCTCTCCTCGCGGTTTTCAGCTTTCCGTAGCAATTCGTTCCACTGTCCACTCTCTGATGTTTTCTTCTCATCGTTTTCTCTGTCTGCCTCTTCGTCTCCCTCCTTGTTACTGTTCCCCGTAGGACAGTCTTGGCCAGTCCAGATGTTTGTGTGACGAGTCCGCACCACTTCAGCTTGTTTTTTTGTTTGTTTTTTTAACTGAAGTCAGAGGCTCTTCATATGGACAGATGGTGTTTTTATTTCTAGTTTTCACTTCCTCATGAATTATCTGGTCGCTGAGTGAGATATCAAGGAGTTTGCGAAA
>CM054162.1:14216834-14240461 GCA_028751875.1 Rapana venosa
TGCTTGAAATCAGGATGATAGATGAATATGATCGCACTACGATGACGATGTTTCTAATATATTATTATTATTTTATATTATTATAATATATCATATTAATTATTTATTTATATTACTATATATTAATATATATATAATCTAATATATTGATTATTATTATTTTATTTATTATTATTATTATTATCTATAATATTATTATATTATTATAATAATACTATTACTATTATTATTATATTATATTATATTATTATTATTATTATTATTATTATTATATCACAATTAATGATATACAACATCAGACCTTAGCTGAGGAAAAAAATGTAACTGTTTGTTATTTTAATTAATTGTTTTAATTAGGTTTCATACACACAGGGACTGGATGTAAAAAAGCACACTAGTGCTTATTCCATTATCCGCAATATAAAAGAATATATATATATATATATATAATATATATATATAAATATATATATATATATAATATATATATATATATATATAAATATATAATATATATATATATATATGTAATTGTGTGTGTGTATCATTGCAGATTTTCACGTGGGTCCATATTGCACAGTGCCTGTAGTTATTTCCATCACCTCACCACAACCACTGGTCATATCTCATAAGCAGACACCACATACTTGGACACAACTTTTGTGCTTAAAATAAAACGTGTGCTCTTGTTTGTGGTGTCTGCCATCCCTGCTAGTCACAAACATGTCTTCTTTATTGTGTGTGTCTGCCATCTTTGTTCTCCACAAACATGTCTTCTTTATTGTGTTCTGCACTTTGTACAAACATGCTTCTTTATTGTGTGCGACTTTGCTGAGTCACAAACATGTCTTCTTTATGTGTGTGTCTGCCATCTTGCTTGCACAAACATGTCTTCTTATTGTGTGTTGCTTTGTGCAAACATGCATCTTTTTGTATTGCTAGTCACAAACATGCTTCTTTATTGTGTGTTCTGCCATCTTGCTGCTACAAACATGTTTCTTATGGTGTGATCTTCTATCTTCTTATTGTGTGTATCTGCCTCTATGCTGGACTATACATGTCTTCTTTATTGTGTGTCTGCCACTTTGTGGTCATAATGTCTTCTTTATTGTGTGTATCTGCATTATTTTCTGGCTACAAACATGTGTCTGTTCATTGTGTGTATCTGCCATACTTCTGCACAAACGTTGCTTTATTCTGTGCATCCACTGTCCTACAAGGCTTTTTTTTTTCTCTATCTCTTTAGTACAGTTGTTATTGCTTGACTGCCATCTTGTACAACTGTGTTACGCACAGTTCAGCTGTCTTAGTTCTAGTTGGGTAAAGTGCTCAAGGTAAGGTTGCTATGGTTCGAATTCCTTCCAAACATCCGCCTGGTTCCACCCAGAGTGAGTTTGCTAAGCCTCACTGGCAAGACTGGGACCACACGGTCAAGCTTCATCCATCGTGTCTAGAGTCGGTCGGGTGTGTGCAGTTCTATCCCGTGTTGGGCCCGAATTTTACCCCATCATTAACCAATGAGTGGTGGTCTGGGTGCAGTCTTTCGGTGAGACCAAAACCGGGTCCTGTGATACACAATATTTCAGCCACGTAAAAGAACCACGGCAACAAAGAGTTGTCACTGGAATTTTGAAAAAGCCTCTGATAGGAAACAAATACCAGTTGCAGACCCCCCATAAAAGATAAAGAAAGGGTGGCGCTGCTCTTGTGACGATGCACTCTCTCCGGGGAGAGCAGCCCAAATGTCACGCAGAGAAATCTCGTGACTTAAAGTGGTATAAAAAAAAAAATTAATAAAAAAACTTCACAGATGTGACTTTGAAAGTAATGCTCAAATTACCTGAACAACACTACTCGTGTTTGTCTCTCTAGGGCCCAGTTGATGCCAGAATATAATCAGAAGAGGAAGCGTAGAGTGCATCTCTTTCAGGTAGTCTCAAAGTCCACACACTTTCATAGCAACATAGTTGCATCAGCCTGTTATCATTGATCACCATGGCCTAAAATAACGTTATCTGATTGGTTGGTCCTGGTAGTTCTGGTCTCATGGTGACCTTAGTTTTGGTTTCCCCATACATTTGTGGTGATGGGATTGTATCAAAGCTTTCGGGGTCGGAAGCTCATGGAAGAAGTCTCTTGAGGGACATTGCGGTGGTCACCACCCTGGGTGGACGTCCCACTCAGTCTGGCTTGGTGACTACGGTATGACTGTCGTCACTAGGGTGTCCCACTAGGTGATGACCAGCGTCTGTAATCTGCAAACAGGCACCACTCAACACCAGCAGCATGACCCAGCAGCAGGTAGTGTAGGGCCTCTTTGGCTGGTGGCTCTAAAGCAGCCTGACATCGACAAGTTTCCTGTGTGAGCACTGACTGTGACTGAGCACACGGCATAGCAAGTCTGGGTGTGAATGGGGCAGGAACAATGACATAAGGGGGCATGGAACAAGCTGCACGTGAGTGACACAGACCATGAGACTAAAATCTCAAACACGCACTAAACAAACAAACAAATGACTTACCAAACGCAATTTGTTCATTGTATCCATCTGCAATCTTTGCTATGCACAAACGTGTGTTCCCTATTGTGCCTATCTGTCAATTTTGCTGGCCAAATACAGATGAAGATAGACCTGATCTTCTCAGAATACTTAGCATATACCTTCGTCAGTTAAGCTTCAACTTAAATAGGTGAAACCTTTCACTCTTTGTTTATTTACTCTTTATATAGCTGATAATGGAATAAGCACTCATGTGCTTTTTTCTACATTCAGTCCCCATGTGTATGCAGTTTTGTAAATTTTGTCACCTGTTCCAGCTGGCACACAATAGCCTACACTTTCAAAAAGTGGAACAGGATTTAACGTGTGCACAAGATGTTCTGCATGTGTTCACACATAGGGTCTCAGTTTATAGTCTTTTCCAAAGGACTTTTGGGGGAGAGTGGATTCTGCTCTCTGAGGTTAACTCCAGGGGGAAAAATTCTCTTGAACGGAATTCGAACCCGGGTCGTCAGATTGCGAGCGCAATGTTCTAACCACTAGGCTATCCCGTCCTCAAAATAAAAGAAAAAATGCAAAATGCAAGCTACTTATAATAGACAGCAAAGTAGAAAAGCTGATAAAGTTGTGTGCATTACAACACAGCAAGTAAATCACCAACTTCGAAAAACACGTTGTTTAAGAAAGCGTGCAAATGGGGCATCCATTCCTTTTCCTGTGTCCTTGCTGGGCAGGTCTAGCTTTCTCTGACACAATGTTTAGATTTATACTGAATAGCAGCAATAAGAGCAACAGCAGCAGCAGCAGCAGCAACAGCAGCAGCAGCAGCAACAGCAGCAGCAGCAATAATAGCACCAGCAGCAGACAGCAGCGCAGCGCACAATAGCAGCAGCAACAGCAGCACAGCAGCAACAATAGCACCACAGCAACAGCACATCCACACCAGTCATGGCTAATACTTTCGTCATGTCATCCTTCATAATCGTAATCACCACACTTAACAGCAACAAAACACCAACACAACACATACCATGACTACATGACAAAAACACCACGACCACCACCCCTGTCATTACAATCGCCTCCATCATCATTTACATTATCATCATTTCCTTTGCTGCTGCCATCCGTTTGTGTTCGAAACTTTCCCCTCATCCACTGACCATGAGTGAAGTTCTGGGTGCTAGCTTTTCATATGAACCAATAAACTGTGCAACAGGCATTCAGCGGACGTAAAAAACCCACAGCAACAGGAGAGCTGCTCTTGTTGTGATGAGCTCTTCCCGTGGAGAGCAGCCCGATTTTCATGCAGAGAAATCTGCCGTGGTATACAAACTACAAACTACGCATCACTACTGCTCTCATCATGAATGTTGTTGTTGTTGTTATCATCATCGTCCTCCACCTCGTTGTCGCTTTCACACTCATCGTCATAATGATCACCAATACCACCACCACAGCTACAACTATCACCACTACCACTGCCGTCTGTCATGATTATCACCATCATCATTGTTGTCATCATTATTGTCATAATAAAAACAACTTTTATTATCCTTGCAAACCACACCACCACCATGATTATCATCATTATCATCGTCATCATCAAGCACACACTCGATATCTCATCATCTCATCATCATCATCATCATCATCATCATCATCATCATCATCATCATCATCATCATCTCATCATCATCATCATCAGGTTAACTCAAGTCATTCATTCAAGCCAAAATCATCTGAATTATCCCAAAGAAGGGCAATTACAAAGTATAACTTTGATTAATAGTCAGTATAGTCAGGACATACACAAGGCCTGATATCAATGAAATATTGATTAATGTTGTTCCTTTAAATTTTCAAAAACAGGTTTAGGTCAATTTAAGATACACTGAAAGCACCAACAGCAACAACAGCAGCATGCATCAAAGAGGTGCTGGTGGTGGTGGTGTTGGTGTAGTGTGGTGTGGGGTGGTGGTGTGGTGAGAGATGGTGGCGGCAACAGTAGCTCCAACAGCAGCAGCAACAACAGCAACAACAGCGCAGCAGGGTGCAGCAGTGATAGGGTGGTGGTGGTGTGGTGGTGGTGGGATGCGGCAGAGGCGGTGGCGGCAACAGCAGCAGCTACCAACAACAAGCAGCAGCAGCAGCAGCAAGAGAGAGAGAGAGGAGAGAGAGAGAGGAGGAGAGAGAGAGAGAGAGAGAGAAGAGAGAGAAGAGAGAGAGGAGAGGAAGAGAGAGAGAAGAGGAGAGAGAGAGAGAGAGAGAGAGACAGACAGACAGACAGACAAACAGAACTCTGCACTCTGAACTCTGAAATTGTTTAATGTACATTGGCCTTAGGCCACAATACGTTTTGAAGGGCAAAATTGGAAGAGGCAAAGAAAATGAGGTATAATTGCTCGTAAACTTTGATAAAACTTTGGCACAATACCTTGGCGTGCACTATACCTGGACACTCTTGAATGTGCATATTCCAAAATCAAAATAAATAGAAGCTGACGTAGACCAAGAATCAAAACAAAGCATAGCTACAATCGAAAAGGCCTGTTAACAAAATTTTTGACATAGTTATACTTTATATGTCAATGCCTTATCACATACAAACTACAAACGTCAAGCACATCATTAAGTCATGACAGTTCAGATTATTGATAGGCTACTCACTAACATTTGCATTTTCAAAATAGTTACAGTACTCACAAACTATTTGCATTCTAAAAAAAACAATTCACCACACAAGAAAAGTGTGCCAACCAAATATTAACCATGTCAGCCCTAAGGCTAATGCAATATAAACCCAATCCTGTTGGCAAAAATATTGTACAATACTGTACTTATTCATGTCATGCAACATTTTAAGTCATATAGAGAGAAAATGGGGTGGGAATCAAAACCCTGCAAGACATCACTTGAGAAACAATAATCATTCACCCCCTGTCCTCTCAGTCAGATACAATAGGAAAACAAATTTTCATCTGACTGATGTAGGCATAATGCTCCCTCAACTACATCACACACACACACACACACACACACACCACACACACACACCAACACAACCACACACACACACCAAACCACACACACATCAACCACACACTACACAACCACAACACACCCACACACACACCACACACACACATCACAGAGACAGAAAAAGAGACAAAGAGAACTCGAACTCCAACACAAAGATATATTCACAAAAAGGCCATTGAGCCATACATGAAGAGAGGTTCCCCAACTACTTAGTATTGTAGTGAGAAAAATAAGGAAGCACAAAAAAGCCAAAATGTTATTGTATAACCACAACCATCACAATAAAAATCAGTTACAAAAATATGACTTAAGAAAGCAAGATATCTCTTATTCTAAAGGCTTTACAAAAATATAAAGCAAGGCTGTGCAGGGTAACTAGATTCCATGAGTAAACAGATTCTAAATAAATTAGGCTGGCTACTATATTTTACCCCATTGTAATTCTTTCTAACATCTCCTAATACTGGACAGCTCAGCACAAAATGAACTTCATCTTCCAATGTTTGATTACATAATGGGCATAGCAATCTGAGGTCATCATCATCATGTTCTATATATCTAAATAATTTTTATTTATAAACATTTCTGTCTGATACACCAAATATAAACTTAGACATAATTCTTTTCAAATGTTTGTCCATATCAAGCTTTAGATAAGGTTTGACATTGTGTGAACCTATAAATTTTCTGTACATTTGAAATCTTTCATTGCTTTGTATATGAACACTCCACTGCTGCCTAGGGCAGTCAATTAATCTTTGCCTGAAAACATTGATGAACTCTTTACAATTTGCCACACCTTGTTTGAGCAAAACAAACCTAAGCCAAGTTCACATAAACAGGAAGTATTTGTGAAGACCAGGTGTTTTCCCCCTTGACATCTAGATCATAAAGCATCTTGCAAGACTTAAAAGGTAACCTGCATTCATTCATATGCAGAATCTTAATCTAATATCTAATGAAACTTACAGCAGAATTAACAGAGAGAGGATATCTATTAGTTTCAATATAAACAAGATCATTAGGTGTACCTCTATCTAAGCCTTAAAACTGCTCTAAAGCAAAAATGTATACTGACTCACAGCTGCATCCTCTCCCAACATTCCACGCCATATAACAAGTGGGTTGTATTTGTGCATCACATATCTTAATGAACAAGTCAACAGCATTCTTACTCAATAATCGTAATTTTTTTTCAATACAACTAACAAGCTTCTTTTACCTCAACTTTCCAGATCTTTACATACAGTTGTGAAACTAAACTTTGTAGAAAAAGAAATTCCTAAATATTTATATACATTAATCACAGGCATGACTTTTCCATTGTACAGCCATTTCTCATGAGCAGTTAAATAACCACCTTTTCTGAATACAACAATATTATTCTTATTCATATTAACCTTAAGATCAAGTGCTGTTGCAACACTGCTTAAGCTATTCAACTGCTGTTGTAAGCATACAAGGGTTCATATAGCAGGATGACATCATCAGCAAGCAGAAGAATAAACAATTTTGTGAAATCTTGAGGGAAAGTGGTACCATGTTTACCCTTACTAATGACTTTGTTGGCTAACTTATTAATGAAAGAAAACAAGAGGGCTACATGCATCACCATGTTTGACCCCAGTGGTGTAGTATATTATGTCCGTCAGCTTAGATCCACATCAGATTCTGCTTCTGACATTCTGATACATGGCTCTAAAACAACGTAATAATTTACCTTTTACACCATTTTTCAGAAGAATAGGCCATAACAAGTTTCTATTAACACAATTAAATGCCTTTTCAAAGTCAAGAAATGCTACATAGAGCTTACGTTAAGAGCAAACTGTTTCTGAACAAATGCAAGTAAAGTAAACATAATATGATCTATAGTGGAATGCCCTCTCTTAAAACAGCTTGGTGTTTACCTGTAATGTTGTTTTTCTTAACCCATTCCTGTAACCTATTATTAATGATGGTACAGTACAGCTTACTAATTAAATGACTGAGCGATTCCCTTGTAGTTATTATGGTTATCAACATCATTTTTTTGTGTAATGTTAGTGTAACACCTCTCACAAAAGAGTGCTTTTGTGTTTGTTGTTACTAAGTGTAGTAAGGGAAAATAACTCCAATTTACCACAGAGTAATCTTCTCTTGATGAATTATTTCCCTTGATTTTAAACTGCCCATCTTTTCACATGGTTACTTCCTCCCAGACTGTAGAGGGGAGAGCATATTTGCGCCAGACTCTTAGGAGTCTGTTGTTTCCCATTTAGGTATGGTTGCTCTTTTTAAGCTATATGGTTGCTCTTTTTTAGCTAGCTTCAACTTAATTTTATAAAAAGGTTGGAAAGGTTTATGAGGTATATGTTTAATTTTGTTTTTGAAGGTTTAAAGCAACAAGAAACAAGTGGCAAATTTGAGCTTAGTCATTGTCTTTGTTGTACTAGGTTCGATTTGGGGCAGGAATATTGTTAGCTAACAAATTGCTGAAGAAATCAAACTAAGGTTTATTACTTTGTATAATGTAGGTGTGTAAAAGCCTAGTGTGATTTTTGTAATGATTGTTATTATTAGGAATGCAAACTTCTATTTTTTGTTAGGAATGACATAGTAATCTTTAAACAGGTGCAATGACTTTGGAATGTCATTGGAGATTGATCAAATTCAATGAATGTGAATTAATATTTACACAGTTTCATAGGATAGACCATGAGCTGTCCTCAAGTAAATGAAACATGTGTAAGACTAGTAGTTATTGTATGTGGTGATTTTAGTGGATACGTTTGATTTTTTGTGAGGATAATTATTCTCATAAGAGTTGGGAAATGGGTAAGCTGAAAGTACATTTTGAAGAGTTGTTTTATTGTGGCAAACTCTGGTTAGTGTTTTAGTTTTTGCTGTGTGGGTATTCATATTAAGTTGCCATTAATATGTTATACCTGAAAGCATGGGTCTTGTGGTGATTTGGATCTCTGATCCTGTGATAGAGTTTGATTTTATGAAGAGATCAAATGGCTTATTGATTGTTCCTTTTTATTTCAGGAACATCACCTTTATTGATACATCCCTTTCATCGCTCTCATGTTCATCATTCATCGTTTCATCGTTTATCTTTCTATTGATCATTTAACTGATCAGTGGTGAATCTTTCATTCTCTGATCTGAGAAGATCCTTGAGTAGTTGTGTGTTGAGGACTGGACACAATTATATTTTGAGTAACTGGACAAAATAACAGAATAGTTTGTGTTTTAAATTGTACTTGTAGTACAATTGGTGATGTGTGTGATTGCAGTTTAGTAGTTGTCAGTAGTAGTAGCAGAATATATTTGTGAACCCAACTTGCTTGGCCTGAAGCATTACATTGAATGAATGTTGTTTGTCACATTCACGGTGTTTCAGTGTGATTGCTGAGTGAGTTTAGGTGATAATTTTCACTACTACTTACTGTCTCCCTTTTATATTTTCATATTTTTCTTCTATCCTCTTCCTATCCCCCCTTTATCACTCCCAGCCCATTAGTAGGTGAGCCCTAATCCTCTTTAAGGATACTAAAGCCAATAGGAATAAGTCTAGAATTCCATTTCTGGTGCCGGATCAGGTGGTGCTGTCGACCTAGAGAATTCCTGCTTCTCTCTACATTAGAATAATAGATTCAGTCCAGTGATCTGGAAAAAGACCATTATCAAAGATTTTGTTGAATAATTTTAGCAGAAAAAGTACAACATTTTCACCTCTATTTGTTAGCAATTCTCTGATAATTTGATCAGGACCAGCTGCTTTATCATGCTTAAGTTTTCTAAGTGCCAATAATATTTCATCTTTAGATATGGGATGATCAAAATCTTCCTCAGTTTCTTCATAGTCACCATCAGTGTTCATTGAGTTGTCTACTGAGTCTTTCTCAAGCAGGGTTTTTAAGTGCTGAAACCATCTCTCAACAGGTATACTATTCTGTGGCTGACTTTTTCTAAATGAAGCCTTCTTAATATTCTTCCAAAACTGAACTTGAGAAGTGATGGAAGACATCATATCTGCAAGTAATGTCTTATTATACTCTTTCTTTTTCCTTTCAAGCATGTATTTATATTCCCTTCTTGAGATACAGTACAAGTGTTTGTCTTCATTCTTTAACGTTTTTCGGTAAGACTTCGAAAGTTTTCTGCCCTTCCCATTTCATTCTTTTACATTCATTATCAAACCATGTATCATTTGATAGACTTTTATTGATATGAACCTGTTTCTTCACACATACAGCACTGGTTTTTATGAGATCATTAAATAAATCTTCAGCTTCAACCATGTTCTTAACAATCATCTGGAAGGCATTAAGAAATTGTTTACACATGTTCTCTTCACAGAGATTTTCTTTGTATACTGAGAGTTTGTTTTCATCCTATACAAACTTTTCCACAACTACTGGCTCCTCAGTTACCGCACATACATCATATACTGGATTAATATATAATTCAACAAGAAGGTGATCAGAATCAGAACGCTCAGAAACAAACAAACGAACATGAACAAAAATAAATCTGAGAGAACAAATCACCTGACACTGAAATTAATCATTAACACTGCATCCTCCATTGGAAAGGAATGTATAGTGTCCTAGCTGGTCACTATTACATACTGAAACCCAAGAGCAGTGCACATATTCAATAATAATTTACCATAATTATTGAAAACACAATCTTCAGAATTACGATTACTACTGAGAGACATGCTTTTACTATAAGAATCTGAATTAAATTCAATCACTACATGATAAGAAGAAAAGTTTGATGAACTGTTTAAGTATCCACACAGTATAATATATCTAGTTGTTTGGTTGAGACTATAAACCGAGGCCCCCTGTGCAAACGCATGCAATCTTGTGCACAAGTTAAATCCTGTTCTGCTTTTCAAAAGAGTAGGTCATTGTGTGCCGGTGGGAACAGATGACAAATTTTACAAAACCACATACACATGGGGACTGGATGTAAAAAGCACATGAGCACTTATTCCATTATCCTCGATATAAAATAAGTCATCTGAGCACTTTGATTTGTTGCTTTACAAGAATCAGCGCTATATAAATTCCTTACATTATTATTACTACCTACTTCATCCAATGTCACCACACAATACCCTAAACATTCTTCCAGCATAGCAATTCCATTATCATTGTCAAACATGTTATAAAATGGTGAACCTTCAGGTGGGGTACACACACATACAAGTAATACATTTCTTGAAATACACAACAGAGATTTGTCAAAGAGAAAAACACAAATGTTAGAATATGGAACATTCAAACATTTCACAAGGGAGGCTATCTCATACTTCATTGACAATCTAAACCACCGGATTGCCTCCCTTGATGACTAACTTTAATTGCTGACTTAAAGGCCTTATAGCTACTAAAAACATCTGGCTGGATATTTTCCAGGAACCTTTCTGACAGACAAATAAAATCAAGCTACACACATAAGATACAAAGTCCCTGTCAGTGAGTTTAGAAAGCAACCCATTTATGTTCCAAGACAAAAAAAGAAAACGTGTTATATGTTTCATTTTTATTGCTATGAGCAATGAGTCTACATCATCTAAACTGACATTTTCACTATTCACATTGGTGAGACTAGAAACCAAGTTAATGCTATCATCAGTACTGCCATCATCATTTCTTAACAAGGGCTGTTTATTTGAGGGCAGCCTATAAGACAAATCCATGGGGACAAATGTTAGTCCTCAGCCTAGTAAACCTTTGTCAGACCTGTCTTTGTCCTGTTTCTCAAAGCCAAATGTGTCACAGTCACCCCCCACAGCACAAAGGAGTATTGGGTGTGTGACTGACTCAGGCCCACTTATGATCAGTGTTGCTTTTCTTTTCCTTGTCTATAGATGGATGTGTGTATGGGCTGGCCAGACAGGTATTCCTTTCTTTGGAGATGGTTGTGGGTCACCTTTTCTCCATTTATAATCAGTTGGTCAAAGACCATTCTTACTTGTTTCCCCTCTGCTCTAGTACTCTTGAAATATGGGATCAGGTTACACCTAATTTCCCTAACACACAAAATAAATCTACATCTACAAAAATTCTAGAGCCTTTCAGATGAGATTTTGCCTTCATTATACTAATCTTATCCTGATGAAAACAGCATCTGGCAGTAATAGGAGAGTTAGCTTTAGAATTTATATGGGCCACTTTATCAAACTTTACATCCTTGACATCCACTTTTTTAGAGAGAAGATTTTTCACAGCCATCTCACAGTCAGCACCAGTCTCATTTGTTTTCTTCTCTATGTCATAAACAATAATGTTGTTTCCCTGAGATCATCCTTCTGCATCATCTCCCCTCTTTTCTAGCTTATCTACTCTGTCAGTCAGTTTTGTATTTATCTGTCATAGTTCTATGTTTTCAGTTCCTAGATTGTCCATGTCTCTTCTAAGGTCACACACTTCTTCTTTCAGAGCGCCAACACTGTCAACACCTGTATCTCTCTTTTCAAATTGTCCACTGTAAACTTCAACAAGGTTTCCCACTTCTCTATTTGATTCATTGTGTTCAACGTCAGTTACTGGGGAGTTGCTGCAGGATAGGGGATCGGTCTGTGTTGAACGGTATAGGCGTGTTGGCAGCCATTATTGAAACTGGTTTTGGTCCTATGTGCAGAATTCCCTGTGACTGTTTGACAGCACCATGCACCACGTGTCAAGCTCATTTTGCACATCACACACCACAATAACCCCTCCCCCCCATATAGTAGATGAGGGTCAGTCCTAAACAGGGCACATCTACCGCTTTTCTACAAAAAACCCCCCCAGGATGGAGGTATACATGGAAAGATTTTGAATTCTGCCTGTTTGGATGTGAAACTGGCAAATACTACGCAAAATGTCCCACAGACAGCCCTGTACAGTTGAACTGAAATCCCAACCTCCTAATCTAAATTACATGCCAAACAATGAAAAAACTAAAACCAATTAGAACTAGTTACTAATTCACCATAAATACCAGAGCAATTTCAGTATGTCTTCTCATTCAATCACGAATTGACCCCCCTTCCCCCCCCCCCTGACAGAGAGAGAGAGAGAGAAAAGGAGAGAGAACAGAGAGTGACAGAGATGGAGAAAACAGAGAGACGGAGAGACCTGGCAATAAGAAGGACTAATATGGTCAATTGTGGAAATAACCTTTTCAGTGATATCACTACATTCTATATGTTATTTTTTGAATAATACTAACATAATTATTTGGGGGATGGATAGCTAATTGTTGGAGCACTCACTTTCCCCCCAGCCATGATAAGCAGCATAGAGCATGGGTTACCAATTGGATGGGTGACCCTTGGCACGCCTTGGCTTAGTACAGTGCCCCCAGTTCACCCACTGTAAATGGGTACCTGCCTATTTAGGGTAAGGGAAGGTTAAATGGCAGCAAGTAGAGGTGAGGGCACAACCTCAAATATGCTGGCCCCTTGGAAGGAGGTCTTGATGCCTTACTCCCTTTGACCTTATAGATTACGGGAAAACCATTACCTTTAGCTTACTAGGCATTTGTTTTTAGTTAATGGAGAGAACTCCCCCTATAACTATCCCGTTTATTAGCATCGCCCTTTTGTAATTAAACAGAGGGTAAAACAATGAATTCACAGTCCGACTGCCATGATTATAATAATTTGTTATTTAATAATATTACAACACTACAACATCAATAATAATAATCAATGGAAATTTATGAAGGCCTATATCTTGCAAAAAAAATCAAATATAGCTTCCATCTTAACCCCTTCCTACACAGTGATTAACAGTTTTAAACAAATTCATATGTACACACACACAACACACACACACACACACACACACACACACACACAACACACACACACACACACACAAACACAACACACACACAACACACTCACACCACACACCACACACTCACACACCACACACCACAGGCAATACACTTTGCAGGGTGATGGGAATTTTGGTCTGTTGAATGAAGGGAAAAATGTATAAGATGAATTGAGGTGAAAGTCTTATGGTTTGAATTAGTATATCTTGAGCTGGATTCAAAAGTGTAGTTAAGTAGCTTTTCTCAAAGGGGATGGAGAGGGAGGTCATTCAGACTGACTAGGACAGAATAACATAGATGAGAGTGAGAGAGAGAGAGAGAGAGAGTGAGGAGAGAGAGAGAGACAAGAGAGAGAGAGAGCAATGTGGATTGGTTGATTCTAGATATTACTAAGCACCCTAATCCAATAAGACAGAGGCCCAAAGGAGAGACCCAGTCAGGTGCTGCCAGTGTGTTTTCAGTGATGTGCAAGGGAACTACTGTTTCTTGATCATCATATTTTTTCCTGTTTGGCAACTTATTTCTTACCTTTCATTTCCAAAGTACTTGAAAAAGTTGTTCTAAAACAACTCAACAACCACCTTAATTCCAATAATCTCCTTCCCCCTTTTCAATCTGCCTATCGCGCCAACCACAGCACCGAAACCACCCTAGTCAACACCTTAGATACACTTCTACTAGCTGCTGATGCAGGGAAAAAATCTCCCTTCTCCACTCTTTCTTGACCATCTGCTGCCTTTTGACACTATTTCTGATGATTGTTGATCCTTTACTCAATTCTTTCTTCGTCTCCAGGAATATGTTTGGTATTATGGCACTGCCTCATCTGGTTTAGTTCATACCTCACAAACAATTCCAGATAGTTATTGTCAGCAAAATTCATTTTTAAACCTGACAATCTGGACCATGTAGAGTCTCACAGGGTTCAGTTCTGGGTCTGTTCTCTTCACTATCTACACTGCTCCATCTCTCACTCATTCAAACCACCTTCATATGGATCATCATTTCTATGTCGATGGTACACTCAGCCTCAATGTAGCTATACCCTTGAAAATCTGCTTCCCTCCTGAAAAAATAGCCCCAATGCCCTCTAGTCATTCAGAACTTGATGACTCAAATAAGTTCACAGCTAAATGCTGATGAACGGAAGCCATGCTCATGGGGTCAATACTGTAACTGTCCTCCATCACAACGGTCTTCTGCGGGAATTCAGCAAATTCGTAAGTTCTCTGTCCAGCTCTGTGATATATCTAGGTGTTGGTTCTTGTAAACTCACTCGCTATGGACAAAATTCTAAACCTGACATGCAAGTGTGCTACTATCAATTTAAGTGCATTCTCATGTTATCTGTCTATGATGCATCATTCCCAAACTTGTCACATCTCTCCTTTTGTTCTCGTCTAGCCCTACTGTGATTTCTCTTCGGCTGGTTTTACCCTCATCATCCATCCATCCCTTCAAACGCATTCATCTCTGTAGCTTGACTATTTTAGAAAGAAAAAAATCTGAACATCACAACACTCCTCTTTTGCAATCTCTTCACTGGCTGCCTGTCTCACAAAGAATAAAGTATAAGATTAATACCCTTTGTTTCAAATGTCTCCACAAATCTGCACCCTCTTATCTCTGTAACTATCTTCACCTATACACTCTGTTCCCTTCCCTTCGTTCAGCTGTAGATACCTTGTGCTTTGAACATCCAGATTTAAACAAACCACTGTTGGCCGTCCTCTTTCTCTGTTTCTGGTCACTCCAAATGGAAATCCCTCTTCCACTTTGCCAAAAACCTTCATTTGATTCTTTCAAATCTAGCCTCCAAACGCACTTATACTCTACTTGAGATCTTTCCCTGTTATCTGTTCATTACTTTTTCATTGTACCTTCACCTCCACAGCCCCACTAAGTGTGCTGTGTGTATAAAATTTGATATTTGTGTATCTTGATATATGTGGATGGTTTAAGCATGTGAATGATTTGTAGCAAGCGCTTGGAGTTTTTACTTTACAAAGATTAGCACTATATTAATTTCCATACATTATTATTTAATAATGTATGGAAGGTATTATAGTGTGAATATTGTAAATAGTAGAAGAAATCAATGCGCTTGCATTCAATTCATTCACATGCATGAAACCATCCACTTCTATCAAGATAAATAACAAATATCAATTTATAACACAGCACACTTTGGTGGGGCTGTGGAGAGTGATGGTAGTCTATTGAAAAGTAGGAAAGATAACAGGGGGAAGGATCTCAAGTAGATGTATATGTGCGTTGGAGGCTAGATTTGAAAGAATCAAATGATGGTTTTTGGCAAATGGGAAGAGGGATTTCCATTTGGAGGTGACTTGAAGGAAACAGAGAAAGAGACGGCATAACAGTGGTTTGTTTAAAATCTGGATGTTCAAAGCACAATGGTATCTACAGCTTGAACGAAGGGAAGGGAACTGGTGTATAGGTGAAGATAGTTACAGAGATAAGAGGGTGCAGATTTGTGGAGACATTTGAAACAAAGGGTATTAATCTTATACTTTATTCTTTGTGAGACAGGCAGCCAGTGAAGAGATTGCAAAAGAGGAGTGTTGTGATGTTCAGATTTTTTTCTTTCTAAGGACTAGTCAAGCTGCAGAGTTTTGTATGCGTTGAAGGGAGTGGATGGATGATGTGGGTAAACCAGCCAAGAGAGAATCACAGTAGGCTAGACGAGAAAAAATGAGAGATGTGACAAGTTTGGATGTTGCATCAGTAGACAGATACTTGTGAATTGCACTTAATTGATAGTAGCAAGACTTGCAGGTCTGGGTGTTGAATTTTGTCATAGAGAGTGTGTTGTCAAGAACCACACCTAGATATTTCACAGAGCTGGACAGAGGAACTGACGTATTGCTGAATTCCACTGAAGTCGTTGTGATGGAGGAAAGTTTATGTTTGGTCCCCATGAGCATGGCTTCCGTTTCATCAGCATTTAGCTGTAACTTATTTGAGTCATCTAGTTCTGAATGTCTCGAGGGCATTTGGGCAATATTTCAGGAGGGAAGGACAGAAGATTTTCATGGGTATTGATTACATTGAGGCGGAGTGTCATCGACATAGAAATGATGATCTATATGATGGTGGTTTAGAATGTGTGAGAGTGGAGCTTGCAGTGTAGTGAGTGAAGGAACAGGGACCCAGAACTGATCCCTGTGAGGACTCTAATTCCAGTTTGACAGGGTTTTAATTGAATTTTGCTGTACAATAAATATCTGGTGTTGTTTGTGAGGTATGAACTCAACCCAGATGGAGGGCAGGCTCATTAATACAAACATATTATGGAGACGAGAAAGAATTGAGTGTTCTATAGTGTCAAGGCAGCAGATAGGTCATGAAGAGTAGATGGGAGATTTCCGCATAGCAGCTAGTAGAAAGTGTATCTATGGTGTGGACTAGGGTGGTTTCGGTGTGTGGTTGGCGCGATAGGCAGATTGAAAAGGGGGAAGGAGATTATTGGAATTAAGGTGGTTGTTGAGTTGTTTTAGAACAACTTTTTCAAGTACTTTGGAAATGAAAAAGGTAAGAATATTACTTTAAAAAGGTTGCCAATCAGGAAAAAATATGATGATCAAGAAACAGTAGTCCTTGACATCACTGTAAAACACATGGCAGCCACATTGACTGGGTCTTCCTTTGGGCTGCTGTCTATTGGAATTGGGTGCTTAGTAATACTAGAATCAACCAATCCTCATTGCTCTCTCTCTCTCTCTTTCTCTCTCTTCTCTCTCTTCTCTCTCTCTTCTCTCTCTCTCTATGTTTCTGGCTTGATCAGTCTGGAATGGACCTACATCTTCCCTTAGAAAAGCCTAACTTACAACACTTTTGATGAATTCAGCCTCTTGATAATACCGTATTTCAAAACTAGACTTTCACTCCAATTTATCTTATACTTTTTCCTTCATTCAACGCCAAAATTCCATCACCCTGCTAAAGTGTATTGCCTGGGTGTGTGTGATTGTGTGTGGTGTGTGTGTGTGTGTGTGTGTGTGTGTGTGTGTGTTGTGTGTGTGTGTGTGGGTGTGTGTGTGTGTGTGTGTTGGTGTGTGTGTGTGTGTGTGTTGTGGTGTTGTGTGTGTGTTGTGTGTAACTTATTGAATTTGTTTAAAACTGTTAATCACTGTGTAGGAGTGGGTTAGATGGAAGCTATTTGATTTTTTTTGCAAGATATAGGCTTCATAAATTTCATTGATTATTATTATTGATGTTGTTGTTGTTGTTATTATTATTATTATCATTATTATTATTATCATGGCTGTCTGGACTGAATTCATTGTTTTACCTCTGTTTAATTACAAAAGGGCGATGCTAATAAACGGGATAGTTATAGGGGGAGTTCTCTCAGTAACTTAAGTAACAAGATGCTTAGTAAGCTAAAGGTAATGGTTTCCCGTAATCTATAAGGTCATAGGGGGGTAAGGCTCTGAAGTCCTCAATTCTCTAGGGGCCAGCAGATTGTGGGTGATGCCCATCTCCTCTCTACTTGATGCTTTACCTTCCCTTACGCCTAAGAGGGCAGGTACCCGCATTTACAGTCTGGGTGAACTGGGGGGGGGCACTGTATCTGAAGCCAAGGCGGGCAAAGGTCCACCCATCCAAGTGGTAACCTTGCTCTATGCTGTTAATCTTGGCTGGGGGAAATTGAGTGCTCCAACAATGAGCTTCCAGTTCCCCCATAATTATGTTTGTACTATCATAAAATAACAGTATTAGAATGTAGTGATATCACTGAAAAAGGTTATCCACAATTGACCATATTAGTCTTCTTATTTGCAATGTCTCTCTGGTCTCTCTTGTTTCTCTCTCTGTATCTCTCTTGTCTTCTCTTTCTCTCTCTCTCTCTCTGTCTGGGTGGGGGGGGGGGGAAGGGGGGACATTTCGTGGTGTGGAAGGAGAGAATACTGAAATTGCTCTGGTATTTTTGGGGAATTAGTATCTAGTTCTAAGTGGTTTTTAGGTTTTCATTGTTGGCATGTATTTAGATTAGGAGGTTGGGAATTTCTGTTCAACTGTACAGGGGCCTGTCTGGTGGGACATTTGCGTAGTATTTGCCAGTTTCAAATCCAAACTGGCAGAATTCAAATCTTCCATGTTTACCTCCATCCTTGGATGTTGAAAAGCGGGGAGTGGTGCCCTGGTAGGGACTCTGACCTAAGCTTCTATTTGGTGGGGGGGGGAGGGGGTTATTGTGGTGTAGGTGATGTGCATAATGAGCTTGACAAGTGGTGCAGGGTGCTGGTCAAACAGTCAAGGGAAGTTGCAATAGGGACCAAATCCAGTTTACAGAAGTGGCTGCCAACAGCCTTTGACGTTTCAACACAGTCAGGATCCCTCTCTGCAGGCAACTCCCAGGACATGACGTTGAACTTCAATGACAGTCAAATAGGAGAAGAAGGGGGAAAACCTGTTGAAGTTTACAGAGGACAATTTGAAAAGAGAGATTACAGGTAGTTGACATTGTTGGCGCTATGAAAGAAGAAGTGTGTGACCTTAGAAGAGGACTTGGACAATATTGGAATGAAAAAAATTCGAACTATTGACAGCTACATCACAAATTGACTGACAGAGTAGATAAGGCTAGATAGGAAAAGAGGGTGATGATGCAGATGGGATGATCTTCAGGGAAACAATTATTGTTTATGACATAGTGAGAAAACAATTGAGCTGGTGCTGATGTGAGATGGCAGTGAAAATTCTTATCTCTAATAAAAGTGGGATGTCAAGGATTGTAAGTTTTGATAAAAGTGGCCAATAAATTCTAAAGCTAAATCTCTATTACTGCCAGATGCGTTTTTCTCAGGATAAGATTATTTAATGAAGCAAATCTCATATGAAGGCTCTTAGAATTTTTGTACGATGTAGATTTATTTGTGTGTTCAGGGGAGAAATTGGGCTGTTAACCTGATCCCATATTTTCTAGAGTACTAGAGCTGAGGGGGAAACAAGTAAGAATGGTCTTTGACCAACTGATTATAAATGGGAAAGGGTGACCCACAACATCTCCAAAGAAAGGATACCTGTCTGGCAGGCCCATTCAAACATCAATCTATAGAAAGGAAAAGCATAAGCAACCCTGATTCATAAAGTGGGCCTGACGTCTGTCACACACCCAATACTCTTTGTGTGTGGGGGTGGACTGTGACGCATTTGGCTTTGGAGAAACAGGACAATGACAGGTCTGAAAAAGGTTTACATAGGCTGAGGACTAACATTTGTCCCCATGGATTTGTCTTATAGATGCACTAAATATACTGCCCTTGTTAAGAAATTGTGATGGCAGTTACTGATGATAGCTCATTAACTTGGTTTCTAGTCTCACAATTGATAGTGAAAATGTCAGTTTTAGATGATGTAGAATAATTGACTCATACCTTAAAAATGAAACATTAACACGTTTTCTTATTTTGTCTTGGAAATAAATGGGTGCTATATAAACTCACTGGCAGGGACTTTTGTAGTCTTATGTGGGTAGTTGATTTTTCATTGTCTTCAGAAAGGTTCCTGGAAAATATCAAGCCAGATGTTTTTTTAGTAGCTATAAGGCCTTTAGGTCAGCAATTTAAGTTAGTCATCTAAGGGGGATCGGCAATCCGGTGGTTTAGATTGGACATGAAGTATGAGATAGCCTCCATTGTGAAATGTTTGCGAATGTTCCATATTCCTATCATTTGTGTTTTATCTTTGACAAATCGTCTGTTGTGTATTTCAAAGAAAATGTATTACTGGTATGGTGTGTGTACCCAACCTGAAGGTTCACCATTTTAATAATGTTGACATTTATTAAGGAATTGCTATGCTGGAAGAAGTTAGGGTATGGTGTGGTGACATTGGATTGAATAGGTAGTAATAATAATGTTTAGAAATTATATAAGCGCTGATTCTTGTTAAAGCAACTCAAATCAAGTTGCTACCGATGATTATTTTTATATCGAGGATAAGGTAATAGCGATCATAGTGCTTTTTACATCAGTCCCCATGTGTATGTTGGGTTTTGTAAATTTGTCATCTGTTTCTCTCCGGCAAATCAATGGCCTACCCTACTCTTTTGAAAAGCTGTAACAGGATTTAACTTGTTGCTCAAGATTGCCATGCGTTTGCACAGGGGGCCTCACGGTTTTTAGTCCAACCAAACAAATAGAATATTATTACTGTGTTGGATACATAAACAGTTCATCAAACTTTTTTCTTCTTCTCAGTTATGATTTGAAATTTAATTTCAGAATTTTATTAGTTAAAAGCATGGTCTCTCCGTAGTAATCGTTAATTCTGAAGGATTTGTGTTTTCAATAATTATGGTTATATTAATAATTGATTATGTGCTCACATGGTCTTGGGTTTCTATGTATTTAATAGTGACCAGCTAGGACCATATTTACTTTTTACTTTTCCAATGGAGGCTTGCTCACAGTGTTAATGATTATTTTCAAGTGTCAGGTGATTGTTTCTCTTCAGATTTATTTTTGTTCATGTTCTTTGTTTGTTTCTGAGCGTTCTGATACTGATTCACCTTTACTAGTTGGAATTTACTATATAATAACCAGTATTGATGTATGTGCGGGTAACTGAGGAGCCAGTAGTAGTTGTGGAAAAGTTTGTATAGGATCGTATAACAAAATCTCAGTATACAAAGTAAAATCTCGGTGAAGGAACATGTGTAAAACAAATTTCTTAATGCCTTCAGGATGTTTGTTAAGGGATCATGGTTTGAAGTGAAGTTTTATTTAATGATCTCATAAAAACCAGAGCTGTTGTGTGGAAGAAACAGGTTCATATCAATAACAGTCTATCATATGATACATGGTTTTGATAATGAATGTTAAAAAGAATGATATGGGAAGGGCAGGATAAAACTTTCGAAGCTTACGAAAAAAACGTTAAAGATGAAGACAAACACTTTGTACTGTTATCTCATGAATAGGGAATATAAATACATTGCTTGAAAGAAAAAAGAAAGTGAGAAAAGATGTATAATAAGACATTACTTGCAGATTTGATGTCTTCCTATCACTTCTCAAGTTCAGTTTTGGAAGAATATTAAGAAGGATTCATTAGAAAAAGTCAGCCAAAGAATAGTAGACATGTTGAGAGATGGTTTCAGCACTTTATAAACCCTGCTTGAAGAATGACTCAGTAGACAACTCAATGAACTCTGATCGGTGAAGATGAAGAATCTGAGGAAAAGATTTTGATATCCATATCTAAAAGATGAAATATTTTGGCACTTAGAAAACTTAGCATGATAAAGCAGCTTGGTCCTGTCAAATTCATCAGAGAATTGCTAACAAATAGAGGTGATTAATGTTGTACTTTTTTGCTTAAAATTATTTCAACAAAATCTTTGATAATGGTTTTGTCCTGTTCACTGGACTGAATCTATTTTTCTGATGTAGAGAACAGCCAGGAATTCTCTAGGTCGCAGACCACATGTCCGGCTCAAGAAAGTAATTCTAGGACTTTTTCCTATTGGCTTTTAGTATCCTTAAAGAGGTTTAGGGGGATCACCTACTAATGGGCTGGGAGTTAATGGGGGGGATAGAAGAGGATCTGAAGAAAATAAGAAAATATAAAAGGGATGAGACAGTATGTAGTTAGTGAAATTATCACCTAAACCACTCAGCATTCTCAACTGAATACAACCGTTGAATGTGACAAACAACATTCATCATGTAATGCTTCAGGCCAAGCAAGGTGGGTCACAAATATATTCTGTATACTACTGACAACTATAAACTGCAATCAACACTCACCTATTGTACGTCATAGTCCAATTTAAAACACAAACTATTTGGTTATTTTTGTCCAGTTACTCAATACTAGAATTGTGTCCAGTCTCAACTGACAAACTTTACTCAAGGATTCTCAGATCAGAGAAGAAAGATTCACCTCTGATCAGTTAAATGATCAATAGAAAGATAAATCGATGAAACAGTGAATGATGATGCATGAGGAGCGATGAAAGGGATGTATCAAATAAAGGTTGATGTTCCGAAATAAAAAGGTAACAATCAAATAAGCCATTTGATTCTTCATAAAAATCAAACTCTATCACAGGATCAGAGTTCCAAATCACCTCATGACCCATGCTTTCAGGTATAACATATTAATGGCAACTTAATATGAATACCCACACAGCAAAAACTAAAACACTAACCAGAGTTTGCCACAATAAAACAACTCTTCAAAATGTACTTTCAGCTTACCATTTCCTACTCTTATGAGAATAATTATCCTCACAAAAAATCAAACGTATCCACTAAAATCACCACATACAATAACTACTAGTCTTACACATGTTTCATTTACTTGAGGACAGCTCATGGTCTATCCTATGAAACTGTGTAAATATTAATTCACATTCATTGAATTTGATCAATCTCCAATGACATTCCAAAGTCATTGCACCTGTTTAAAGATTACTATGTCATTCCTAACAAAAAATAGAAGTTTGCATTCCTAATAATAACAATCATTACGAAATCACACTAGGCTTTTACACACCTACATTATACAAAGTAATAAACCTTAGTTTGATTTCTTCAGCAATTTGTTAGCTAAACAATATCCTGCCCCAAATCGAACCTAGTACAACAAAGACAATGACTAAGCTCAAATTTGCCACTTGTTTCTTGTTGCTTTAAACCTTCAAAAACGAAATTAAACATATACCTCATAAACCTTTCCAACCTTTTTATAAAATTAAGTTGAAGCTAGCTTAAAAGAGCAACCATATAGCTTAAAAAGAGCAACCATACCTAAATGGGGAACATCAGACTCCTAAGAGTCTGGCGCAAATATGCTCTCCCCTCTACAGTCTGGGAGGAAGTAACCATGTGAAAAGATGGGCAGTTTAAAATCAAGGGAAATAATTCATCAAGAGAAGATTACTCTTATGGTAAATTGGAGTTATTTTCCCTTACTACACTTAGTAACAACAAACACAAAAGCACTCTTTTGTGAGAGGTGTTACACTAACATTACACAAAAAAATGATGTTGATAACCATAATAACTACAAGGGAATCGCTCAGTCATTTAATTAGTAAGCTGTACTGTACCATCATTAATAATAGGTTACAGGAATGGGTTAAGAAAAACAACATTACAGGTAAACACCAAGCTGGTTTTAAGAGAGGGCATTCCACTATAGATCATATTATGTTTACTTTACTTGCATTTGTTCAGAAACAGTTTGCTCTTAACGTAAGCTCTAGTAGCATTTCTTGAC
>CM054162.1:14240961-14250961 GCA_028751875.1 Rapana venosa
CACCCTTTTAATTTGTTTTTGGGAAATAGGCCTTTCCCAATAGTGTCCAGTTTGAGTGCACCCAAGATATTGTGCCAAAATTTAAAAAGTTTTCGAGTTTTTTATCCCTCTTTTTTCTTTGCCTTTTCCCAAAATTTTCCCCTTTCCCAAAAGCATTGTGGCCTAAGGCTTTTGAAACATTAAAAAATTTCAGATTTTTCAGAGTGCAGATTTTTCTTTTCTCTCTCTCTTCTCTCTCTCTCTCTCTTTTTCCTCTCTTCTCTCTCTCTCTCCCCTTCTCTCTCCTTTCCTGCTGTGCTTCTGTTTTTGGGTTGGGAGTGCGGGCCTGTTCCCGCCACCGCCTCTGCCGTTCCATACCACCAAAACCTCCCCCCCCACCGCTATCACTGTTTCAGCGGCTGCTGCGGCTTTTTGTTGCGGTTGTTGCTGCTGCGGGTTGGAATTTTTTTTTACTTTTGCCGCCACCCCCCCTTCTGAAACCCCCACCATCCCCCCCCCTTTCCCACCCCCCTTTCCACCACCACCACCTCTTTGATGCAGGTGCTACTGTTGTTGGTGGTGCTTTAAATGTATTTTTAAAATTGGGGAACCAAAAACCTATTTTTGAAAATTAAAAAGGGAAACAAAAATTTAATTTAAATATTTCATTGAATTTTCGGGGCCTTGGGTGGAGGGGTCCTGACTATACTGATATTAATCAAGTTTTATTTTTTAAATTTTCCCTTTCCTTTGGGAAAATTTTAGATGATTTTGGTTTGATGAACGATTTGATTTAAACCGGTGATGATGATAAATGAGATGAGGAGGGGAGGGGGAGCGGGGGGGAGGAGGGGGGAGGGGAGGAGGTTCTAGGGTGGTGCGGGTTTGTGGGGAGGTGAAAATGCGATAACTTTGGGGGTTTTGGGGGTTTTTGGTTTGGGCCCAAAGGTAATAAAATTTGTTTTTATTTGAAAATAATGATGACAACAATGTTGTGGTGAAAATCAAAAACGACGGCAGGGTAAGGTGATGTTGTGTTGGGGGTTTGGTGGTATTGGGGTGATCATTATGAGGGTGAGTGAAAAAGCTACGAAAAGGTGGGGGGACGATGATGATAACAACAAAAAAATTCATGATGGGCGCAGTGATGGTAGTTTTTTGGTTTGAAAACCCAATTAAAGTCGGGGGGAAGTTTTCCCCTGCAGGGAAATTGGGCGTTTCCAAAAGGAAGAGCTCGTCACAACAAGGCGGTGCTGCCAAAATTTTTTTTTCCCTTTTTCCTGTTTGCATGTGTTTTTTATTTAAATACCAGAGTGACTTTTTTTACAAAAATGTTCCCAGGGGGCATTTCTCTTGTTGTTTGGGGTTTTTCTTTTACGTCCGGGGAATATCTGTGGCACCCCATTTTATTGTCTCTTTTGAAAAGCTAGCACCCACACCCCAACTCGGGTTCCATTTGGATGAGGGGAAATTTTGGGAGCAAAAAGGGGAATGGCAGCAGTTAAAGGAAAAAGGGAAATGTAAAAGGGATGGAGGCGATTGTAATGACAGGGGTGGTGGTCAGGGTGTTTTTGTCATGTAGTATGGTGGGGTTGGTTGCTGCTCTGGGTTTCGTTTTAAAGGGGGTTTATTTCATAATGAGGAGGGCAAAGGGAAAGTATTAGCCATGCTGGTGCTGCTGTGCTTTTTTGCGCTTCTGTTGCTGCTGTTCTGTTGTGTTGTTGCTGCGCTCTGCTGTTTCTCTTTTTGCGTTTGGGTTTCTGCTGCTGCCCGTTGCACTTAAATTTTGTATTCAGCGTTCATCCCAAACAAATTTTGTTAGAGAAAACTTGACCTGCCCCGCAAGGAAAAGGAAAAGGAATGGGGGCCCCCTTTTGCTCGCTTTTTTAACAAGTGTTTTTGAAAAAGGGTGATTTGCTTCTGTGGGTTTTAAAGCAACCTTTATCCGCTTTTCTACTTTGCTTTTATTATTCAAACAAATAAAAAAGTCAAAAACCCCGATTAAATCTGCAAAAACAAAAAATATTTCTTGCTGAAGTTCTTGATGCCACGTCCATGAAATCTTTTTTCCCCTCACATCAAAACCCCCTGGGATCTGAAAGGGGAAGCCAAAGGCCTACTGTTCACAGCCCCCCTGAACTTCCCGCTTTTTCTCTTCTTTTTTCTCTGATAAAATCCCACTTTTTTCTCCAGATTTGGGTCAGACCCCTTCCTTTCTAACCCCATGCCTCCCGACCCCAATTTTTCTGGTACTCCCCCTTTTTTTTTCACCCCAAAAAGCGAGAAAGAAATTTAAGAAATTCTGAAAGAAAAAAACAATAAAATCAGGGGGATCTTGACCCATACCCGCTTTCTCTTTTTTAAATCAGTGCCTTCCCCAGCTTTTACCCAACCTTTTCCAAAAAAGGGGGAACTCTTCAAATTTTTCAGGATTGTTCCAATGCTCTCAAAAATGCCAATTTTTACAAAATCTAATAAAAAAGGGACGACCTCTACTAAAAATTTTTAAGAATTATTTGGGCTGTATCCAAACCCACCCTTTATCTCTAAAGTCCTTGGAAAAATTGTTCTGAAACAAAATCCCCCAAAAAAAAAAAAAAAAAAAAAAAAAACCCAAACCCAAAAAAAATTTTTTAAATTAAAAAAAAAAAAATTTAAAAAAAAAAAAAAAAAAAAAAAAATAAAAAAAAAAATAACCCAAAAAAATAAAAAAAAAAAAAAAAAAATAAAAAAATAAAAAAAAAAAAAAAAAAAAACAAAAAAAAAAAAACAAAAAAAAATTTAAAAAAAAAAAAAAAAATAAAAAATTTTTTTTTCCCAAAAGATTTTTAATTTCCCCCCCAAAAAAATTTGGGAATTTTGGGAAAATTACCCCCAAAAAGGGAAAACCCCAAACTACCCCGTTAAAATTTTCAAAAAAGAAAAAAAAACCCGGGGAAGGGCCATGCTTTTTTTTAATGGAACAAACCACAAACCCTTCTTCCTATCCAAAAACTGCCCCCTTTAATAGAACCCCTTTTGCCCAAAAAAAAAAGTTTCAGTTCCCCATCTTTTGGCCCCAAATTTTTCCCGCGGTTGGAAAATTTAAACTTTTTTGGGTCATTATCGACAACACACTCTTTCCCTACAAAAATTCCACCAAACCCTTTTCAGTTGTGCTTTCTATCTATTACGGCGATCAGTGCAGTTCGAAAGTACCCGTCCAAATGATGCAAATCCAAAATGGGCAGTCCCCCATTCTCTCACGAGGGCTATTGCAATTCTCTTTGGCCCGGGCTCCCAGGGTTCATTTTATCCCCCCTCCCCTTTAACGTATACAAAATCCAGCTGACTATTTCCCCGGGAAAAAAAAAATCTGAGCACATTACTCCTCTCTTGCTATCTCTTCACTTTGGTTTTCCTTTTGCCACGAGAGTAAAACTATAAGATCAGTACCCCCTGTTACAAATTTCCTCCCAAAAAAGCACCTTCATACCTCTGTGAATGTTTCATCTATACACTCCTTTCTTTCCCCTCTCTGCTGCAGATACCTGTGATAAGAACACCTAGATTCAACATTCACTGTTGGCTGTCGCTCTTTCTCTGTTTTCTGGTCCATCGATCTGGAATTACCTCCCCTCCCCTTGCAAGACTTTTTATGAAGTTTTTAAAATCTGCCTCAAGACTCATTTATTTCAAAACCTAGATTTCCTCTCTTGTTCCATTATCATTTGTGTCCCGGCCCTCAACGGGACACCCCCCCACACTGCCGATTGTATAACCTTTATGTGTGTGGTGTGTGCGTGTGAATGTATACATTTGAATTTGTAAAAACTATTGATTGTAACTGGCTGTATGTGAATGAGTGGGATGAACGAAAGCCCTATGATTTGGGTGGGTTTTTTCAAGATATGGTGCTATATAAATTTCATGTATTATTATTATTATTATATTTTATTATTATTATTATTATTATTATTATTATTATTATAAGTAGCTTGCATTTGGCATTTCTTTTCTTTTATTTTGAGGACGGGATAGCCTAGTGTTTAGAATATTGCCCTCGCAATCTGACGACCCGGGTTCAAATTCCTTTCAAGAGAATTTTTCCCTTGGAGTTAAACTCAGAGAGCAGAATCTACTCTCCCCCAAAAGTCCTTTGGAAAAGACTATAAACTGAGACCCTATGTGTGAACACATGCAGAACATCTTGCGCACACATTCAATCCTGTTTCACTTTTTGGAAGAGTAGGCCATTGTGTGCCGAATGGAACTGGTGACATAATTTTTAAAAACTGCATACACACGGGGACTGAATGTAGAAAAAAGCCCATGAGTGCTTATTCCGAATATCCTCGATATAAAAGAATACATAAACAAAGAGTGAAAGGCTTCGCCTATATAAGTTGAACCGTAACTGACCATGGTATATGATAAGTATTCTGAGAAGATCAGGTCTATCTTCATCTGTATTTGGCCAGCAATGTTGACAGATACGCACAATAAGGAACACACGTTTATGCATAGCAAAGATTGCAGATGGATACAATGAACAAACGCGTGTGGTAAGTGTTTGTTTGTTTAGTTGCTTGTTTGAGTTTTTACAGTCTCATGGTCTGTGTCACTCACGTGCAGCTTTTTCCATGACACTTATGTCATTGTCCCTGCCCCATTCACACCCAGACTTGCTATGTCGTGTGCTCAGTCACAGTCAGTGCTCACACAGGAAACTTGTCGATGTCAGGCTGTTTTAGAGCCACCAGCCAAAGAGGCCTTACACTACCTGCTGCTGGGTCATGCTGCTGGTGTTGAGTGGTGCCTGTTTCCAGATTACAGACGCTGGTCATCACCTAGTAGGACACCCTAGGGACGACAGTCATACCGTAGTCGCCAAGCCAGACTGAGTGGGACGTCCACCCAGGGTGGTGACTACCCGCAATGCCCCTCAAGAGACTTCTTTCCATGAGCTTCTGCCCCCGAAGGCTTTGATACAATCTCATCACCACAAATGTATGGGGAAACCAAAACTAAGGTCACCATGAGACCAGAACTACCAGGACCAACCAATCAGATAACGTTATTTTAGGCCATGGTGATCAATGATAACAGGCTGATGCAACTATGTTGCTATGAAAGTGTGTGGACTTTGAGACTACCTGAAAGAGATGCACTCTACGCTTCCTCTTCTGATTATATTCTGGCATCAACTGGGCCCTAGAGAGACAAACACGAGTAGTGTTGTTCAGGTAATTTGAGCATTACTTTCAAAGTCACATCTGTGAAGTTTTTTTAATTTATTTTATTTATTTTTTATACCACTTTAAGTCACGAGATTTCTCTGCGTGACATTTGGGCTGCTCTCCCCGGAGAGAGTGCATCGTCACAAGAGCAGCGCCACCCTTTTTTTTTTCTTTTTTTTTTGGGGGGGGGGGTCTGCAACTGTATTTGTTTCCCTATCAGAGTGGCTTTTTCCTAAGAATTTTGCCAGTGACAACTCTCTTGTTGCCGTGGGTTCTTTTACGTGCGCTGAAAATTTTGTGTAACGAAAGACTAGCGCCCAGACCACCACTCATGGTCTAATGGATGGGGTAAAATGTCGGGCCCAAACGGGATACGAACCACGCACACACCCGACCCCGACCTCTAGACCACCGATGGATGAAGCTTGACCGTGTGGTCCCAGTCTTGCCAGTGAGGCTTAGCAAACTCACTCTGGGTGGAAACCAGGCGGATGTTTGGAGGAATTCGAACTGGCAACCTTCCTGCCTGTAACCCATAACACTAACCACTGTGGTATGGAAGCTGGTCAAGCTATTATCCTCGAACTAAAAGAGATAAAGGAATAAAAAGCCTGCAAGGACAGTAGATGCACAGAATGAACAGCACACGTTTGTAGTCAGAGAGTATGGCAGATACACACAATGAACAACACACGTTTGTAGCCAGAAAATATATAGCAGATACACACAATAAAGAAGACACGATTGTAGCCAGCTAAGACGGCAGATACACACAATAAAGAAGACATGTTTGTAGTCAGAAAGTATGGCAGACACACAATAAAGAAGTCATGTTTGTAGTCAGAAAGTATGGCAGACACACAATAAAGAAGTCATGTTTGTAGTCAGAAAGTATGGCAGACACACACAATAAAGAGGACATGTTTGTGACCAGCAAAGATGGCAGACACACACAACAAAGAAGTCATGTTTGTGACTAGCAAAGATGGCAGACACACACAATAAAGAAGACATGTTTGTAGTCAGAAAGTATGGCAGACACACACAATCAAGAAGACATGTTTGTGACTAGCAAGGATGGCAGACACACACAATAAAGAAGACATGTTTGTGGCCAGCAAAGATGACAGACACACACAATAAAGAAGACATGTTTGTGGAGAACAAAGATGGCAGACACGCACAATAAAGAAGACATGTTTGTGGAGAACAAAGATGGCAGACACGCACAATAAAGAAGACATGTTTGTGGCCAGAAAAGATGACAGACACACACAATAAAGAAGACATGTTTGTAGTCAGAAAGTATGGCAGACACACACAATCAAGAAGACATGTTTGTGACTAGCAAGGATGGCAGACACACACAATAAAGAAGACATGTTTGTGGCCAGCAAAGATGACAGACACACACAATAAAGAAGACATGTTTGTGGAGAACAAAGATGGCAGACACGCACAATAAAGAAGACATGTTTGTGGAGAACAAAGATGGCAGACACGCACAATAAAGAAGACATGTTTGTGGAGAACAAAGACGGCAGACACACACAATAAAGAAGACATGTTTGTGACTAGCAGGGATGGCAGACACACAAACAAGAGCACACGTTTTATTTTAAGCACAAAAGTTGTGTCCAAGTATGTGGTGTCTGCTTATGAGATATGACCAGTGGTTGTGGTGAGGTGATGGAAATAACTACAGGCACTGTGCAATATGGACCCACGTGAAAATCTGCAATGATACACACACACACAATTACATATATATAAGAGTCCATTGCAAACTCAGTCTGAAGAGGAGCAAGCGGGAGTCTGAGTCATCCCTCCTCATCTTATGGGTTTCCAGTCCATGCCTTTGGAGGCAGAAAGCCGGTGAGCTGACTACTGTGAAATGAAAGTGTAGCTGGTCCCCAGTCGTTGTTTTGTGTTGGATTGCCAGTGGATTCAGTTCACCATATTAACTCAATGGAGTCCCAGTGAAATGGATCTCGCCATTTTGTGGTGACGCGTGATTTTGGCTATATTTGAAAAATTCGGCAGACCTACCCAACATAATAATGACATACACAATATATATCATTGAAAAGTTTATAGTGTCTACTTTTGCGATTGTTTCACAGTTTTTTAATAGATGACTGTGTTATTTTTTACAAATTTTCAAAATATGTCACTGAATGCAGAAAGAGAAAAAGTTTTGAAAATTAGGCTGCGTATCTTACATGCCTTGAACTGTTCATCATATAGTCCCCTTCAAGCAATGTGATGATTTTTCATCAAAGTAAAGTTCCCTGAAGCTGGCTGAATCTATCTGATGTCACTTTTTGTACAACATATTTTTTTAAAAGAGTAATAACACTGGAGAGCCTGAAATCTCAAAGATATCACTTGTTGACATATCAAACAAAATTAGCCAACAGACACAAACTAGGCAGGCTTATGGTCAAGGAAAGCAACTGTGTTTAGAAAAATGATTGCCCTACAGGCCAGAGTACTTTCCCTTGAGTTGAACATCACTTAGGGTATTTCTAAAAATTTGTAATAAGAGGAGTGCCGAAGCATAACCTCAATGAGTTAAGAGGATTTCCTTTTCTGCAGAACTCCCCGTAGACAGATCTCTTGTTGCTGTATGTTTTAATGCGCCCTCTGTCTAGATGTTGTACATAACACTTCAGTTTGTCCTTTCACGCCAAAGGACTAGGACCCGGACCACCTGTCACGGTCAACTGAAAGGGGTGGAGATTGACTTAGGAGTTGTACAGGAAAGACACAAGGAAGCTACATTTCATATTGGTATGGATATTCCAAGATAACTTCAAATAAAAGTATCACACACACAAGCACGCACGCACGCGCGCACACACACACACACAAACACAAAATGTCTGTGATAATGATTCGAATGATGAAGATTTTAATGTTCATGCTAAAATTGTTAAATCAGTATTTAAAGCATTGCATGTGAGGAAGGCTGTGGGTGTGGATGGTATTTGTGGTGGGCTTTTAAAATCTTGTGCAGAGCAGCTGTGTCATGTTTTTAGTGATTTGTTTTCTCTGTCTTTGAAAGCATGCTATGTTCCAAGTCTCTGGAAAAAATCAATAATTTGTCCTGTTCCAAAAAATAATCACCCCAAATCTTTAAATGACTATAGACCAGTAGCTCTCACTCCAATAGTAATGAAATGTTTTGAACGAATCGTTCTCAAACGGCTTCTTTTCTCTACTTCTTCATATCTAGATCCTCTTCAGTTTGCATACAAAGCCAACAGAAGCACAAATGATGCTACAATTACCTTGCTGCATAATGTTTATTCCCACCTAGAAAAACCCGACTCCTTTGTTCGTATACTTTTCATTGACTTCTCTTCTGCCTTTAATACCATTCAGCCCCATCTATTAGCTCTCAAACTGCTCTCAATAGATGTCTGTCCTCGGTTAATTCTCTGGATAATGAGCTTTTTGACACACCGGACACAGTTTGTTCGATTTCAAAAAGCCATATCCACTCAAAGATCAACTTCCACTGGTTCTCCCCAAGGCACTGTTCTGTCCCCCATCCTTTTCACCCTTTACACAAATGACTGCACTGGCTCTGATCTTATACCGTTAATCAAGTATTCTGATGACTCTGCTCTGGAAGATCTGTCTAATTCCCATGTCATGTATTTTAAACAAGTTGAGGAGTTCTCCTCCTGGTGCAAACAGAACTGTCCTTGACCTTAATGTTAAAAAGACTAAGGAAATGTTGATTGATTTTCGCAGGGACCCCAGCCCATACCAAATCTTTACATTGATGGTGTAAAGGTAGAGCGTGTACACCAATACAAATATCTAGGTACTATTATTGATGATAAACTAAACTTTGATGCAAATACAGATCTTGTAAATAGAAAATGCCACTCACGCATCTTTTTCCTTCAAAACTCCGGAGTCTTAAAGTAAATGTAAAAGTTTTACAAAATTTCTACCGATGCTTTATTGAGTCTGTCCTTTCATTTTCCTTGGTTTGTTGGTATGGGAGCCTGACTGTTAAAAACAAAAACATAGTAAACAAGATTGTAACCAGATGTGGCAAAATTGTGGGCTGTGAGCAAATGAAACTGAATGACTTGTATGAATGCGGTGTGAGAGACAGAGCTAGACAGATTGTGAGTGATGACACACATGTGCTTGCAAAATATTTTGAACTCCTGCCTTCTCAAAAGCGCTACAGAGTACCCAAGTCTAGAACCCTGCGATTTAAAAATAGTTTTATTCCAACCTCAATTCTGCTAATTAATAGATGTATGACAGTAAATCTGAATTTAACTAAAGCCCACGACAGAGAGAGAGAGAGAGAGAGATGGAGAGAGAGAGAGAGGGGGGGGGGGGGGGGGGGTGGGGAGAGAGAGAGAGAGAGACTAAAGGCTACCTTTTATTAGTGTAAACTGTGTTCAGTTTCTAATAGAATAGAGTATTAACTTCACTGATATTTGTCTTATCATACATGTTATACAAATGATTTTTTTCTTTTTATTTTTTTTTCTTTAAATACGTGCGCGTGTTATTATTTTACACTGTCCAATATCTTAAAAGAACATAGTATTTATTCAATTAATATTTGTCTTCTACAACATGTTATAACAATTTGACTTATATTATTAAAATGCGTGAGCATGGGTACGAATGTTTAATATGTGCGAGCGTGCGTGCGCGTGCGCGAGTGACTGTGAATGTGCGGACGTACGGGTTTACTTGTGCGCACATGAGTAAAGTGATTTTTGTTTGGGTGGGTTTGTGGCTGGCTGAGATATTGCTGATTT
>CM054162.1:14255961-14260939 GCA_028751875.1 Rapana venosa
CATGGTTTCCATGTCACTGTAATCGTGTTGCAATATCGTTTGTTACTGCGCTGCAGCGCTATATGGCTTGATTGCTAAATAGCAATAAATATTGTTCATTGTTCATTGTTCTCTCTCACGGGGACTGGACGTGAAAAAGCACATAAGTGCTTATTCCATTATCCTCGATATAAAATAATAATAATAATAATAATAATAATATAAAATATCTCTCTCTTTTTATTGTTTTACTTATAGTACTAGTTGTTGTGTATCCTGATGAAGGATGTATTCATACTCTATATTTCAATATTATATTTGACTTGTCGACTATACTTGAGGTTCTAGTGAATGTCGTATTTCAATATCTTATTGTTACGTGTAGCAACTATGTGTATCATTTTCCAATGTTAAGATCTCATTTTTATGACTTTATAAGTTTGGCTTTTTTGGTTTTTCTCTTTTTCGTTTTTCCTTTTTTTGTTTTTTCTTTTTCTGTCCTTGTTTTTGTATTTGGGGGGTTTTTTGGTTTTATTTTCTTTTGTTTGTTTGTTTTTTGGGGTTTGTTTTGGGGGTTTTCTTTCATTTGTTTTTTTTTAAATTCCCCTTGTTTCTACTATGTGAGAGTATGAGTATTGGATTTATTATTAAGATGTGTCCATACGGGTGGGGACACGATGTAAAAAAGCACACAAGTGCTTTTTATTATCCTCGAAATAAAAGAATTTGTGTTTGTCATTGCAATTGTCTCTCGCTCTCTCTTCTCTACACACACACATCACACACACACACACACACACACACACACACACACACACACACACACACACACACACACATACACACTTGAACAGTGGCATATTTAATGAATAGCTATTCCTCTCTTTTTAAACAGGTCAATAAGAACTGGGAAATCAAACAATAACTGGTGGATTGAAAGTGGTTGAGCATAGCAACATGTCACATTTTTAGAGTATTTGGTATTCCATGCATTGAGCCTCAGTTTATATAGTACCATTTCCAGTTTCCGTGAACAAGAAATATTTTCAAAGTCTGTTTTTCTTCATTTTGGAATGCCTACAATTCATCAATTTACCATTAATTTCATGCGATGATAGTGCGGGCCTGGAATCAAACGTTTCAATGCTGCAATCAGAGGCACTTCCTTTTGCTAACGAATCAACCTGCTTATTCCAATAACTTCCACAATGAGAAGAGACCTAGCAGAAAGTTATTTGGTTGCTTCTGCTTGCAATACAATGTATCAAGAATTTAATCTCAAATACAATAACATTTCTTACAAAGAGATATTGTTATGGAGTCCAATAACTGACATTCAATTCATTTAGAGGCCTATTCTGGAAAAGATATTTAAGAATAGACCAACACTCTCTTCTTTCTCATCTCTCATCTATTCTCTCTCTCTCCCTTCTCTCAATCTTTCAACACACAACACCACTTCTCACTCTCTCTCTCTCTAATTTGAGGCCATCTGAAAAAATATTTCAAAATGCACACACACACTCTCTCTCTTTCTCTTCTCTCTCACCACACACACACTATCTCTCACCACTCACCTCACTCTCACCTACCCTCCTCACTCACACACACACTCCATCATCTCTCTCTCACACACACACCACACACATCACACACACACACCACACACACACACACACACACACACACCACTACTCACTCTCTCTCTCTGTCTCTCCTCTTTGGCTCAGGTCAGATGTATTGACATACACTTGTTGAGCAGCAGAACTGAGATGGGAATAGAACTGTTTTTCTATCGAAGAGTTTTTAACTTGGGTACTCTGTAGTTCTTTTGTGAAGGAAGGAGCTTGAAATACTATTTATTTTGCTAGCACGTGAGTAGCATCCCTTACAATCTGTCTCGCTCTGTCTCTCACGCGACAATTCATACAGATCATTCAGCTTCCTTTTGCTCACAGCCCACAATGTTGCCATACCTTGTTAACCTTTCCGTTGTGGTTGACAGACAATCCCCTTGTCTGCAGATAATGCTCCGTGTGATGATGATGATGGTGATGGCTGTCTCATCCTCTCACTAGCAAGAGCCAGTGTCTGGCACAGTTGGTACCGAGACTGTCCATCTCTGGTGTGTCTGTCTGGTTCTCTGAGGTGGATTGTCTTCTGTCCTTCCTTGCCGTCATGATTTCTTCCTGGCACATTGGCGTCCGAGCAGTAATCGGAGAACGCTTCCTCTCTTTTAGAATCTTGAAATCGTTTTCTGCTGAAGAAGCCACAGTGCTGCTTTAAACGTTTGCTGCAGACTTGTCTCCCCTTGACTGCAAGGATCTGAGTCCTACAGATACACCCTGGCCTGTGCAGTGTCGTTCATGTGAGAGAATCCCATTCAATCAAATCGCATCAAAACAGTTCCAATTACATAATCAGTTGTTGGGGATGTCGAGGATAATGAATCGGCACTGGTGTGCTTTTTCAGTTTAGTTTCCGTCCTCATGAGGGATTATGGTAGTAATAATAAAAACCAAACAAACAGCACAAAGCAATAACAAAAACTAAAGCAAAACAAAGGACAGCAAGAACAGGAAGACAGCAAAAGCTCGCCCTCCCCCTCCCTCTCCACAGCCAGCTGTCCCGGCCCACCATTGATAAAACAATCATTTGAGTTGACAAAAGTGAGAACAAGTCTCACGCAATAAGTCATTATCAATTGTCCTTTATGCAATGATTTAAAACACTGCATTTGCATCGAACAGAACAGAAACGTTCCTCTTTTAGATCTTGAAATCTTTTGCGAAACCATGTTTATAAAAGTTATGACTGCAGACTTCACACCCATGACATCAAGCATACCAGACCACACAACACACCCAGCACTCACAGTACGTTCAGTCAAAAATCCGCATCTTATAATCGCACAAAACAGTAACACTACATAGACAGTGTGGGGCAGAATATGAACGCACTGCACGATTTTCATTAGTCCGTCCCACACAGGCACATATGTAGTATAGCAAACAACCAGCAAACCACAAACAGAAGAAAATTCAAACAAAAAAGGGTCGTATAGACTGCAGTCCCCTTCCATCAGTTCCATCGTTGTTCGACACGCATCCCTTATAAAAAATATATGAAAAGTTTCACAAAAAATCGGCTTCACATAACTCTGATGTAATAGTGTAATTTGATATATTAAAACTTAGAGATTACATACAATGCTGTAAAAGAAAGACAACTCAAGCAATTAATGTTTAAAAATTAATATGCATTTACAACAAAAATTCAGCAAGAGATACAATGCCTGTGGGATTAAATTCTATCAACAACTCAATCAGACTTGAACAGGAAAAGAGCTAAAACCTCATCTCCCCTGCGCTTTACCAGAGAATTCATAAGAAATTTTATAACAATGTTAATTAACAATTGAAGCAAGGTTTATTGTTAAGTCCTAAGGCCCATTTATATATTGTAGTAATTAATCTTCATTCATTGATTTGTTATGTTAAGAATATATTCCTTAATGTTATACAATTTATATACAACACAACCAGGCATTGCATGTAAGACGCTCAGAAACAATCACACACAAGAGTAGAACTCTCTCTACTTCCCCATCATCCACTCACAAAATCGCCTTTTGCCACCTCGTACTCATCTCTCATACTCTACATTCGCACAACTATTCACCCATTAAGCCGACACCGCGCACACACAGTGCACATAGACTCTAAACACACACGCCGCGCGCGCTCACACACAGAGGGAAGGTGAGAGAGAAAAACAGACAGACAGGGGAGGGGGCATAACGACAGACAGTACAGAGAAACAAACATACAGTTAGAGAAAGAGAGACATTCAGAGACTGATAGAATAAATCAATCAATGTATAAATGATTGAATGAATGAATGAATGAACTCTAATATACGAGGATGGATAGTTTGGGGCAAGCTTAAGCTTACAATCTAGTTTAAATAATATTGTAGACATAACATGCAACAAGACATGAAAATAAAACACGATACAAAAACCCAAATAGAAACATATAACCCCAGTAAAACAGAGTACAGCAGCAACAACTACAATAAGTATAACAAAAACAACACACACACACACACACACTCACACACACAGAACACATAAATGTTTTATTTGAACTTATTCAGAGAACCAAGAGTCGCATATTCTAAAACTGTTTGTCAGAATGCTTAAAAAGTGAGTTTCTTCTCTCCATTAAGAGGTAAGTGACTATATTTACGGGTGTGTGTTTTTGTATGGACACGGATATATGGCACTACATGGACATATCCGGTTGACTAGTAGACCGTTGTGGCATCACTAAAGATTTTGCAACCAGCTGCCTCCTCTCCTCGCGGTTTTCAGCTTTCCGTAGCAATTCGTTCCACTGTCCACTCTCTGATGTTTTCTTCTCATCGTTTTCTCTGTCTGCCTCTTCGTCTCCCTCCTTGTACTGTTCCCTGTAGGACAGTCTTGGCCAGTCCAGATGTTTGTGTGACGAGTCCGCACCACTTCAGCTTGTTTTTTTTGTTTGTTTTTTTTACTGAAGTCAGAGGCTCTTCATATGGACAGATGGTGTTTTTATTTCTAGTTTTCACTTCCTCATGAATTATCTGGTCGCTGAGTGAGATATCAAGGAGTTTGCGAAAGCATCTGATATACGTGGCCGGTATCCTTTTTCCAATGTCTGCTGTTATGATCCCCATTTCACTTGTGCACAAAACTATGGGCATGACCAGGGAAGGCATCAGTCTGATCTTGAAGCTGATGGCGATGTTCTTGTCATTCCATAGGATTTAAAGTTTGGTCAATGCAGCTGTGGTCTGGGTTATCCTGGAGAGAATTTCAGGTTTTCATCGTTTATCCTACACCATAGCTGTCAGATATTTAAAGCTGTGGACGTCTCAATTTTCTTGCCGTCTATAATTATGTCAGTTCTTGTACCTTTGGTATTATTTGTCATCAGTTGGCTTTTCTCTGTGCTTATCT
>CM054162.1:14261439-14298216 GCA_028751875.1 Rapana venosa
TTTATAGTTAAGAAAAAGATTTTATATAATTTAACATATGTTTTTGGGAGGTTGTTTTGTGAGCTTGGCTATTGATTATTTTTTTCCTTTTGATATGCACTCGAGATGTCTTAAATTTAAATTTCCTGGGTCAAGCACAGGTTTATGTTGACCAGTTATTTCCCTTTTTTCAATGTAATTTTGGTTTCAAGGTTACATGCCAATTTTCTGTTTCTAAGTTGGATTGTTTTGATGTTTTGAATCGGGCAACATGTTCCGTAATACATCCCTTTCCCAGCTAGTTATATTGTGACTAAGGCCGAAGTCCTTTTAAATTTGTCACAGTTCTCTCTCTCAAGGATGATGCAGATATTACAGGTGGTCTGACGATGATACGGATAATGGATGATGTTGATGAGATTAGGTAGATGTTGAATATAGTGATGATGATTGGATGTTGTTGAAGATGTGAGGTAGGTTAAGGTTATGATGGTGACAATTATGTAAGTATTGATGGGGTTTGATGCTGATGGTTGTTGATGAAAAATGGTGATGATGTTACAGATGGGGAAGACTGAGAATGTGTGTGTGTGTGTTGGGTGTGTTTGTGTGTGTGTTGTTGGTGTGGTGTGTGTGTGTGTGTGTGTGTGTGTTGTGTTGTGTGTGTGTGTGTTGCGCGCGCGCGCGTGGTGTGTTTTTGGAGAAACTGAATATGAAAAAGATTTTTTCGTTGTTTTATTTATCTATTATTTTCGAAAGGCGTGATGATGTAGATGTTTGGGAGGAGGAGGCGATTGATGATGGAAATGTGGAGGTTGTTGATGTAGATGCTGAAGTGAGATGGTGGTGATGGTAACGATGCGTGGTTGTTGAAGGTGATAGTGGTGGCGATAACTATGATGGAGATGTCAAAGATGAAGATGATGACAATGATGTATATATTGAAGATAACGATGAAAACGATGATGAAGATGATGATTATGTCCATGATGCAGAGATTGAAGATGATAATCGTGACGAAAATGACTATACAGTTGTAGAAGATGGTGATAGCGTAGATGATGAAGATGATGATGTTGATAATGATGATGTAGAGGATGAAAGTAATGATGGTTATGTTGATATACTGGCTGCAGCTGCTGCTATAGGTAATGAAGATGCGGATGGTGATGATTATGTAAATGCTGAAGATGATGATGGGGATGATGATGACTAATGCTGTATGCCTGCAGAATTGAAAATGTGAAATGGATATAAACGTTTTTTGCTATGTCTTCCTCCCCCCTTCCCCAAACATGTTTTGTATAGTGGCCCAAGGCCGAAGTACAATAAAACCTTTTCAGTGTTCAGTGTTCAGTGTTCTCTCTCTCTCTCTGTTTCGGGGGGGGGGGGGACAATTCGTGATGCGAAGAAGGAGACATACTGAAATTGCTTTGGTATTTTTGTGAATTAGTAACTAGTTCTAAGTGGTTTTAGTTTTTCATTTTTGGCATGTATTTAGATCAGGAGGTTGGGAATTTCAGAACAACTGTACAGAGCTGTTTGTGGGACATTTGCGTAGTATTTGCCAGTTTCACATCCAAACTGGCAGAATTCAAATCTTCCATGTATACCTCCATCCTGATGTTGAAAAGCGGGGAGACGGTGCCCTGTTAGGACTGACCCTCAGCTATCTATTTGGGGGGGGGGGGGGGTTATTGTGGTGTGGTGATGTGCAAACAAGCTTGACAAGTGGTGCAGGTGCTGGTCAAACAGTCACAGGGAAGTCTGCACATAGGACCAAAACCAGATCAGAAGTAGCTGCCAACACGCCTATGACCGTTCAACACAGACAGGATTCCTCTCCTGCAGCAACTCCCCAGGAACTGACGTTGAACACAATGACAGTCAAAATAGAGAAGTGGGAAAAAACCCGTTTTAAGTCTACAGTGGACAATTTGAAAAGAGAGATACAGTGTTGAGAGGTTGGCGCTCTGAAAGAAAAATTGTGACCTTAGAAGAGACATGGACAATCTCAGAACGGGGGAGAAATGAAGGAAATATGTTGGTAGTATGAGGAGGTGATGGTGGTATCACTTTTGATATTTGTTGTGGGATGTGTGTTGAGTGAGAGCGCAATTCATGCAAGAACACTTTCTAAGTATGTTACTAAAATCACTTCAATCCCATAATTATTAAAAGCCTTGGGCTTTTAAAAAAATCTATCTTTTACTTCTAGAAAATGGTATTGTTTTGGTATCATTTGCCCCCTCGATCCAGCTGTTTACTGACCAGACTAACGTGAGAAAGTAAGCGGATGTATAAAATGACAGATGTAAATTACTAAGTTATGTATCTTTGTGACCAATCAATATTAAGAATAAGTTGTTGGCTCATGTTGGATAAATAAAAAAAAGTTACTCTAATAAAGTTTTTTACTATAGAGTTTTTATGTGGTTGTGCTATGTAATAAATCGTATGTGTATTCCAAAAGAAAAAAAACAAACACTGCAGTGTTAAAATCAGAAAGCACAGAATATACCAGAACCATCACACTGTTTTCTGTAGCAATTTTTAATTTAGAATGTAATGCAGTGCGCGGTTGTTTCATTTGATTTCATGTCAAGCCTTGAGGAGAGTGAAACTGCTTGGACAGGACTGACAAAACAAAATGAACATGCAGATGATCATACAGACACTGAAATAAGGAAGCCAAACACAATATCTATCCAATTATAGACGCAGGAGGTAAAAGAAATCTTAATACATGCCTCTTTAACACCACATTCATTTCCTCGTCTAGACATTCCAATCAGAAGATGGACAGAAAGAGAAGGATGCGCAGATAAAACAGATAACAGCTCTATGACAAAACACGTTCTTCTAAACACGTGCACACACTAGCACCTCAGACGCATCAGAAGCCAGTTCCTCTGTATAGTCACACAGTCACAACCAAGCAGGATGATCGGGGCTGGCATATACAATAAATAACATCACTTCATACACTAGCGATCCTCTCCTGTCCGATGTCTACGATTGAAAGTGAAACCAAGAGACCACCTAGACTGTAAGGCAGTAAACAAACAACTGTGGATTCATCAACGCAAGGGCGATAAGAATAGAGAGCGCGAGTTGAGTGGCGTAAGAGATAAGAGGTGTGACGCAGAACGAAGCATGACAAAGAATGGCCGGCGATGTTCCAAAGCCCCCAGCAAAGAAAGGCAATGGCGTCACTGTTTCAGTATGATCACAGCTGCTTATATCAGGGTACTCTGGTGAATGACACCAGGTCTTTCCTGTGTAATGTTTGTCATATTCCAATTATGAAATGCACTTGAAAAAGTGGTCCATGTTGGATAATTGCCAGGTAAATACTGAAATGCCTGGACTTTATGAAACTGGAAGCAAAAAAATTAAAGATAATATTTTATAAAAGGATGCAAGCCCCAAAATTATTAATAGCATAATAAAGAAACCATTTATAGTCTTTGATAAAGAACAATCTTATTAGTATAGTAGTAGGAGTTGTCATATTATGATGGCGTGAGCTAGTGTGCGTGAGGTGTGTTGTTGTGTGTGTTGTGTGTTGTTGTAGTTGTATGATTATTTATTATAGTATTAACCGTACTATCAGCGATATACAAAAGTGGAACGGTAATTATATATAAAAATAAATAAATATAAAAATAAAAATAATGGCTAATATATAAAATAAAAAACTATAAATCTATATATATAAACATATATATATATAAAGATATATATGTATGGGTTATGTTTATTAAAGGTTTGTTATTGTTGGTGAGTTTGTTAGATGAGGGAGTGATGAGTGTGTATTTAATAATAGTTTTATGATTTGTTAGTGAAGAGTTTTTATTTTTGGGGTTTTTGGGGTAGGGGGGGTTATTGGGAGAGTTGATAGGAGGTAGGATAGGATTAGGATTGGGGAGTTATTTGTTAAGGTTTATTTTTGGGAGTTTTTGGGTTGGGTGGAGTGTTTATTGAGGGGGGATTGTTTTTGATATTGTTTGTAATTTGGATTGGAGTTTTGAAGGTAGATGTTATAGTTGGATTGTTTGTGTTAATTTTGGTGGTAAAATTTTGTTGATAAAAAATATATAGAATTTTTTTTTAGGAGAGTTATGAAGTGTATTTTACTAGTAAGAGAATATGGGATATAATGAAGGAAATAATTGACAAACTTAAAAATTTTATGATATATGCATTATTTATAAGTTTTAATATGCCTTTTAAAAACTGCAATACTCAAGACCACTACTGAAAAAGTAACGACCCTTGATCAATACATTCTTAAAACTATAGACCTCTCAAACTTGCTTTTATCTCTAATCACTTGAAAAGTAGTCAGAAACAGGTTAAACAACCACCTTCACGCAATAATCTCCATATCCACACTTTCAGTCTCTATCTTCATATGGCCATCCCACTACACCAAAGTCATACCTTAGTCCAAACCTTAAAACACGCTTCTCTACGCTTCTGATACAGAAAAAACTCTATACTTTACACTTCTTGACTCGTCTGAGCCTTTACAATGTTGACTACCTAATTCATATTGTTTGCCTTCAAAATAACGTTTCGGATTTGATGGGCGCAACACTTACCTGCTTTAGTTCTTACCTTAAAAACCGCTTCTAGACAGTAACTGCGAGCAACATGCAATCAAATCCCAATTAACATGCATGTGGAGCCACGCAGGGTTCAATTCTGGGTCATGTTCTCTTCACTCTCTACACTGCTCTACCTTCTAATATAATAAACCATCATCAAATCGATCATCATTTCTATGCTGATGATAGTCAGCTTCAATGCAGTGATTCTTTTGAAAACCTGCCCTCCCACTTGACAATATATGTCCTGCTGCATTCAAGATATTCAAAACTGGATGATACAGAACAAGTTACAGCTACATGTGATAAAACTGAACATGCTCAGAGGTGACAAACATAAACTTAACTCATCGCACTAAATTCAATCAATTGGCAATAACGACAGTCCCCTCACACACAGCTCTGTAAAATTTAGGGATGTTATAGACAAACTTGCTACAGGTATCCAAGTAACCCAGTACAACATACCTGTCGCATGGTGGGGGAGAAACCCCAAAAGAAAAAAACATAATGGAGACTTGAAGAGGAATTGCCCACCAAGAATATCCTAAGCCACGAGAACAAACATGAGAGACAAAAACAAAGCCAATATGATACCGATCGGTCGAGCCCGGAACCAACGGCCGCGCATCCATTGATCAACACCAGGTGAAGTGACAAGACACTACTGAGTTAAAACATTTCTTAAGCTCCCTAGATAACATATAACCATTGGAAATGAACTCACTAAACACTAACCATGCGGAAAAATACAAAAACTAGAGTATTGAGCTTAGCCGCTATAAATGGACATTATTGACTAGGAGAAGTGAGATGGACAGGATTTGTGAGACAAATGACAGAAGAAGGCAACAAGATCTGGTACAGGTTGTCAAGAGAAACCATCACCATTATGAGTGGTGCATATATTGTACAAAAAAGGAAGTAGTGGAGTTGCATTATCAGCACTGTACACACCGCTATCCTGCAGGATTATCAGCATCCCGGGTGTTCCCAAGCCCAAGAACAACACCATCATACAAATCTATGCACCATCATCTACCATGGAGAAGAAAGAAGTAGAAAGAATTTTACAAGGAAACTTGAAAGACCATTAAAAAGATACCCAAGAAAGACATCATCACCATTCAATGGGATTTTAACGCCAAAGTATGTCTACTCTTGCAACCCAATGGGCCGGAACAGTTTTGGTCAGATTGGAACTGGAGAGTACCAACGACAGTCCTACGTCCCTGCTGGAGTTTTCCTGCACCACAACTACCATTCCAAACCCTCTTATCCCCTACAAGCAGTCACGGAGGACAACATGGGCATGCGCCAAAACAGCAAGATCCATAACCAAATAGATGTTTCAATCCAAACACAACGGCGCTTCAAAATCCAGCATCAACAAGACAGAACAAGAACCTACCCTGAGCTGAAAAAACCCCCAATAAAAAGGCAAGCGACCAACGAACCTTGTGCTGCTGTATTCAAAATGAAGCTGAAGAAAAAATAAACAGCCAGCAAAGCCTCGTATCAAATTAGACGTGGACAAACTGAAAGATCTAGATGTCCAGGAATCATCCAAGCTAGAGCTTGGCGGACTTTTGCGACAACTAACCCACCTGGACAATGACATCAATGACCTCAACCAACAACTTTAAATAGGCCATCCGAGAAACAGCAGACGATGTACTCTGTCGTCAGAGAAATAAACCCAGCCCACATGGACTACCAAATAACATATAGGACCTCTTACTCTGGGGGGGGGGGGGGGGGGGGGGGGTTGGGGGGGGGGGGGGGGGAATTACAAGAAGAGCACAGAAACCATCCAGTCTTCCAACCCTAAAGAATACCGTGAGGCCAACATCTTGTGAAGAAGTCAATTTTTAAAGGCCATAAGAGGAAGGTGGATCATGATCAATGTGATGAGATCGCAAAAAGCCATGAAAGTGGGCACAGTAAAAAGGCATACGACACCCTGAAGAAACCTCAACGTAAAACCACTACAACCAATCATCAGTCCTTGAAGACAGCTTCCGGAAACCTCCTCCACATAAAAGCTCAGCTGCATTGAACAGGTGGTCTGAGTAATTGTCAAAAACTATACAACATCCAATCCAACCTGCCAAGAGCATAATAGAGAGGAAGCAGCAACATCAAGAGTACCCTCGCCAATAACTAACAGAAGGGAAGAAAGGAAGAATCCATCTGCAATAACCAGTAGGAAATTCTCCAGGAGACAGACAACATTCCGCAGAGCTGCTCAAAGCATGGTTGCAAAACAGTTATTACACATGTTACAGCTAATTGTCCGAAGATTTGGGAGACAAAACGTGGCCAACAGTAATGGACACAACCACTCATCATACCTCTGCCCAAGAAGGGGAATTTACGCCAATGCAAAAAATAGAACAATCAGCCTTCATCAGCCACACCAGCAAGATCATCTCAAAGTATATTTTGACTCGACTCAAGAAGGAGGCAAAAGAACACCATGCGAGGAAACAAGCTGGTTCAGGGCAGGCAGAGCCAATCACACACATATATAACTGCACAATCCAGATGAAAAACATCTATCAACATCAAGAGACCAGTATTCCACAACTTCTTCGACTTTAAGAAGGCTTACGACAGAAGTATGCACTAAGGCCTGTGCAGGTCCTCAGAATGATAGGCATGAAAAGGACAAGTGCCAAACCAAACAATCACATATCAATACCTGCAATATGCAGAGCAGACCTTCTGAACAATCAGGTCGGAGACTACTTTAAAAAACAACAGTTGGGGTCCCGCGAAGGATGCCTGTTATCACCATCCATAGTTAAACAGTTTCTTGGTAAACATTATGAAAGAGACCCTCCAAGACTCCCACTATACCATCTCCATTGGTGGCAGACCCCTCAACAACTTGCCCGTTTGCCGATGACATTGACCTCATGGGCGGAAGTAACACAGAGCTGCAAGATCTAAGACCATACTGAGAACAGGCTGGAGCAAATGGGATGGAGGTGAGTCCGGAGAAAAGTAATGTACTTGTTAACAGCACTATCAACGCCACAGCTAAAATTATACATGACGGCCCAGCAACTGGAGGAGGTAGACCTTTTAAATACTTGGCTCTACATCACAAAGAACGGGCGATCGACGAACAGAAATCAAGTCAGAATAGCTGGCAACAACTTCCATGAAAAAACTCACCACCATATGGAAAAGTAAAAGAGATCATTTCCCACCAAACTAAAGCTCTACAAAGCCAATACAGACAATCCTGCTGTACCGGAAGTGAAAACTGGACATTGCTGCAGAAAACAGCAAAGCAATCAGTCATTTGAAACAAAATGCCATAGAAACACTGCTGGGCATATCCCTGGAGAGAACGAAAGACCAATGAATTTGTCAAAGCCAATACCACGACTGCGGTCCCACTAGGAACCCCTTTCTCACCATCGTCAAAAATAAAAAGCTGACATGGTTCGATTCGGGCCACGTCCCGTCGCCACACGCTCTGCCCCAAACGGTACTGCAGGGAACACGCAAAGGTGCAGAAAGAGGGGACGACAAGAACAAAGTCATGGATGGACAACATCAGAGAATGGACCAGGATGAAATGACTCGGCACTACTTCGCAGAGCCGGGCCGAGATGGATGGAGGAGGCTTACCAACGGCATCGTCTTACATGTCTCCCCCACGAACCGCCAGGTCATGGGAACTGATGATGATGATGATGAATGATAGACAACGCACATCAATGTAAAAAAATTCATGACCCAGTACTCTCCACGCCTGCTACTATCAACTACCCACATAAGTGCCAATCGCAAGTAATATGTCAACAGATCAAAATCTAAGCTTGTCACACTTTTGTTCTCTCATGATGTACGAATCTGAACTTCCTCTCATGGACAGTCTACTAGAATCATCCATCATCCACCCATGAAACGCATACAAACTCTGCAACTCGACTAGTCCCAAACAAAATAAAAATGAACTCAACACTCCTCTCTTGCAATCTCTATTTGGGGCTGTCTCAAAAAGAGAGATAGATAAGATGAATATCCCTCTGCTTCAAATCCTTTAGAAATAAGAGATATCTAGGTTTCTTAAGCATAGTTTATGTTACTGATTTTTATTGAGTGCTGGTTGTGGTTATACAAAACAAATTGGCTTTTTTTGTTCCCTTATTTTTCTCACACAATGCTACGCCGTTCGAAACCTCTGTCTTCATGTATGGTCTCAATTGCTTTTTTGGGAATAAATCTTGTGTAGGAGTCGAGTACACTTTGTCCTTTTAGTCTATGTGGATTGTGTGGTATGTGTTGTGTGTGTGGTGTGTGTGTGTGGTTAAGTGTGTGGGCATGTGTGTTGATGGGCTTGTGTATGTGTGTTTAGAGTGTGAGTGTGTGAGTGTGATGATTTGTTGTGTGTGTTTGCGTGTTATGTATTGTGTGTGATGGTAGTTGATGAGCATTAAGCCTAACATCAGTCAGATGAAAATTTTTTACCTATTGTATCCTGACCTGAGAGACAGGGTGAATATTATTGTTCTACAAGTGATGCTTGCGGGTTTTGATTCCCGCCCCATTTTCTTCTCTATATTCTGTAAAATTTGCATGATGAATGATACAGTATTGTACAGATATTTTGCCACTAGGATTACGGTTTATATGCATAGCCTGATGGGGCGTTGGGACATGTTTATATTTGGTTGGCACACTTGGCTTGGTGTTGGGTAGTGTGTTTTAGGAATGCAATTTGTTGGCCAGTACTGTAACTCTATTGTTGAAATGCAAAAAGTAGAAAAGTAGGCATAATCAATAATCTGACTGTCCATGGAATTAATGATTGTGCTTGATTGGGTTTGGTTTGGTTTGTTGTAAGGGTATTTGACAATTTTAGTAAAAATAAAGTCAATTCGTTTGGTTAAAAATTGGATAGTGGTTTATTGATTTATGTGTGGGGGGGTGGAGGAAGTAGAGAAGAGTCGGTGTGGGTTGTTTGTTGTGATATTTATTGTGGTTAATGTTGGGTGTGGGTAGAATAGGTGGGGAATTTGTGATTTATTTGGTTTAGGTGTGTGGTGTAGGATTGTGAGGGAAGATGAATTGTGAAATATTTAAGGGGTGAAGTAAGTGGGTATGTTTGTTGTTATGTGGGATGTTTGAGAAGAGAGATAGAGAGAGAGAAGATAGAATAGAGAGAGATATAGGGTAAGAGGAGAGGATAGAGAGAGAGAGAGAGAGAGAGATATGAAGAAATGGATAGGAAGGAGGGAGAGATGATAATAAAAAGAGAGAGAGATATAGGATAGAGGTAGGGGGGGGAGAGGGGGGGGGGGGTTTTATGAGGAATAAGAAGGAAAAGGGGGAAGAAATAATGATAATTTTGTCTCTCTCTCTTAATAATAATAATAGAAGTATTAATTTAATAATAAAAATAATAAGAATAAGAATATGATAATAAATATAATGATAATAATAATAATGATATAAAAATAGTGATAATGATAATAATAATAATAATAATAATAAATAATTAAATATATAGGAGAAGAGGAGGGGGGGAGAGAGGGAAAATAAAAGAAAGGGGATAATAGTAATAATAATATAATTAATAATAGTGATAGGAGATTGAAGAGATGGGGGGGGAGGGGGGAGGGGGGAGAGGAGGGGTGGGAGAGGAGGGGGAGATATATTAATGATAATGATAAAAATTAATAATATAATTATAATAATAATAATAATGAGTTGTTAGAGAAAGATTTGATGGGTGTTGGATTTTAGTATTTGGGTTGAGTTTAAGTGGGGTTGTGTTTTATGGTGATGTGGATTGGTGTGATGGAAGGGGGGGAAGTAGTTATTAGTGGTTGATTTGGTGTAGGGTGGAAAGGAGGTGTTGGATGTGTGGGGGAGGTTGTTATAGGTTGTTAAGTGGTTGTGTTGTTGGGGGGAGGGGGTGTGGTATGTGGATTGTTTTTTGGTTGTTGATGAATGAAGATGATGATGATGATGATTATGATAGATGAGAGAGGGTGGGAGGGGGGAGTGTTGTTTTGGAGGGGTGGTTATTGTTGTTATTATTGTGTGTGTTGGATGGTATTATATGGGGTTGTTTGTGGGGGTGGGGGGAAGGGGTGGGTGTATGGTGTATTTTTGTGGATTATATGTTTGTGTGTGTTAGTTTTATTATTATTATTATATATTAGGATGGTGTTGATGTGTGGGTGGGGTGGGGGTGTTATATTTTGGGAGTGATGTTTTATGTTGTGTTTATGAGATAGTTATTTATATAGAAGGGGGTGGGAGGGTTAGAAGAGTTGGAAGGGGAATATGGGTGGGGCTGTGGTTTTAGATTAAATTTAAGGATTGATGTGATGGTATTTGGGGATTATATTTTAGTGGATATATTTGGTTTGTGTGTGGTTTAGTGTATTGGGTTTTATGGGTGAGGGGGGGGATTGTATAATGTTATTTTTGGTGTTTTGGTTGAGTTAAGGTGTGATTAAGATTGGTAGATGAAAATGAAGTTGTATTAGCCATGACTGCGTTGATGGTTAGCTGCTGTATCTGTTACTGCGTTTGCTGCTGTTGCTGTTTGCTGCTGTTTGCTCTGCTGCTGCTGCTGTTTCTGCGGTGCTATTATTGCTGCGAGGCTGCTGCTGTTTGCTGCTGGTGCTGATATTGCGCGCTGCTGCGCTGTTGCTAGGTCGTTATTGCTGCTGCTGCTGCTGCTGTGGCTGATGGTACGAGTAGTGCTGCTCGGGATGCTATGATGCGGATGATGTTGGCCGCGTTGCGATTAGGATGATTTTCACGTTCATATAAATCATTTTGTTTGAGTTTGATAGACATAACTATTGTCTTATTTTTGGTTTTGGAAAATTTTGAGAGAGGATGTGTAATCGTGTTTTTAGTTAGTGGTGATGTGTTAGTAGGTTTGTTTAAATTATAGAAAGTTTTTAGATGTAATAGTGATTAGACTGGAGACATTAGATTATTATGGATATAAGATGGGTTTTGATGTTGTAAGAGTGGGAAGGTATGTATGAAATTTTGGAAAATGTAGGTATGAAAGTATAATATGTGGGAAATTGAAGTATATGGTGAAGATCAGCAAATACCAACTATCGCCCCTGAAAACGAATTCATCAGGAATGTTCGACGAGAACGACAGCACAACATGGAAACTCCTGGATTGACAATCAGAAAGCATTTGTAGAGTGGCAAAGCGACTCCTCCCTCTGCGCTCCCAAGCATGAATGCTTTCAAGCATCTCCAAAACAGGCCCAAGTTTCGCTGCGCAAATGCAGGATGTATGGTGGGAGAGGAAGGCAGGACAGGTCCAGGGTGGGGGGGGGGGGGGGGGGGGGGGGAGAGATACGCTGACACGCAGAACTCCAAAATGTTTTTCAAGTGCCATCACAAAGAATTCTATTGACCTTCCAAGGCCAAGAAACTACCCCACCTCCTGTCAAGCAACTGTCAACCCTGCAGAAGTAGAAGAGCAAGCATCAATAACGATGGAGCGAGCACTTCAGCAACCTGCTAAACAGGCCCTCCAGTGTAGACCACCACGCCCTGACCTGATCCCACAAAAGCCCATTGTACACTGCCCTTACCTTCCCCCCACTATGGATGAATCTTGAGGGCAATAAGACAGACCAGCTCAGGCAAAGCACCCGGAATGGACGGAATCCCCAGCAGAGAAGTCAAATCTGCCGACCTGTGGCCCTTGCAGCTTTCCAACTCCCTCCACACCAGCATTGGTAATAAGAAGAACTGCCCAAAGATTTCAGGAATGCCAATGTCGCTCCCTATTTAAGAACAATGGATAGTAAGTGCTGAACTGCGGCAATTACCGGGCATCTCCCTCCTTTCCCTATTGCAGGGAAAACTTATTGGTACTCGGATCCTGCCTCAATCTAGCTAACGGAAAACATTTCCGAATAAACTCCCGAAAACAAGTGTGGATTTTTGGCCCAAACCGCAGCAACAGTGGACAAATCTTCTCCCGTCTAACAAGTGCGGAGAAATCCAGAGAAAAACATGGACTTGTATGTCGGTCTTCGTGACCTCAACAAGCTTTTCGACACAGTAGAACAGGAAGGCCCACTTGATCATCCTAACCAATAACGGAATCCCAGACAAGTTCGTCTAACCTCATACGCCAGTATCATGACAATAATGACTGGCAGGTTCCTCTCGGTGAATATCAGAGCAATTCAATATCAGTAAACTGGCGTCAAACAGGGATGCGTGCTGGCTCCAGTCCTTTTCAACCAACTTCTTTTCACCTGCGTCCTCAACCACGCCTATCATGGACCTAGACCTTGGGGTATACCTGCGATAACAGACTTGATGGGCTCACTGTTTGGACCTCCGCAGGAATGATTGCCTGGACCAGGGAATTTGAGAAGATCATACCTAGAAAGCACTTTTTTGCTGGATGACTGTGTGCTCGTCATGGCACACAAAGATATGACCTACAGCTCATAAATAAAAGTTCGCAGAAGACATCTCGCCTTTGTGGGCTCACTATCAGCCGCAAGACTAGAGGGTTCTTTGTCAAGCCCTAGCCTGATTCAGACGGCCACTACACCATCTAAATTTGAGGATAACAGATTTTAGATTGGTGTGTGTTATGGTTCCATTGATGTAATTCAGAAATGTTTAAAAAAGGTTTGTGGAGTAGGGAAGGCGGGAGGGAGGCGCGGTGGAAGTGATGCAAGGCCAGTCAAGCTCTTGGCTCGCCTCCGTGCTCGTTCCTTGAACCAGCACAACATCCATCCTTTCCACAAAGCTCAATGTTACAGAGACGTCGTCCTCACCAGCCTACTCTATGATGCGTGAATGGACCGGTGTAAAATTGTAACTGGGATGCTGCTGGAGTTCCACATAAGAAGACTGCGGTAAATTATGAACACCACTGGCAAGACCGGATCTCAAACCTCGAGTCCTGGACAGAGCTGGGATGAACCAGCATATACTGAAAGCCCATGCTTCGATGGGTTGGTCACGTGATCCGGTATGGGACCACCTAAGGCCTGCCTAAGCTATCATGTATGGCGAACTGACCTTGGGAAATGCGAACCAGGGCAGACCACGCAAAAGATTCAAGGACTGCGTGAAGTCCAACATCAACACGAGGCTGTACACCCTTCCCAAACAGCTGAGCTTAATCTATGGACAGAACACTAGGCGCGCCCTAACCATCCGGGGCGCATGACAACTTCAGGAGAAGAGCAGATATTGACTGCAGCACGGCAGCTAGGAGAAAGAGCGTCAACCATCAACCCTGAACCCGACAGTTTCCTTGCCCCCACTTAAATGCACCCCTCTGCCCTATCACGGATAGGCTAACCTGGCCATCACTAGTGCCCAACATAAGACAAAGACTCAACACATGAGGACAGTCATCATCGGATCGATGGACGACCAAGAAGAGAGAAGAAGAATTCACAAAACTTTATCAGCTTTTCTACTTTGCTGTCTATTATAAGTAGCTTGCATTTTTCTTTTTTTTTTCTTTTATTTTGCGGATGGGATAACCTAGTGGTTAGAACATTGCACTCGCTATCTGATGACCTGGGTTCGAATTCCGTGCAGAGGATTTTTCCCCCAGGATTTTAACGTCAGAGCTGAATCCACTCATCCCCTTTCCGATAAGACTATAAACTAAGAAACCCGTGTTGTGAACACAATCAGAACATCTTGCCATAATTACGTTCATGCTGTATTTCACTTTTGAATTGAGTAGGTCTTTGTGTGCCGAATGTAGCAGTAGCGTGCCAACCCATTTTTAAAAACTGCATACTACACCATTAGGAGAGGAGACCTGAATGTAGAGAAGCGCGGGTGCCGGCGCGAGTGAGGTGCTTATTTCCCGATTACCCACTATATAAAAGTAAATAAACAAAAGATAGTGAAGAGGTTTCACCTATTTATATTAGAACCTTAACTGGACGCAGGTATATGCTAAGGTATTCTTAAAAATCAGGTCATCTTCATACTATATTTGGCCAGCCAATGTGACAGATACGAACAATAGGTAACACGACGTTTGTTAGCTGAGCAAAGATGGCAAATGGAACAATAAACAAAACGCTTTGGTAAAGTGCGTGAAGTAGATAAGGAGTAGGTTATTGCGTGTTTTGAAGATTTTAACAGTCCTATTGGTCTGTGCTCTCAAGCACTATTTTCCATGCAACCCTTAGGTCATTGTCCGCGAGGCACCATTCACACCCAGACTTGCGATGTCGTGTAGCACAGTCCACAGTCAGTGCCACACAGAAACTGAGTGAGCTGAGTACGCGTGTGAGGCGTTTTAGAGCCACCACCCAAAGAGCCTTAACACCACCTGCTGCTTGGTCATACTGGGTAGCCTGTTTGAAAAACTTGACAGACGATGGTCATCACCTTTAGGACACTATAAACCTAGTGTTAACAGTCTACCGTAGTCGCCAAGTCCTAAGTATGTGGGGAAGTCCACCAGTGGTGACCACCCAAGTCCCTCAAGCCACTTTTCCATTAGCTCCGACCCCGAAGCTTTTGATTGACAATCCCATCAACACAAATGTATGGGAAACCTTGAAAAAGGTCAACATAGACCAGATCTACAAGAACTCAAATCTGATAAAGGGATTTAGGGCATTGTATCAATTTAACTAGCTGATGCACTATGTTCTATGGAAGTGTGGTACTTTGGAGTCTAACTGAAAGAGCTGCACAGCTACGCTTCCTAGAATGCATGGTTTAGAGTTTGCATCAACCTGGCCCTAGAGAGACAGACACGACATGTTGTTCAATGGCATGTTGTGCATAACTTGAAAAAATGGATAATATGGAAGTGATGTAGGATTGTCTGTGTGGTCCATCTGCTTTCAATGAGGATTTACTTTACTCAATCTGGTTAATCCTGCAGGGATGTTTGGGTGTTTTTCGAATAATGGAAGCCTTCCTGCCTGTAACACATAAAAATGAATCTGTGGTATGTAATTAGATGGTAAACGATCATCGAACTAAAAGAGATAAAGGTACAAAAAGCCTGCAAGACGTTGATCAACAGAATGAAAATGCACCGAGTTTAGTCAGAGAGTATGGCTGAGACTAACAATAACATCACCACTTTGAGCATAAAATTTATAGGAAATAATATCATTAGAAGAAGACACAGTGTAGAAAGAGATTGGTAGATTGTAACAAAATAAAGATTAACATTTGTAAATCTATTTGGCATTGACTAACATATAATTATTGTTTGTGGCCGATCAAAGATGATAAAAAAAAATATGAAGTAATGTTTGTAGCCAACAAAGTATGGCAACCTCACATAAAGAATACCAATGTTTGTGGCCACAAAGATAGGTAACACAACAATAAAGAAATATGAAGACACACAATAAGAATAAATGTTTTTGGGTGCCACAGATAATACAGACACACACAATAAAGAAGACATGTTTGTAGCCAGTAAGTATGGCAAATACACAATAAAGAAGGCATGTCTCTGCCCAATAAATATGTCACACAGGCACAATAAAGAAGACATGTTTGTAGCCAGTAAGTATGGCAAATACACACAGTAAAGGAGACACTTTTGTGGCCACCAAGAAAGCAGCCACACAGAGTAAAGAAGTTATGTCTGTAGTCAGAAAGTATGGCAGATACACATAAAGAAGACATGTATGTGGAAACAAAGAGAGCGCGGCAGACACACACCGATAAAGTGCGCGGACGATGTTTTTGGTGACTAGCAAGGATGTCAGACATAACACACAATAAAGAAGAAATTTTGTGGAGAACAAAGAATGCAGACACACACAATTTAAGAAGACAATGTTTGTGACTAGCAAGGATGGGAACACACAAAACAAGAGCACACGTTTATTTTAAAACACAAAAGTTGTCCAAGTATGTGGTGTCTGCTTATGAGATATGACCAGTGGTTGTGGTAGGTGACAGGAATAACCTACAGCACTGGCAATATGGACCTACGGAAAATCTGCAATGATCTGCAATGACAACACCACACACACACAGTACACACACACACACACACATATAATAAATATATATATATATATAAATATATATATATATATATATAATATATATATATGTATATAATATATATATATCTATATATATATATTACTTTTATATCGCGGAAATGGAATAAGCACTAGTGGGCTTTTTTTACATCCGTTTCCCTGTGTGGTAATGAAGCCTAATTAAAACTATTATTAGCGAAATAACAAAACATTATATTTATGTTCCTCACTATAGGTTCTGATGATTTGCATCAAATGTGAGATATTATTAATAAAAATAAAATAATAATAATATGATAATAACAAAAATGATAATAGTAGTAGTAATAATAATGCTAATATGATGGATAATTAATGAATAATAATCAGCACATCGTCCGTAGTCTCATCACATCATCATCATGAAATAAGGTCAAGACGGCCGATAATTATAGATTAGATGATGATGATATTTCTGATAATAATGAGATAAAGATAATAATTTTAAAAAAAGTCATGGGTGGAATTTATCCTAGTGTTGGCTCGTGTAAAGCACACATATCAAAGCGCTTATGTGTAAGTTTAATCATTTTGATTCACATTGGCTGGAATTGAGTACATAATAACAAAGTCTGGAACAGAGCAATCGTGGGCTGGGGTGATTAGCTAAAATACCATTTTGGATGTCATATGTTTTTTCCTATTTGTATGAAACAGAGGTAGTAATTAAATTAAGATTAAAATATAACAATGATGTATCCAGAGTGTGATGCAAATTTTCTATGTTTTGGAAAATTTAGAGGTACCATTTTGTTGGAGAACATGTTCCTCTATGACATTTATAAAACGGAAGGATAAACCAATGAATTTGAGGTCTAGGCTAAAAGAGCAATTATTCAGATTGTAAATTACTTTGACATTTTGGCTTCCCATGAATCACAGAGGACACAAAACATGGGACATTCTTGTCTTTTTAGTTTTTTCAAAGTTTCGAAAAGTGGTTTCCCCCTTTTTTTTCAAACAAGCAATCTTCCCAACAGTCTAAAACTCATCCAATTTACTAAAAACATATATAGAAACAATTAAACATACCATTTACAACTCAACGTACTAATCAAGCCACACCATACAAGTGCTAAGTGGAGCTGAGCAAGCTTTTGCAACAGTGCGTGAGCGAGAAGAGTAGTGTGATGAAAGTTATTCCACAACTGAAAAAGCTGTGTAAATTTGAAGTATAAACGAATTAAAACCTCCAGTATCAAAAATGAGGAGATTCTGAACTATGCTCAGATTCATGTATAGGTGGCTATTGAAATTGCTGGGAATGTTATAAAGGAATCCTCCTTGTTTACTTTATTCAATACCATTACCATAAATGGATAGTATGTTTAATGTGATTGTTGGTTTGGATATGTGTTTTTTAATTAAGTATGCTGGGCTAAAATGAGTTTGTGTATGTTAATACGGATTAGATTAGATTCTTTTACTAATTCTTATGTGTTGTTTGTTTATGGAAATTTTTATAGATGGTTGTTTATGTGGATATTGTAATATGATTATACTGGGCCAGCGATAAGGAGATGTTACATATACTCTCGTTCTCCATTGCGCTTTTAGCTTCCCTGAACCTTATAGAGGAAAGTAACCATTTACCAGCTGGGTGAAACTTTTGTAATAAGACCTTGGTAGATATAGTATAAATAAAATGTTAAATATAGATGGAGATTGTATCCTTGATGGGGGATAAGGAAAGGGTGGAGAATGTAAATATGAGGGGGGGGGAGAAATGAAGGAAATATGTTGGTAGTATGAGGAGGTGATGGTGGTATCACTTTTGATATTTGTTGTGGGATGTGTGTTGAGTGAGAGCGCAATTCATGCAAGAACACTTTCTAAGTATGTTACTAAAATCACTTCAATCCCATAATTATTAAAAGCCTTGGGCTTTTAAAAAAATCTATCTTTTACTTCTAGAAAATGGTATTGTTTTGGTATCATTTGCCCCCTCGATCCAGCTGTTTACTGACCAGACTAACGTGAGAAAGTAAGCGGATGTATAAAATGACAGATGTAAATTACTAAGTTATGTATCTTTGTGACCAATCAATATTAAGAATAAGTTGTTGGCTCATGTTGGATAAATAAAAAAAAGTTACTCTAATAAAGTTTTTTACTATAGAGTTTTTATGTGGTTGTGCTATGTAATAAATCGTATGTGTATTCCAAAAGAAAAAAAACAAACACTGCAGTGTTAAAATCAGAAAGCACAGAATATACCAGAACCATCACACTGTTTTCTGTAGCAATTTTTAATTTAGAATGTAATGCAGTGCGCGGTTGTTTCATTTGATTTCATGTCAAGCCTTGAGGAGAGTGAAACTGCTTGGACAGGACTGACAAAACAAAATGAACATGCAGATGATCATACAGACACTGAAATAAGGAAGCCAAACACAATATCTATCCAATTATAGACGCAGGAGGTAAAAGAAATCTTAATACATGCCTCTTTAACACCACATTCATTTCCTCGTCTAGACATTCCAATCAGAAGATGGACAGAAAGAGAAGGATGCGCAGATAAAACAGATAACAGCTCTATGACAAAACACGTTCTTCTAAACACGTGCACACACTAGCACCTCAGACGCATCAGAAGCCAGTTCCTCTGTATAGTCACACAGTCACAACCAAGCAGGATGATCGGGGCTGGCATATACAATAAATAACATCACTTCATACACTAGCGATCCTCTCCTGTCCGATGTCTACGATTGAAAGTGAAACCAAGAGACCACCTAGACTGTAAGGCAGTAAACAAACAACTGTGGATTCATCAACGCAAGGGCGATAAGAATAGAGAGCGCGAGTTGAGTGGCGTAAGAGATAAGAGGTGTGACGCAGAACGAAGCATGACAAAGAATGGCCGGCGATGTTCCAAAGCCCCCAGCAAAGAAAGGCAATGGCGTCACTGTTTCAGTATGATCACAGCTGCTTATATCAGGGTACTCTGGTGAATGACACCAGGTCTTTCCTGTGTAATGTTTGTCATATTCCAATTATGAAATGCACTTGAAAAAGTGGTCCATGTTGGATAATTGCCAGGTAAATACTGAAATGCCTGGACTTTATGAAACTGGAAGCAAAAAAATTAAAGATAATATTTTATAAAAGGATGCAAGCCCCAAAATTATTAATAGCATAATAAAGAAACCATTTATAGTCTTTGATAAAGAACAATCTTATTAGTATAGTAGTAGGAGTTGTCATATTATGATGGCGTGAGCTAGTGTGCGTGAGGTGTGTTGTTGTGTGTGTTGTGTGTTGTTGTAGTTGTATGATTATTTATTATAGTATTAACCGTACTATCAGCGATATACAAAAGTGGAACGGTAATTATATATAAAAATAAATAAATATAAAAATAAAAATAATGGCTAATATATAAAATAAAAAACTATAAATCTATATATATAAACATATATATATATAAAGATATATATGTATGGGTTATGTTTATTAAAGGTTTGTTATTGTTGGTGAGTTTGTTAGATGAGGGAGTGATGAGTGTGTATTTAATAATAGTTTTATGATTTGTTAGTGAAGAGTTTTTATTTTTGGGGTTTTTGGGGTAGGGGGGGTTATTGGGAGAGTTGATAGGAGGTAGGATAGGATTAGGATTGGGGAGTTATTTGTTAAGGTTTATTTTTGGGAGTTTTTGGGTTGGGTGGAGTGTTTATTGAGGGGGGATTGTTTTTGATATTGTTTGTAATTTGGATTGGAGTTTTGAAGGTAGATGTTATAGTTGGATTGTTTGTGTTAATTTTGGTGGTAAAATTTTGTTGATAAAAAATATATAGAATTTTTTTTTAGGAGAGTTATGAAGTGTATTTTACTAGTAAGAGAATATGGGATATAATGAAGGAAATAATTGACAAACTTAAAAATTTTATGATATATGCATTATTTATAAGTTTTAATATGCCTTTTAAAAACTGCAATACTCAAGACCACTACTGAAAAAGTAACGACCCTTGATCAATACATTCTTAAAACTATAGACCTCTCAAACTTGCTTTTATCTCTAATCACTTGAAAAGTAGTCAGAAACAGGTTAAACAACCACCTTCACGCAATAATCTCCATATCCACACTTTCAGTCTCTATCTTCATATGGCCATCCCACTACACCAAAGTCATACCTTAGTCCACACCTTAAAACACGCTTCTACGTGCTTCTGATACAGAAAAAATCTCTATACTTACACTTCTTGACTCGTCTGAGCCTTTGACAATGTTGACTACCTAATTCTTATTGTTTGCCTTCAAAATACGTTTGGATTTGATGGCGCAACACTTACCTGCTTTAGTTCTTACCTTAAAAACCGCTTCTAGACAGTAACTGCGAGCAACATGCAATCAAATCCCAATTAACATGCATGTGGAGCCACGCAGGGTTCAATTCTGGGTCATGTTCTCTTCACTCTCTACACTGCTCTACCTTCTAATATAATAAACCATCATCAAATCGATCATCATTTCTATGCTGATGATAGTCAGCTTCAATGCATGAGATTCTTTTGAAACCTGCCCTCCTCACTTCACAAATAATTTCCTGCTGCATTCAAAGATATTCAAAACTGGAATGATTACAGAACAAGTTACAGCTACATGTGATAAAACTGAACATGCTCAGAGGTGACAAACATAAACTTAACTCATCGCACTAAATTCAATCAATTGGCAATAACGACAGTCCCCTCACACACAGCTCTGTAAAATTTAGGGATGTTATAGACAAACTTGCTACAGGTATCCAAGTAACCCAGTACAACATACCTGTCGCATGGTGGGGGAGAAACCCCAAAAGAAAAAAACATAATGGAGACTTGAAGAGGAATTGCCCACCAAGAATATCCTAAGCCACGAGAACAAACATGAGAGACAAAAACAAAGCCAATATGATACCGATCGGTCGAGCCCGGAACCAACGGCCGCGCATCCATTGATCAACACCAGGTGAAGTGACAAGACACTACTGAGTTAAAACATTTCTTAAGCTCCCTAGATAACATATAACCATTGGAAATGAACTCACTAAACACTAACCATGCGGAAAAATACAAAAACTAGAGTATTGAGCTTAGCCGCTATAAATGGACATTATTGACTAGGAGAAGTGAGATGGACAGGATTTGTGAGACAAATGACAGAAGAAGGCAACAAGATCTGGTACAGGTTGTCAAGAGAAACCATCACCATTATGAGTGGTGCATATATTGTACAAAAAAGGAAGTAGTGGAGTTGCATTATCAGCACTGTACACACCGCTATCCTGCAGGATTATCAGCATCCCGGGTGTTCCCAAGCCCAAGAACAACACCATCATACAAATCTATGCACCATCATCTACCATGGAGAAGAAAGAAGTAGAAAGAATTTTACAAGGAAACTTGAAAGACCATTAAAAAGATACCCAAGAAAGACATCATCACCATTCAATGGGATTTTAACGCCAAAGTATGTCTACTCTTGCAACCCAATGGGCCGGAACAGTTTTGGTCAGATTGGAACTGGAGAGTACCAACGACAGTCCTACGTCCCTGCTGGAGTTTTCCTGCACCACAACTACCATTCCAAACCCTCTTATCCCCTACAAGCAGTCACGGAGGACAACATGGGCATGCGCCAAAACAGCAAGATCCATAACCAAATAGATGTTTCAATCCAAACACAACGGCGCTTCAAAATCCAGCATCAACAAGACAGAACAAGAACCTACCCTGAGCTGAAAAAACCCCCAATAAAAAGGCAAGCGACCAACGAACCTTGTGCTGCTGTATTCAAAATGAAGCTGAAGAAAAAATAAACAGCCAGCAAAGCCTCGTATCAAATTAGACGTGGACAAACTGAAAGATCTAGATGTCCAGGAATCATCCAAGCTAGAGCTTGGCGGACTTTTGCGACAACTAACCCACCTGGACAATGACATCAATGACCTCAACCAACAACTTTAAATAGGCCATCCGAGAAACAGCAGACGATGTACTCTGTCGTCAGAGAAATAAACCCAGCCCACATGGACTACCAAATAACATATAGGACCTCTTACTCTGGGGGGGGGGGGGGGGGGGGGGGGTTGGGGGGGGGGGGGGGGGAATTACAAGAAGAGCACAGAAACCATCCAGTCTTCCAACCCTAAAGAATACCGTGAGGCCAACATCTTGTGAAGAAGTCAATTTTTAAAGGCCATAAGAGGAAGGTGGATCATGATCAATGTGATGAGATCGCAAAAAGCCATGAAAGTGGGCACAGTAAAAAGGCATACGACACCCTGAAGAAACCTCAACGTAAAACCACTACAACCAATCATCAGTCCTTGAAGACAGCTTCCGGAAACCTCCTCCACATAAAAGCTCAGCTGCATTGAACAGGTGGTCTGAGTAATTGTCAAAAACTATACAACATCCAATCCAACCTGCCAAGAGCATAATAGAGAGGAAGCAGCAACATCAAGAGTACCCTCGCCAATAACTAACAGAAGGGAAGAAAGGAAGAATCCATCTGCAATAACCAGTAGGAAATTCTCCAGGAGACAGACAACATTCCGCAGAGCTGCTCAAAGCATGGTTGCAAAACAGTTATTACACATGTTACAGCTAATTGTCCGAAGATTTGGGAGACAAAACGTGGCCAACAGTAATGGACACAACCACTCATCATACCTCTGCCCAAGAAGGGGAATTTACGCCAATGCAAAAAATAGAACAATCAGCCTTCATCAGCCACACCAGCAAGATCATCTCAAAGTATATTTTGACTCGACTCAAGAAGGAGGCAAAAGAACACCATGCGAGGAAACAAGCTGGTTCAGGGCAGGCAGAGCCAATCACACACATATATAACTGCACAATCCAGATGAAAAACATCTATCAACATCAAGAGACCAGTATTCCACAACTTCTTCGACTTTAAGAAGGCTTACGACAGAAGTATGCACTAAGGCCTGTGCAGGTCCTCAGAATGATAGGCATGAAAAGGACAAGTGCCAAACCAAACAATCACATATCAATACCTGCAATATGCAGAGCAGACCTTCTGAACAATCAGGTCGGAGACTACTTTAAAAAACAACAGTTGGGGTCCCGCGAAGGATGCCTGTTATCACCATCCATAGTTAAACAGTTTCTTGGTAAACATTATGAAAGAGACCCTCCAAGACTCCCACTATACCATCTCCATTGGTGGCAGACCCCTCAACAACTTGCCCGTTTGCCGATGACATTGACCTCATGGGCGGAAGTAACACAGAGCTGCAAGATCTAAGACCATACTGAGAACAGGCTGGAGCAAATGGGATGGAGGTGAGTCCGGAGAAAAGTAATGTACTTGTTAACAGCACTATCAACGCCACAGCTAAAATTATACATGACGGCCCAGCAACTGGAGGAGGTAGACCTTTTAAATACTTGGCTCTACATCACAAAGAACGGGCGATCGACGAACAGAAATCAAGTCAGAATAGCTGGCAACATCTTCCATGAAAAAACTCACCACCATATGGAAAAGTAAAGAGATCAGTTTCCCAACCAAACTAAAGCTCTACAAAGCCCTAATTCAGACTATCCTGCTGTACGGAAGTGAAACCTGGACATTGACTGCTGAAACAGCAAAGCGAATCCAGTCATTTGAAACAAAATGCCATAGAAAACTGCTGGGCATATCCTGGAGAGAACGAAAGACCAATGAATTTGTCAAGAGCCAAATAACACGCTGGCAGGTCCACAGGAACCCCTTCTCACCATCGTCAAGAAGAAAAAGCTGACATGGTTCGGGCCACGTCACGCGCCACAACGCTCTGCCCAAAACGGTACTGCAGGGAACACTCAAAGGTGGCAGAAAGAGGGGACGACAGAACAAGTCATGGATGGACAACATCAGAGAATGGACCAGGATGAATGACTCGGCACTACTGCGCAGAGCCGAGGACCGAGATGGATGGAGGAGGCTTACCACGGCATCGTCTTTCATGTCTCCCCCACGACCGCCAAGGTCATGGGACTGATGATGATGATGATGATGATAGACAACGCACTATCTATGTAAAAATTCATTACCCAGACTCTCCACGCCTGCTACTATCAACTACTGCACATAAGTGCAATCGCAAGTATATGTCAACTGATGCAAAATCTAAGCTTGTCACATCTTTTGTTCTCTCATGATTGTACGACTGTAATTCTCTCATGGACAGTCTACTAGAATCATCCATCCATCCACTCCCTTGAACGCATACAAACTCTGCAACTCGACTAGTCCTACAAAATAAAAATGAACTCAACACTCCTCTCTTGCAATCTCTTATTTGGCTGTCTCAAAAAGAGTGATAGATAAGATGAATACCCTCTGCTTCAAATGTATCCACAAACCTGCTCCATCTTATCTCTGCAACTGTCTTCACCTGTACACTCTACCCTGTTTCCTTTGCTCATAAGGGGATACTCTGTGCTTTCATCACAAAACGCTCCAAGGTTCTGAAGGAGAGGAAGAGTCCTCTGACTACTCCTCTGATGCAAGTATGCCAGAAAGAAACATGGTAATGTAGGACAGAAGATAATTCATCATGGAGACCTAGATGGACACACCAGAGAGGGACATTCTTCTGGTGCCAATGTGCCAGACACAGCCAGCACTACCATTAGACAAAGCATCAGAGGACAAGAGGGTCATCTGTGTAAGGGGAAACACCAGCAGCTCAAAAACTGCACAGCATGTCATTTTGGATGTAACCAGGGAGATCCACAGTCTTACCAGTGATGAGCAGACAACTGAAAGACGGCATGTGTGTCATCCCATGGGAAAACAGAGCTTGATGATGCAGGTCTGCCATTAGTGACTAAGATCCAATCTAACTGCAAAATACAGAGAAGGATGGAAAGGAAGTGTACCAAAGTGTGGTTACAGTGGAGAACAGACAGTATTACTAGATTAGTGGATGAAAGTGTCATGACAGAGGACTACATAATGATTGTTTTAGATGATACTAATGAAATGGGATGTGGAAACAATGACATTTCGAGGGGTGCTTGCCAGAAGGTACCATCGCTTGTGCAGCTAGTTCTAAGAAAACTGCATTTGAAATATTGTGGTCAATAAAACTCATAGTTATCAAGATGACATGAATCTGATATTCCTAAGATAATTACACTTGTTATGTTGCAATTAAGAAAGAGACAAATTTAGTGGATGGTAGTATAAAAAATAAAATAGTATCGTTCTCCATAATGTACAAACAACCCATTGTAATATTATGGGAACAGTGATTATGATTTCTGTTAATTTTCTTGAAGCTGGGTAAGAAAGCCATTCTTTGGAGAGAAAAAAAAAACCCTCTCAGTTTTAAACCTCCTCTCTGTCTCTGTGTGATAGTGTGTAAAGAATGTACAGAGGTCAGTGTGGGTGGGTCACTCAGTCTGTGTCACTGCCTGTGTCCTTGGCATCAGATTCTGGCAGTTTGTCACTGACAGCGGCAGAGGATGGAAGGTGTTGGTAGAACCCATGATGTGCCTTTGAGATGACACTGGACGCACACAGTGGCAAAAGAGCCCGCTTTTTTGGCGTCTGCTATGGACTGTCTGTTGTCATACAACCTCAGGAGCACTATAGGCAGCTCTTGATGCCCCCTTCTTGATAAGCCAACCAGTTTCAGAATAGGAACGCCATCAGTCTCCAAGTTTGTTTTGAAGTGCATGATGTCATCAATGCTCTTGGATACCTGGATGCAACCTATCTCCACCCACTTGACTCTGTGTCCATCTGTATCCATCTTTTTGTTGTGGATGTAGGCTGAGGCAAATTTCTTGAAATTGTAGAATGGGTTGTGATTGATAGGCACAGCAATATAACGTTTTGCCACTCTTGCCAATCTGGAAACAATGTCCCACTCAGAAGGAATGTAGATGGGTGTGCTTTTCTTTGTATTTGAAATTGCAGCGTGCATCAAGTCACACTTCATCTGAGTGTGACCAGGCTCAAGAAACTTTTGAGTTATGGTCTGAATATTTGGGAGGGTGTTGACTGCAAAGAGGAGAGCTGTTAAGTATTGTTTCCGATTTTGACAACCACAGCAATCTTAGTAGATGATGTCATGCTTGACATGGGCTGGAATGGGAGAAATAGACTTGTAGAGGCAGCTGGCAATCTGACACGATCCTCTCTTTCCTTCTGTCCCATTCCACCACAAAGAAATAAACAGCTACACAAACAAGACAGAAGAAAAAGTATAAGCAAAAACTACCCACAACAACATGCTATCAATATCGATGCCCCCTGCCCTCCCCAAAGTACACACACACACATACCCATAAGCTCACACACGCATGTATACACACATAGAAACACACACACTCTCTCTCATACACACCCATGCTTGCATGCATCATGCACGCGCACACACAGACACAGACACACAGACACACACACAGACACATATGAAAAATACAGACACACACATACAGCACATATGAAAAACACAGACAGGACACACACAGACACATATAAAAAACACAGACACACTCACACACACACACACACACACACACACCGCACATATGAAAAACACAGACAGACAGACACAGGCGCGAAAATGAAAAACACAGACACAGACACACCGGCACACACATTCACATCTAAAAACACAGACAAACACAGACACACACACACACACAGAGCACATATGAAAATCACGGAACACACACACACACACACACACACACACAACACACAACGCACCCGCACGTATGAAAAGCACAGACACAGACACACCCCAGGCACACAATGAAGAAAACACACACACATATACACACACAGTCCACAAACAAAAAAATCAAAGACAGACAGACACAGGGACACAGCATGTATGCACCACCCAGGCGTATATAGACGCTCCTGATGCTCTAACACACAAAGATGGAAGCATGCACTCTCCCAACAGACTAATATGGCAATTAATATGCACATGTAAATGTACACAAATGTGTGTGTATGCACACGCAGAGAGAGGGATTGCAAAAGCGTATGCAAGCCTCTTGATATGAATCAACATTTATAGAAGTACTAATAATAAACAAAAACCTCAAAAGAGAATAATACCCAAACTTACCCCTTTTTGTGGTACAAAGTTGATGCTTTTGGAATGTTTTCCAATGCTTCTGAAGACGGAATAAAAATGCAGTGTTTCCTGGTACAGTCTCAGAAACGGGATGTTTTGATAAAGTGTGTAAGCTATTTAGTTAGACACCAACCGTACTTCCCTTTCCCACAGCTTCCTGATAGACATGTTAAACAATGTCACGATGGTCATAAACAAACCCAGCTATCCTGCTTTAGGGGTCTAGGAACCATCAACCTTTTGAGGCGGCCAGCAGTGGCACTGCAATGCTTTCTCAACCTGTTAGTATTTTGGTAACACTGTTTGGCCTGATCCTCAGTCTGGTGTCTGTTACTTCAAGCCACAGTCAGAACCTGCTAGCATCCATTAGCGCCTTCTGCTAGACATTACTTAGCCCTTTTTTCATACAACACGTTTGAGTGCTGATAAATAATCAATAATTAATCACCATACTGGAACATTTCTACTTTTATAATAAAGCAGGCCTGTTTCCAGAGTCCAGTCATATAAAAAAGTGAAAATGTCAATTTTTGATACTTAGACCCTTCTGGCTGGTACCCCTCGATTTCCATGATGAAAATTCAATGAGTAAGGTGGAATCAAGTGAAACAGACACATTTGAACTGCTTTAGCTTGCTGCTCTAGATCATCCCTGCTCCTGTCGCAGAGTTGTTAAAGTCTCTTCTGGCATGTATACAAAAAGGAACGCTGTCAGCTCACCAGGATCTTGGGTAGGGTGTCAGGCTGGACCATAAAGAGAAACTCTCAAAACCTTTTGCTAGTGTGATGTCTATGTGTGAGAAGGAATGAACGCATCATAGTTGCCTTGTTGGAAATGTAATTAATTTCGTGAACCTATGATAAATATTGTTTTGGTAATATTAAAAAATATCTGACTTTGGGAGATCATGGGAAGAAATAACAGAATAGTATATTTTCACCCCTGAGATGGGGTGTGGTGTCAGGTTTGGTGGTGTGTGGGGGGATGTGAGCACCTCTTTATGTACATTAACACAGACACACACTACCATTCCCTGACAGGAAGACTACTCCTCAAGACAGGGGAAGTGGCAGTGCTGGTGTTCCAATTGTACCAAGTCCACGTCTCCACAGTGACGCAGTGATTCACAATAGACAAGCTGATGGAGCTAGAGAGAATCATGTTTGTGAAGGAGAAAATAAAAAAGCACTCTTCTGGTCAAATTCAGTTTCTTCTGGCCAAAGGCAAACAACAACTTAGCAGGAAAGAGGATGCAGATACTGTAGGGGAGTCAGAAGACTGACAAAGCAGTGAATAACCTCAAAAACAGAGAGGCAGGCAGGCAGGCAGGCAGACAGGCAGGTGGGCTGGGCAGTCTGTGAGCACGAAGCAGGCTTTACGGCCCAGATGTGCTGCTTCTCAACAAGGGACTAGGAAGCAAAGCTGCTGCAAAGTACCGCCTATATCTGGTAGTCAAAGCAGCATCACTGAGTCTTGTAACATACTTCAGTCTGGTGATAGTAAAAGCGGCAGAGATTTAATCCCAGAGACAAAGGCAACATCTAAGATTGAGGGTAGCCCAGTCAGGGCAAAATAGGGACTGGTTGGGCCACAGAACCTCACTGTCAGTGGCAGAAGATTATTTGTAGAGCTAAAGATAAGATCACCAGTTTATAGGCAATGCAGTTTCAAGAATGGGTAAATATTTCTGTAATTATTTTTTTTTAATCATAATGTTTATTGTCTTTTGTTAAAAACTGACGGCAGTGAATTTATTAGGTTTTAATTCCTCAAAAATGGTGTCATTGGCTTAACAGAAATTTTTGTTGCAACTGATTTTGCTTTCTTAATTCTTTGTGATTATTTAATGTTCATTTCATAGGCTAAAAAACTGTCACACCAGGGAAGGCATTTGGGATGGGTAATTCTTTTAGTAAAAAAAATCCTTTGATACTTTTTGGAAAATTTGAGGTTGAGACAGAAAATACTGCTGTTTTAAATTTGCAGAGATTTGTTGAATACAAACATAGGTAGCATGTTGATTTGTACATATATTTCTCCTTGTGGTTCTCTACTTTGGAAAACCAAACAAGGGGTGATGGGTATAAGAGACCTGGAGCAACGTTTACTTGAGCTTTAGGTTCATATGGCGTCTTTAATCTGATGCTAGCAGGGGATTTCAATGCTGGAACTGCTCACCTTAATTACAATGTTGGGGATGATTTTGATGGTTATAATTATCTACATGATTTGTGGCCACCAACTATCTTTAGAATAATAAAAATTGCCATTGAACTAGAAGGGCATACAACCATAAACATGTAAACATGTGTCTACCATCGAGGCAGGAGCAACAATGCAACTGGGTTTTTTGTTATTTGTACATACTAGTATAGTTCTTGTATAGTTCTTGTACTGGGTGCTTTGATTGTACATCTTGGGATCTCTTGTTTAACCCTTTCAATGATGTGAATGAAACAACTGATGTTATTTCAGACTACATAAAATTTTGTGAAGAAATGATAATACCAACAAAACTGGTGAATTTGTTTTTTAAATAATAAACCCAGGGTCACAAAATCGTTAAAGAAAACACTTAACAAAAATAGAATTGTTTTCCAGTCAGAAAACGGTTTTGCAAAGAAACAAATGCAAATAAAACTTAGAAATGAAATAGCATGCCCAGACAAAGTACAGAGCAAAAGTAGAAAGACAATTTCAGTCTGGAAATATGAAAAGTGCATGGACTCGTTTAAACACTTTAACAGGACAAAATAAGATACAGAGGAAGCACACATTACCAAAAGAAGAATGCAGTGTATTTTCAAATAAATTAAATGATTGTTACTGCTACTTTGAATGTAGTAATCTGGAAAAAAAATTGAAAACTATCATGTTAGATGTAACAGCCAGTAGACAGATCTAGAGTTACAACCCTGCTCAAAAAGCTAAATATAAATACAGCTGTAGGGCCAGGCAATATCTGCGGAAATCTTTTAAAACTTTGTACTAATCAGTTGTCATTTGTTTATGCCAGGCTGTTTTCATTGTCTTTAAACACCGGAGCCATTCCTTCTATCTGGTAAAGATCCACCATCTGCCCTGTTCGAAAACCCCAAAATCCAAAATTTTTAAATGGTAACAGACCCGTTGCCTAACATCTGTTGTTATGAAAAGCTTTGAGCACATTCTTCTTCAGTGCCTCCTGCCACTAGTTACAGATGCCCTTGACCCTTACCAGTTGGCTTACAAGCCAAAACAGAAGTACAGATGATGCAACAATCATACTCCTGAATCATATTTACACACACCTTGAACATATCAACTCTTCTGTTCGAATTCTCTTTATTGATTTTTCTTCCACATTCAACACCATTCAGCCACATCTCATGGCCCAAAAGCTTCAATCACTCAAAGTTAACTTGAAACTGATTTTATAGATTGTGAATTTTGTAGTCAATCGATTTCAGTGTGTTTCTTTTAAAGGATAAAAAATCATTACAAAGAACCACTTCTACTTGTGCACCCAAGGCACTGTCTTAGCTCCTGTACTTTTACCCTGTTTACAAAGGACTGCACTGGTACATTACTTACATCTGTAATAAAATACTAAAGCGACTTTGCTCTATTAGATACATCCAACTCAGATACTGTTATTTTGACGTAATACAAAGGTTATGTAACTGGTATTAAAAAAATTATCACGATTTAAACGTCAACAAAACCAAAGAAATGCTCCTTGATTTTTGCAGAAATACACGCCCAGTTCCTGATCTTTTCATAGACGAAAAAAAAAGTAGAGAGAGAGCAAGAGTGCAAATACCTTGGTACAATTCTAGATAATAAATTGAATGTTAATGCAAACATTGCTTTTATTCATAAAAAATATGAGTCAAGGACATGCTGCCTTCAAAAACTGCGATCACTGAACGTTAAAAACGATATTATGTGCTTGTTTTATCATAGCTTTGTATAATCAGTCTTGTCCTATGGGTTTTTATGCTAGTTTGTTGTCTGAATGTAAAAAACAAGAATGTAATGAATAAAGTTGTGAATGTGTGTGGAAAATTGTTGGAGAAAAGCAAAAGAGGTTGAAATCATTAATGAAAATCAGATGATTTAAAAAAGCTAAAGACATTTCCACTGACAAAACCCACGTGCTTTCACAACACTATACACTACTTCCATCTCGTCGAAGATTCCGAATGCCAAAATTTAAAAACAAACAGAACCAAAAACAGTTTTATTAGCAAGTCAAATCAGTTTCTAAACTCTTGTTAATTTTTTAAAGGGGCTTTTATATCAATTCATTAAGTAACACTGTGTGCAGGAGTATGCTTATAAAGAGAGAGAGAGAGAGAGAGAGAGAGAGAAGAGAGAAGAGAGAGAGAGAGATAGCTGTGCTTGTGTGTGTGTGTGTGTGTGTGTGTGTGTGTGTGTGTGGTGTGTGTGTGTGTGTGTGTGTGTTGTGGTGTGTGTGTGTGGTGGTTGTGTGTGTGTATGCATTTTATCTAAAAACCAGTCAAATGAATAAATGTGAGCTGTGATAGGTAAAAGGCGAGAGAGTGTTGATGTTTTATCAGAGTGTTTTTGTCCTGTTTTTTCTTTTTTTATGTAAAATTATTATGCTGGTTATATTTATGTATTTGGTTATGCTGATCATATATTTTATGAGATGGGTTTAAATGATTGGTGTGTTTTTATTTTCTCTTTGTTGCTTCTTAACATTTATTGGTGTGAGTGTGTGGTGTGTGTGTGTGTGTGTGTGTGTGTGTGTGTGGTTGTGGTGTGTAGTGTGTGTTGTGTGAGTGCTGTTGGTGTTAGTTTGTCTATGCTATCGTATAGTGTGTGATGTTACATAGACTGTTGTCAATTTTAATTATTATATTACTTATTTATCTATATATGTTTTTATTGCATGCTGTAAATGTATTTTAAAAACTACACATAATGTCTTTTGATGAGCTTTAAATGTAATCTTGAGTCTTGGACTTGAGTCTTTTCAATGTCATTTTGAGTTAGCTTTGATGACAAATGGCAATTGATTGGGCTATCCTTTCTTAATGTCTAGTCTGAACAAAATCAAAATTATCAATATTACCATAATGATAATGATGACACAGTTTACAATAATGACCATGGTGATGATTTGATAGCATGCAAAAGTATTAGAGTGAAGATCACACAAACGATTTTGTTACCACACTTAAGTTACCACAGGCTCAGACAGTCTCACAGAAATGTATTAACAAACATAGTGTGTTCTTGCTATCTCTATAGCAGAGTTTTATAATGCCCTGTGTGATAAGAAATTACAGAAATAGCACCACATACTCCGCCCCCCCCCCCCGCCCATCCCCCACCCCCCACCCCTCACCCCCCACCCCCCTGCTCTTGTAGGATAATAAATAAGAAGACACCAATCTATTAATGGGTTTGTCTGTCAGTCTGTTTGCTTGCCTGCTTGCTTCTGGAAATGAGTTATATGGTCAGCTTGATCAACGACAGAAAGTCTCTCTTTGTTATCATCTGTCTGTCTGTCTATCTCTCTAACCCTGCTCACTCCCTTACGCAGTGTTGTGTGTGTGATGTGTTGTGTGTGTGTGTGTGTGTGTGTGTGTGTGTGTGAGGTGTGTGTGTGATTTGTGTGTGTGTGTGTGGTGTGTTGTGTGTGTGTGTGTGTGGTGTTGTGTGTGTGTTTGGTTGCCTGAGCCTACCTGTGTGGTCGTGTCTTCTGTGTGTATGTGTGTGTGTGTGTGTGTGCGTGCGCTCGCACTAGTCAGTTCTCATGTGTGTGTGTAGTTTTGTGTGTGTGTGTGTGGTGTGTATGTTGTGGTGTATTGTGTGTGTGTATGTGTGTGTGTGTGTGTGGGTTGCGTATGCATGCACATGCCACACATAGGTGTGTAGTGATGATTTGTGTAGTTTGTGGTGTGTGTTTGTGTGCAAGCAGGCACATGTGTGCGTCTGTCTTCAATGTAAGTCTTTTCACTCATGTTGAATTAGCTGAACATACGTGTGTGTGTGTGTGTGTGTGTAGCGTGCAGTGGCGTGCGGCGTGCTGGTGTGTGTTGTGTTGTGTGTGTGTGTGTGTGTGTGTGTGTTGTGGGCCCCTGGCTACCTGTGTCTGCTTCTGTGTGTATGTTGTGTGCGTGGTGCGTCGTCGCACTGCGTTTCTTGTGTGTGTGTGTGTGTGTGTGTGTGTGTTGTGTGTGTGGTGTGTGTGGTGGTGTGTGTGGTGTGTGGCTGTGTGTGTGTGTGTGTAGTGTGGTGTGTATGTGATGGGTGGGTGGTGCGCATGCATGACATGTCCAGCACATAGGTGAGGTGTATGAGAGTTTTGTTAGATTGTGTGATGTGTTTGTGGCAAGCAGGCACATGTGTGCGTTCTGTCTTTAATTGTAAGGTCTTTTCACTCATGTTGATATTAGCTGAACATACGTGTGTGTGTGTGTGTGTGTGTGTGTGTGTGTGTGTGCGTGCGTGCGTGCGTGCGTGCGTGCGTGTGTGTGTGTGCGCGTGCGTGTGTGGTGTGCGTGAGTGTTGTTGTATGCATGTGTGTGTATTTGTGTGTATGTGTGTTTTTGTGTGTATGTGTGTACGTGTGTGTATGTGTGTGAGCAATGCGTGTGTGTGTTTTTCCGCATGTGTGCTTGATGTGTGTGTGTAGAGGCGTGTGTGTGTGTTTGTTATATGTGTGTGAGAGAAAGTGAGAGAGAGAGAGAGCATGGGGTTGTTTATTTGTGCAGGCATGTGCGTGTGTGCGCATGTGTTGCATGTATGTGTGTGCGCATGTGGTGCATGTAGTGTGGCGCGTTTGTGTGCGTGTGTATGTATGTATGTATGCATGTATGTATGTATGTATGTATGTAGTGTATTGTTGTATGTATGTATGTATGTGTGTATGTATGTATGTATGTATGTATGTATGTATGTGTGTGTGTTGTGTGTGTGAATGTGTGGCTTTGTGTTGTTGTTGTGCTCGATTTTACGTTGTTCACTCTCAGTGACATTAAAGGCACCATGTTATATGTATGCATGTGATTGTATGCTGTTGTATGTATGTGTTGCGTGTATTTATTATGATTTGATTGTGTGCGTGTTTTGTGTGTGTTTTTGTATACTTGTGCGTGTGTTGTGCGTGCGTAAGTGTGTACGGTGTGTTTATGTGTGTTGTGTGTGTTTTGGTGTTTTGGTTGCAGCGCATGAGCGTGCATGTATGTTGCTTGTGATTGTGTGTGTTAGGTGTGTTGTGTGTGTGTGTGTGTGTTGTGTGATGTGTGTGTGTTTGTGTGTGTTGTGTGTGTGTATGTGTGTGTGTGTAGTGTGTGTGTGTGTGTTCGTGTGTGTGTGTGTGTGTGTGTGTGTGTTCGTGTTGTGTGTGTGTGTGTGTTGTGTGTGTGTGGTGTGTGTGTGTGAGGTGGTGTGTTGTGTGTGTGTGTGTGTGTGTGTGTGGTGTGTGTGTGGGGTGTGTGTGTGTGTGTGTGTTTCACAATCATTTGTGTATAAGCACGTGCAAGATATAGAGTTGTCTTCGAATGATAAATTCCTATCGAGACGCGAATTAAGGACTAGAGAGGATTTAACCTGACTTACCTACTTCAAGATTTCAAGTCAGAAATATCTATTACTGTGATAAATCATTCTTTCTGTCAACAGTTGCAAACACATGTGTTTCCTTATGCCATAACCCTCTTTCATTAAAATTCATTCCATTCCCATTCACACACACACACACACACACACACACACACACACACACACACACACACACACACAATTTAAACTGACTTCTTTCAAAATGGTTACTTTCAACATCTATTCTCACCAGATCAGGAAAGCTATCAATGTAATAACCAAAACACATGTACCTTATACTGAACAAGATATCACAGATCGGCAGATTAACTAAATAGCTATATTTCAAATAAGTTTATTGCTGACCAAGTTATATGGCATGACTGATCAAGTGGAAACAATCTTCATCATTGAAAACAATACATGGAGTCAAAACCTGTTCATAATTATACCTTTTTATCTACCGCCAATAACAACTTTAAACGTCCTGGAGTGCCTGGCTCTTAAAAAAAGTTAAGAACATGTGACCTGGATGACTTATATTGGAAAATATTAAACCTTTCAAGCTCACTGATTCTTGAAACAGTACACACTTACTTACTTATACAATTTGTGCATCGAACTTTCCTTTAATGTTTGAGCAAGCAACAGTTGTACCGGTTTATGAATCAGATGATTCCTCTTGTCTGTCAAATTACAGACCAATTTCCATTTTGTCCATCTTATCAAAGCCAATTGCAAAATATACATACATAAAACTTTATATTCCTACTTTATCAACAAAAATCTACCGAACGAAAGTCAGTCGGGGTTTCATAAAAACTATTGCTGCCATGCAGCTCTTATAATAATAATAATAATAATAATAATAATAATAATAATAATAATAATAATAATAATAATAATAATAATAATAATAATAATAATAATATAATAATAATAATAATAATTATATAATAATAATAATAATAATAATAATTAATAATAATAATAGATGTATGATGATGATGATGATGATGATGATGATGATGATGATGATGATGGGTGATGATGATGATGATGATGATATGATGATATATAATAATAATATATAATATAAAATATTAATAATAAATGGAATTCATATAGCGCTATATCTTGCAGAGACAAATCAAAGCGCTTGCACTCAACTCATTCTTACACAGTCATATAACAGTAACAAGTAATAGTTCCATCAGTCCAAATGTGCACGCACGCACGCGTGCGCGCGTGCGCGCACACACACACACACCACACACACACACACACCACACACACACACAAGGTCCACACCCTGGCAGGGCAATAGAATCTTGGCTGTTGAAGGCAGGGAAGAACTATGAGATGAAGCAGGTAGGAGAATCTTAGGTTTGAAATAAATATGTTTTTGAGACTGGAATTAAAAGTGTCATAAGAAGGCTTGGCGGG
>CM054162.1:14298716-14321216 GCA_028751875.1 Rapana venosa
GAGGAGGCAGAGAGAACAATAGCTGCTATGACAAAACACGTTCTTCTAACCGTGCACATCACTTGCATCCTAAGCGGCATCAGAACTGCCAGTGTCCTCTGTACAGTCACACAGGTCACAAGCCAAGCAGATGATGCAGGGCTGGCATATACCATGAAATAACAACACTTGCATAACACTACATGCAGACTGGCGATGTCTATATTGAAAGTGGACCATATCCACCTAGCTGTAAGGGCAGTAAACAAGAAACTGAGGTCACTCACGGCAAGGGCGATAAGAATAACATGTTGAGAGGAGTTATGGCCCTTAATACGAAGCATGACAAAGATGGCGGCGATGTTTCCAAAGCCTCCCAGCAGAAGAAGGCATGGCGTCACTGTTTTCAGTATTATCACAGCTGCTTGATATTCAGGGTACTCTGTGAATGACAACAGGTCTGTTCCCTGTGTAATGTTGTCATAGGGTCCATTATGATCACTTGAAAAGTTGTCCATGTTGTATAATGTGCCGGAAAATACTGTAATGCTGACTTTATGGAAACTGGAAGCAAAAAACTTAAAGATAAAATATTATTTAACAATGCAAGCAAGCCCAAAATTAATCATGAGGGCAAACAAAGAAACCAAAGAAAATCTGCAATCTACCACTCTTCTTCTTCTTTTTCTTCTTCTTCTTTTTCTTCTTCTTCTTCTTCTTCTTCTTCTTCTTCTTCTTCTTCTTTTCTTCTTCTTCTTCTTCTTCTTCTTCTTCTTCCTCTTCTTCTTCTTCTTCTTCTTCTTCTTCTTCTTCTTCTTCTTTTTCTTCTTCTGCATGCGTGCGCAGTGTGCGTGCGTGTGTGTGTGTGTTTGTGTGTGTATGTGTGTGTGTATGCTTCTTACTCTCTATCTCTCTCCCTCTCACATATACACACATGCGTGCACGTTTACACACACACACACACACACACAAACAAACAATTCACAGGCACATGTGAGGCTTGTAGTGCAGAAAAGCATAGCCTCTTTAAATCATGTTTTAACAGAAAGAACGTCATATTTTTCTATCTTCTAGTGGAGACTGATTACCACTATATCTTGCAGATTATGACTTATTGCTCTTAAAACAAAGTTTTGTAAAAATGTTAGGCGTATTTGTGGTGAACAATTTTCTCTCGAGCACTGCTTACTTCACTGTCAGAAGCTTCGTGATTTCTTACTAATAACCTTTTTAGACAAAAATGTTTCTGAAGAAAATTTAGATGTAGTTCTGTTGGATGAAAATATTCTTTTTTCTATTTGTAAGTCTCTTGTAGATAGCCTAGGTTTTGCATTTCTTTAAAGTCTCTTTAAGCTGTTTTCACTAGTTGCATGTTTATGAGTTACTTTTGTGGTTTAGCACCAAACTGTTTCATGACCCTATCTCCATATCATATTTTGTTACTTCTACTATCATTCCTGATCTTGATCCTCTACCTGCTCCTCTTTTCTCACAGTGCCTTCCACAACTTGTACCCACCATCACCAAAATAGTGAGCTCTTCGCTTCTTTCGGGGAAAATTTCCCACGCCTTTTTTAAAAATGCAATACTCAACCTTCTACTGAAAAAATTCGACCTTGATCCAAAAAAATTTGAAAAAAATATAGACCTGACCAAACTTGCCTTTTATCTCCCAAAATCACTTGAAAAGTAGTTCAAAACAGGTTTTCCAACCACCTTCATCCAATAATCCCCCATTCCCCCCTTTTCAGTCTGCCCAAAATGCCCTCCCAACACCAAAACACCTTTGTCCCAAAACCCGTTTTTCGTGCTTCTGATTTCAGAAAAAAACTCTCTACTTCCCCTTCTTGGGCTCGTCTGCAGCCCTTTTATAATTTGACTACCTAATTCTTTTTGTTCGCCTTCCAAAAACGTTTGGATTTGATGCGCAACCCCTTACCCGCTTTTGTTCATACCTTAAAAAAAAAAATTCTAGACCGTATTGCGCGCAAAATGCCTTTAAAAACCCGATTAAAAAAGGGTTTTGGGGCCACGCGGGGTCAGGTTTTGGGCCAAGATCTTTAACTCCCTACACGGGTTTTTCTTTCCAATATAAAAAACCCATCATTTAAAATTTACAAAAATTTTTTATGCTGATGAAAAATACTTCCCAAAGCAGAATTTTTTTGAAAACCTGCCCTCCCACTTGACAATATATGTCCTGCTGTGTTCAAGATATTCAAAACTGGATGATACAGATAAAGTTACAGCTACATGTGGATAAAACTGAAGCCATACTCATAGGGACAGAACATAAACTCACCTCCATCACAATAATTTCAAAGCAATTTGGCAATATGTCAGTCCCTCTCTCCAGCTCTGTGAAAAGTTTAGGTGTTGCTATAGACAACACACTATCTCTGCAAAAATTCATTACCCAGACTCTCCAGGCCTGCTACTATCAACTACTGCACATAAGTGCAATTCGCAAGTATATGTCCACTGATGCAAAATCTAAGCTTGTCACATCTTTTGTTCTCTCATGATTGTACGACTGTTATTCTCTCATGGACAGTCTACTAGAATCATCCATCCATCCACTCCCTTGAACGCATACAAACTCTGCAACTCGACTAGTCCTACAAAATAAAAATGAACTCAACACTACTCTCTTGCAATCTCTTCTTTGGCTGTCTCAGAAAGAGTGATAGATAAGATGAATACCCTCTGCTTCAAATGTATCCACAAACCAGCTCCATCTTATCTCTGCAACTGTCTTCACATGTACACTCTACCCTGTTCCCTTTGCTCATCAGGGGATACTCTGTGCTTTCATCACAAAACGCTCCAAGGTTCTGAGGAGAGGAAGAGTCCTCTGACTACTCCTCTGATGCAAGTATGCCAGAAAGAAACATGGTAATGTAGGACAGAAGATAATTCATCATGGAGACCTAGATGGACACACCAGAGAGGGACATTCTTCTGTGCCAATGTGCCAGACACAGCCAGCACTACCATTAGACAAAGCATCAGAGGACAAGAGGGTCATCTGTGTAAGGGGAAACACCAGCAGCTCAAAAACTGCACAGCATGTCATTTCGGATGTTACCAGGGAGAGCCACAGTCTTACCAGTGATGAGCAGAAAACTGAAAGACCGCATGTGCGTGTCATCCCATGGCAAAACAGAGCTTGATGATGAAGGTCTGCCATTAGTGACTAAGATCCAATCTAACTGCAAAATACAGAGAAGATGGAAAGGAAGTGTACCAAAGTGTGGTTACAGACAGAACAGACAGTATTACTAGATTAGTGGATGAAAGTGTCATGACAGAGGACTACATAATGATTGTTTCAGCTGATACTAATGAAATGGGATGTGGAAACAATGACATTTCGAGGGGTGCTTGCCAGAAGGTACCATCGCTTGTGCAGCTAGTTCTAAGAAAACTGCATTTGAAATATTGTGGTCAATAAAACTCATAGTTATCAAGATGACATGAATCTGATATTCCTAACATAATTACACTTGTTATGTTGCAATTAAGAAAGAGACATATTTAGTGGATGGTAGTATAAAAAATAAAATAGTATCGTTCTCCATAATGTACAAACAACCCATTGTAATATTATGGGAACAGTGATTATGATTTCTGTTAATTTTCTTGAAGCTGAGTAAGAAAGCCATTCTTTGAAAAAAACCCAAACCCTCTCAGTTTTAAACCTCCTCTCTGTCTCTGTGTGATAGTGTGTAAAGAATGTACAGAGGTCAGTGTGGGTGGGTCACTCAGTCTGTGTCACTGCCTGTGTCCTTGTCATCAGGTTCTGGCAGTTTGTCACTGACTGCGGCAGAGGATGGAAGGTGTTGGTAGAACCCATGATGTGCCTTTGAGATGACACTGGACGCACACAGTGGCAAAAGATCCCGCTTTTTTGGCGTCTGCTATGGACTGTCTGTTGTCATACAACCTCAGGAGCAATATAGGCAGCACTTGATGCCCCCTTCTTGATAAGCCAACCAGTTTCAGAATAGGAACGCCATCAGTCTCCAAGTTTGTTTGAAGTGCATGATGTCATCAATGCTCTTGGATACCTGGATGCAACCTATCTCCAGCCACTTGACTCTGGGTCCATCTGTATCCATCTTTTTGTTGTGGATGTAGGCTGAGGCAAATTTCTTGAAATTGTAGAATGGGTTGTGATTGATAGGCACAGCAATATAACGTTTTGCCACTCTTGCCAATCTGGAAACAATGTCCCACTCAGAAGGAATGTAGATGGGTGTGCTTTTCTTTGTATTTCAAGTCACACTTCATCTGAGTGTGACCAGGCTCAAGAAACTTTTGAGTTATGGTCTGAATATTTGGGAGGGTGTTGACTGCAAAGAGGAGAGCTGTTAAGTATTGTTTCCGATTTTGACCACCAGAGCAATCTTAGTAGATGATGACATGCTTGACATGGGCTGGAATGGGAGAAATAGACTTGTAGAGGCAGCTAGCAATCTGACACGATCCTCTCTTTCCTTCTGTCCCATCCCACCACAAAGAAATAAACAGCTACACAAACAAGACAGAAGAAAAAGTATAAGCAAAAACTGCCCACAACAACATGCTATCAATATCGATGCCCCTGCCCTCCCCAAATTACACACACACACATACCATAAGCTCACACACGCATGAATACACACATAGAAACACACACACTCTCTCTCATACACCCCCATGCTTGCATGCATCATGCACACGCAAACACAGACACAGACACACAGACACACACACAGACACATATGAAAAATACAGACACACACATACAGCACATATGAAAAACACAGACAGGACACAGACAATATGAAAAACACAGACACACTCTCACACACACCCCACACACACCGCACTATGAAAAAACACAGACAGACAGACACAGGCGCGAATATGAAAAACACACACACAGACACACCGGCACACACATTCACATCTAAAAAAACACAGACAAACACACACACACACACACACACACACACACACACACACACACACACACACACACAGCACAAATGAAAAACACGAAACACCACACACACACACACACAACACTCACCGCACGTATGAAAGCACAGCCCACAGACACACACAGGCACACATGAAACACACACACACCACACACACACATATACACACACAGTCCACAAACAAAAAAACCAAAGACAGACAGACACAGGGACACACGCATGTATGCACCACCCAGGCGTATATAGACGCTCCTGATGCTGTAACACACAGAGATGGAAGCATGCACTCTCCCAACCGACTAATATGGCAATTAATATGCACATGTAAATGTACACAAATGTGTGTGTATGCACATGCAGAGAGAGGGATTGCAAAAGAGTATGCAAGCCTCTTGATATGAATCAACATTTATAGAAGTACTAATAATAAACCAAAACCTCACAAGCGAATAATACCCAAACTTACCCCTTTTTGTAGTACAAAGTTTATGCTTTTGGAATGTTTTCCAATGCTTCTGAAGACGGAATAAAAATGCAGTGTTTCCCGGTACAGTCTCAGAAACGGGATGTTTTGATAAAGTGTGTAAGCTATTTAGTTAGACACCAACCGTACTTCCCTTACCCACAGCCCCCTGATAGACATGTTAAAACAATGTCACGATGGTCATAAACAAACCCAGCTATCCTGCTTTAGGGGTCTAGGAACCATCAACCTTTTGAGGCGGCCAGCAGTGGCACTGCAATGCTTTCTCAACCTGCTAGTATTTTGGTAACACTGTTTGGCCTGATCCTCAGTCTGGTGTCTGTTACTTCAAGCCACAGTCAGAACCTGCTAGCATCCATTGCGCCATCTGCTAGACATTACTTAGCCCTTTTTTCATACAACACGTTGAGTGCTGATAAATAATCAATAATTAATCACCATACTGGAACATTTCTACTTTTATAATAAAGCAGGCCTGTTTCCAGAGTCCAGTCATATTAAAAAGTGAAAATGTCAAATTTTGATACTTAGACCCTTCTGGCTGGTACCCCTCGATTTCCATGATAAAAATTCAATGAGTAATGTGGAATCAAGTGAAACAGACACATTTGAACTGCTTTAGCTTGCTGCTCTAGATCATCCCTGCTCCTGTCGCAGAGTTGTTAAAGTCTCTTCAGGCGTGTATACATAAAGGAACGCTGTCAGCTCACCAGGATCTTGGGTAGGGTGTCAGGCTGGAACATAAAGAGAAACTCTCAAAACCTTTTGCTAGTGTGATGGCTATGTGTGAAAAGGAATGAACGCCTCATAGTTGCCTTGTTGGAAATGTAATTATTTTCGTGAACCTATGATGAATATTGTTTTGGTAATATTAAAAAATATCTGACTTTGGGAGACCATGGGAAGAAATAACAGAATAATATATTTTTTTCACCCCTGAGATGGGGTGTGGTGTCAGGTTTGGTGGTGTGTGGGGGAATGTGAGCACGTCTTTATGTCCATTAACACAGACACACACTACCATTCCCTGACAGGAAGACTACTCCTCAAGACAGGGGAAGTGGCAGTGCTGGTGTTCCAATTGTACCAAGTCCACGTCTCCACAGTGAGGCAGTGATTCACAATAGACAAGCTGATGGAGCTAGAGAGAATCATGTTTGTGAAGGAGAAAATAAAAACGCACTCTTCTGGTCAAATTCAGTTTCTTCTGGCCAAAGGCAAACAACAACTTAGCAGGAAAGAGGATGCAGATACTGTAGGGAAGTCAGAAGACTGACAAAGCAGTGAATCACCTCAAAAACAGAGAGGGAGGCAGGCAGGCAGGCTGGGCAGTCTGTGAGCACGAAGCAGGCTTTACGGCCCAGATGTGCTGCTTCTCAACAAGGGACTAGGAAGCAAAGCTGCTGCAAAGTACCGCCAATATCTGGTAGTCAAAGCAGCATCACTGAGTCTTGTAACAGACTTCAGTCTGGTGATAGTAAAAGCGGCAGAGATTTAATCCCAGAGACAAAGGCAACATCTAAGATTGAGGGTAGCCCAGTCAGGGCAAAATAGGGACTGGCTGGGCCACAGAACCTCACTGTCAGTGGCAGAAGATTATTTGTAGAACTAGAGATAAGATGACGCAGAAATTGAGGAGTTTTATGAAAATATTGAAAAGGCAATGAAGCAACTGAAGTCTCAAGATATCAGAATAATAATGGGTGACTTCAATTCAAAGGTAGGAAAAGGGAAAGATGAAACCACAGTTGGCCCATTTGGAATAGGAGTGAGAAATGAAAGAGGAGAGCGGCTCACGGAATGGTCAAGGAACAAAGCTGGCTGTATGAACACATGGTTTGAAAACCATCCAAGAAGATGCTGGACATGGAAAAGCCTGGCGACAGAACTGGGAATCAAATAGATTACATCCTGATTCAAGAACGCTTCCGTAACTCTATAACATCTTGTAAGTCCATGCCAGGTGAGACTGTGGAAGTGATCATGTCCCAGTTATCGGGACAATGCGACTAAAATTGAAAAAGTTGTCAAAAGCAAAAGAACACCAAAGCTGCAAATGAAAAATGCTACAAACTGATGAAGAAATCAAAGAAAAATACAAGATCAAAATTGGAAACAATTCGATGGCCTAGATCAACTCACCACTACAGAGGAAAAATGGCAGATGATGAAAGATAGCATCAGCAAGGCAGCAAAGAATATATACCAGTCATAAATAGAAGGAACATAAGAAGTGGATGAGCTCCGAGATTTTAAACCTAATGGAAAACAGGAGAAAGGCAAAAGTAGATTGAAAAGAAGTATAAAGAACTCGACAAACTGGTTAAGAAAAAGTGTAATGAAGCCAAGGAAGAATGGATCAATATGCAGTGCAAGGAAATTGAAATGAATGCAAATTTTGATAGCAAACTTATGCATGAAAAAATAAAAGATGTGACAGGGAAGAAATCATCTGCAAAAACAGGTTGTATTAAGTCGAGAGATGGAGATATACTCATGGAAAAAGAAGATATTCTTAACAGGTGGTCAGAATACATCGAAGAGTTAAACCACGACGACAGAGGTCCACCTCCTCATATTAGCAACAAAAATGGCCACATAATCATGGAAGACGAAGTGAGACATGCACTCAGCAAGATGAAAAGTGGTAAGGTGTCAGGACCTGATGATATCATATCTGAATTGATAACAGCCTTGGATGAAGTGGGAATTAAGGCAGTCACAAAACTACTAAACATATATATGACACAGGAGAGATTCCGACAGATATGAAGAAGTCCATCTACATTTCGATCCCTAAGAAACTGGGTACAGCTGAATGTGACCAACATCGTACAATCAGCCTGATGAGTCACCTCACCAAAGTTCTTTTACGAATACTCATGAAGAGAATGAGAAATATAATACTCCCAGAAATATCAGAAACGCAATTTGAATTCATGGCAGACAAAAGCACCAGAAATGCAATCTTCGCATTGAAAACTCTCATGGAAAGATCCATGGAGGTCCAGAAAGACCTGCACCTCTGCTTCATTGACTATTCAAAAGCGTTCGACAAAGTACGACACTCCGACTTGTTTGATATTCTGGCAGGGCTATACATCAACGGGAAAGATCTTCGAGTCCTCAGAAACACATATTGGGAACAGGAGGCAGCCATTAGAGTTGACAATGACATCAGTCAATATAGACCAATCTGCAGGTGTGTGAGGCAGGGCTGCGTGTTCTCGCCTGATTTATTTAATGTATATAGTGAAATAATTCTACGAAATATTGAGAATCATGAGGGAATTAGTGTAGGTGGCCACAACATCAACAACCTGAGATATGCAGATGACACAGTCCTTATCGCCGACTCTGAAGAAAAAGCTGCAAAAGATTTTAACAACAGTAACAGACGAAAGCGAAAAGAAAGGATTACAGCTCAATGCAAAGAAGACAGAATGCATGGTGATCTCGAAAAAAGCTGTTATACCACAATGCAACATAGCCTGTAAAGGAGAGAGAATCAGACAAGTAAACACCTTTAAATACCTTGGTTGTACTATCACCCCGACGGCAAGTGTGACACAGAAATCAAGAAGAGAATCGTCAATCTAAGGCAACTTTTAACAACATGAAATGCATTTTTACCAACAGTAAGATAAGCCTCAAGACAAAGATCCATGTTTTGAGAGCCTACGTATGGTCCATTCTTCTGTACGGATGTGAGTGCTGGACCCTAGCCAAGGACACAGAACAGTGACTAGAAGCAGTGGAAATGTGGTTCATCCAGAGAATCATGAAAATCTCATGGACAAAAAGAAAAACTAATGCAGAAGTAATGGAAATGGCTGGGTACAAGAGGTCCCTTCTCAACACCATTAGAGAAAGACAGCTCAAATTTTTCGGCCATATAATCAGGGCTGAGGGACTAGAGAAACTGTTATGGAGTGGCAAAATCTGTGGAAACAAGAGCAGAGGAAGACAACGCACAAAATTCACAGACAGCTTAAACAAATTCGCAACGAATAAAGAGGGCACCAACAATGAGCTCATGACAGGGACTGAGAACAGGGAAGAATGGAAAGCCATGATCGTCAATGTCTGCAGGACCAGACTGGACACTTGAAGAAGAAGAAGAAGAGATAAGATCACCAGTTTATAGGCAATGCAGTTTCAAGAATGGGTAAATATTTCTGTAATTATTTTTTTTAAATCATAATGTTTATTGTCTTTTGTTAAAAACTGACAGCAGTGAATTTATTAGGTTTTAATTCCTCAAAAATGGTATCATTGGCTTAACAGAAATTTTTGTTGCAACTGATTTTGCTTTCTTAATTCTTTGTGATTATTTAATGTTCATTTCATTGGCTAAAAAACTGTCACACCAGGGAAGGCATTTGGGGATGGGGAATTCTTTTAGTAAAAAAAATCCTTTGATACTTTTTGGAAAATTTGAGGTTGAGGGCAGAAAATACTGCTGTTTTAAATTTGCAGAGATTTGTTGAATACAAACATAGGTAGCATGTTGATCTGTACATGTATTCCTCCTTGTGGTTCTCTACTTTGGAAAACCAAACAAGGGTTGCTGGGTATAAGAGACCTGGAGCAATGTTTACTCTAGCTTTAGGTTCATATGGCGTCTTTAATCTGATGCTAGCAGGGGATTTCAATGCTGGAACTGCTCACCTTAATTACAATGTTGGGGATGATTTTGATGGTTATAATTATCTATATGGTTCGTAGCCACCAACTGTCTTTAGTATCATCAAAATTGTCATTGAACTAAAAGGGCATACAACCATAAACATGTAAACATGTGTCTGCCATCGAGGCAGGAACAACAATGCAACTGGGTTTTTTGTTATTTGTACATACTAGTATAGTTCTTGTATAGTTCTTGTACAGGGTGCTTTGATTGTACACCTTGGGATCTCTTGTTTAACTCTTCCAATGATGTGAATGAAACAACTGATGTTATTTCAGACTACATAAAATTTTGTGAAGAAATGATAATACCAACAAAGCTGGTGAATTTGTTTTTTTAAATAATAAACCCTGGGTCACAAAATCGTTAAAGAAAACACTTAACAAAAATAAAATTGTTTTCCAGTCAGGAAACGGTTTTGCAAAGAAACAAATGCAAATAAAACTTAGAAATGAAATAGCATGCCCAGACAAAGTACAGAGCAAAAGTAGAAAGACAATTTCAGTCTGGAAATATGAAAAGTGCATGGACTCCTTTAAACACTTTAACAGGACAAAATAAGATACAGAGGAAGCACACATTACCAAAAGAAGAATGCAGTGTATTTTCAAATAAATTAATGATTGTTACTGCTACTTTGATGTAGTAATACTGGAAAAAAATGAAAAGTATCATGTTAGATGTAACAGCCAGTAGACAGATCTAGAGTTACAAACCCTGCTCAAAAAGCTAAATATAAATACAGCTGTAGGCCAGGCAATATCTGCAGAAACCTTTTAAAAACTTTGTGCTGATCAGTTGTCATTTGTTTATGCCCAGGCTGTTTTCATTGTCTTTAAACACCGGAGCCATTCCTTCTATCTGGTAAAGATCCACCATCTGCCCTGTTCGAAAACCCCAAAATCCAAAATTTTTAAATGGTAACGAAACCGTTCCCTAAACATCTGTTGTTATGAAAAGCTTTGAGCACATTCTTCTTCAGTACCTCCTGCAACTAGTTACAGATGCCCTTGACCCTTACCTGTGGCTTACAAGCCAAAACAGAAGTACAGATGATTGCAACAATCAACTCCTGAATCATTTACACACACCTGAAATATCAAACTCTTCTGTTGAATTCTCTTTATTGATTTTTCTTCCACATTCAACACCATTCAGCCACATTTTCATGGCCCAAAAGCTTCAATCATCTCAAAGTTAACTTGAAACTGATTTTATAGATGTGAATTTTGTAGTCAATCGATTTCAGTGTGTTTCTTTTGAAGGATAAAAAATCATTACAAGAACCACTTCTACTTGTGCACCAAGGCACTGTCTTAGCTCCTGTACTTTTACCCTGTGTACAAAGGACTGCACTGGTACATTACTTACATCTGTAATAAAATACTATAGCGACTTTGCTCTATTAGATATATCCAACTCAGATACTGTTATCTTGACGTAATACAAAGGTTACGTGACTGGTATTAAAAAAATTATCACGATTTAAACGTCAACAAAACCAAAGAAATGCTCCTTGATTTTTGCAGAAATACACCCCCAGTTCCTGATCTTTTCATAGACGAAAAAAAAGTAGAGAGAGGGCAAGAGTGCAAATACCTTGGTACAATTCTAGATAATAAATTGAATGTTAATGCAAACATTGCTCTTATTCATAAAAAATATTAGTCAAGGACATGCTGCCTTCAAAAACTGCGATCACTGAACGTTAAAAACGATATTATGTGCTTGTTTTATCATAGCTTTGTATAATCAGTCTTGTCCTATGGGTTTTTATGCTAGTTTGGTTGTCTGAATGTAAAAAACAAGAATGTATTGAATAAAGTTGTGAATGTGTGTGGAAAATTGTTGGAGAAAAGCAAAAGAGGTTGAAATCATTAATGAAAATCAAATGATTAAAAAAGCTAAAGACATTTCCACTGACAAAACCCACGTGCTTTCACAACACTATACACTACTTCCATCTCGTCGAAGATTCCGAATGCCAAAATAAAAAAAACAACAGAACCAAAAACAGTTTTATTAGCAAGTCAAATCAGTTTCTTAACTCTTGTTAATTTTTTAAAGGGGCTTTTATATCAATTCATTAAGTAACACTGTGTGCAGGAGTATGCCTTTAAGAGAGAGAGAGAGAGAGAGAGAGAGAGAGAGAGAGAGAGAGAGAGAGAGAGAGAGACGCTTTGACGCTTTGACCAATTTATTGTCATTGCCCAAAGTGGCCTATTGCATTTAATGTAATGAAAACCAAAAAACCAAAAATGAGCTCTTATGAACAGATACGACTTTAAGCTCTGACGTAAACTCAGTTTCAAAATGAACACAAAGTAATAACAAGAATGAACAATAGGAACCAATAAGCAATAACTAAAATAATGAAAAGAACATTCTAGAATGTTATATTAGACCATCCATTGACATTGTATGTGAAATTTTCAAACAATATTCTTGCTGGAGACTACAGCGTAATTATAAATGTTTCTTTATGTGTTTCACAAAATGCTGGAGTTTACATAATATAAATGTTACTTTAGTTTAGTCACAAATGTTAAGCTAATTGGAACTTAGCTGTAATTGTCTTAATTTCAGTGCTTCAGCAATAAACTTTGCAACCGATTTGATCACAATATCATCATCGGACGATAAGATAGAAAAAATATCTTGCCTTCGGAAAGCTTCTAGATTGAGAACACCACAGTTTTCACGTATGGAAACATATGATTGACAATGAAACAGGAAATGCACTTCATCATCAAGAATATGACCACACATAGGGCATGGGAACTGTGTGGACGTCTCAGGTTGAAACCATCTTTTGTTTGCATTGAAGCCGAGTGTTCTTAGTCGAAATCTTGCATAAATTAATCGATGCCATTTGTCAGTGACTATTCTAAGATACTTTTCAGCTTGAAAAGCACACTTAAACGAAAATAACCAGCAGTATTTATCTTTACTTTCCATGTCCGAGTGCCAATTTTGTTTAAATGAACAAATGAGTCTGTCTTTCAATTCAGAAATAAACCCATGCTCGCTACCTACTTCCTGAGACAACCACACAATTCCAAAACCATGTTTTGATAAAAACTTTTTAACTTGATATGCCCAATTCTTCTTACCCAGCTCCATTTGTATAACCATCATGTCATAAGACTGCCTACATAAACGTGACCCTGGAAGTTTCAGTAGTTTTAGCCAGTACTTAATACACTTAACAGACGTTCTGATGTTTAAAGGATATCTTCCCGTTTCTCCATATAGTACAGTATTTGACGAATGGATTGGGACATTTAAGAAACGTTTGATAGCATATGTATGTATTTTTTCTATTTGTGGATTAACAGTAAGTCCCCATATTTCAGATGCATATGTAAGTAAAGGTTCTATTTGAACATCAAACAATTTCCAAAATAAAGAACAATCTACTGAATTCAGCTTTCGTAACGTTTTTAAGATTTCGATTACACCTTTTTTCCCTTTCCTGCAACATTCACGCCATGCAACATTCAAACTTAGCTTCGTTGAAAATGTCATCCCTAGGTACTTATAAGAATTCATGACTTTCACTTCAGCATTTCCATAAAACCATTTTTCACGCACTGATAAATGCCCACCCATTCTAAAAATCATGATGTTCGTTTTTTCCATATTGACTGATAAATGTAGGCGACCTGCCTCTTCCTTTAATATATCTAGTTGGTTTTGTAAACCTAGTGTCAGACAAGAGAATCATATCATCGGCAAATAGTAGTAAAAGTACCTCCATTGCTCCTGAGATAAACTGAATACCATGTTTTCCTTTTTTTGTTAATTCAAAGGCTAATTCGTTTACAAAAAAAGAAAATAATTGTGGACTTAATATACAGCCCTGCTTCACTCCTTTTGGACATTCGAAATATTCCGAATAATCATATCCTGCACGTACACATGCTAATACTGATTTATATACACTCCTTAGTGCCATATATAATTTACCATTTATTCCATTTTTACGCAGAACAGTCCATAAGATATTACGATTAACAGAATCGAACGCCTTACGAAATCGACAAATGCAACAAATAGTTTTTATTTGATTGCAAGTATTTTTGAACAATAGAGTTATAGGGTGAATTATATGATCAGTAGTACTATAATTTGCTCGAAAACTGCTTGTTCTTCAAGCAGTTTTTTCATTCTCTTCAGCCCATCTAGTTAACCTTTTATTCAAATATAAGTATATATTTTGCTGACGATGCTAGTGAGGGCTAAACTCCACGATAATTGCTCTGTTTTAGTGCTGTCGCCTTTTTTGTAAATAGGAATAATTATAGACTTGGCCCACTCCAAAGGGAAAGCACCTCTTTCAAAAACATTGTTGAAGAGTTGAGTTAGGAAGGAAATAACAATTGAGTTGGCATTTTTTAGCATTTCGCCTATTATTTTGTCTGGACCAGCACTTTTTCTTGTTTTTAAATGCTGGATACCGGCAATAACTTCATTTTCTTTGATAGGATCATTAAACAATGGTTCGAAATCATCATCTTCTTCCGTTAATATATATCCATCTGTGTTACACTATCATCGAGCTGTTAAAAAACGTGTAAGAAGTGATCATACCATTCTTGAATACATATGTTATTATATACAAAGAGCCTTTCGATTCACAGACCTAATTATAGACCAAAATGTTTTGGCGTCGTTAAGAGAATTTTTCAGTTTATCCAATATATTCAGTTCAAATTCCTGTTCTTTAGTTTTCCTTAATTTGACATATTCTTTTCGCGCTGTAGTGTATAACTCCCTTTTCTCTAACTTATCATGATTTGTCTGACATCGCTGAAATCTTTTTAGTAACCTCTTTACTTCTTGCTTCTTTTGTTTGCATTCAGTATCAAACCAGTCATTACATTTCCTTTTCCCTCCACCAACTTTTCGGACCATGCATGCAGCTGCCCCACATAAGGCACTTACAAAATATTCTACACTTTCATTTATATTAGTCGGCAATGAGTTAAAAGCTTTCTGTATACTTTCGAGAAATTCAACAGTGTTCAGCTCAATTTTGTATGTCTCAGCATTACTGTCAGACCATATGATTTTCTCTTCACCTCTTTGCTCTGTATCCTGTGTTTCAGTACAATCGTAGGCATCTTTCCACGTTGTTTCAACTGGAAGATGCCACGAATCAACACAGTCTCCAATGCATAAATCGAAACTTGATAACATATGACACGGAACAAGAAAATAATCGATACACTGCAACCGTTAGGAGATACAAAGTATAGTTACCCTCTTTATCTCCCTCACAGCCGCCCATTCAAAATAACCATATCAAACATAAAACTAAATCTATAATGATTTACCAAAAACTGTTAATTATACCATCCTTCGAGAAACGCATACAAACTTCATCATCCATACTATCAAATTCTAGATCTCTAATATAATTTGTCATTTCTTCATGGTCAGCTTGTTCATGACCTGTCCTCGCATTTAAGTCTCCCATAATCATAAGATACATGGTGTCCTTTTCGAAGTATTGTACAAGTGTTTCCTCTAATAATAATATACCATTTTTAACCATCTTTTCATCATAAACAGGGCTTCCTTCCGGAGCAACATAGCAAGCTAGCAAGATAACATCTCTATCTAAGTTAAATAAACTCTTATTTATTCTTAAAGCAATTGTGTTATTACAATCTAGCATAATTTCTTCTACATATTTATCTAAACTCCTACGCACTAACAATAATACTCCTCCAGAATTCCTGCCATGGTGAGAGCGTTTTTTCGCAGGAGCACACAACTTGATATAATCCAAAAATATATAGCTGTAATCAAATGTGGAATCAAGAAAAGTCTCTGTGAGACATATAAAATCAAATCTATTTACATAGTGTATAAAGGAAACATCTTTCAGTTTATTGTGCAAATTTTCAACATTATAATTTAAAAACGTTAAACGACTTGGATGGTCAAGCCTGTCCTATGTCTTCTTGGAACTGCTATAACGCAGTCTCCTGTCGCTGCTGTCACCAGTCTGCGGTTTGCTGCGAGCAGAGGATGGTACAGGTGACTTGCCTGGCGAGTCGGGCAGAAGGGACCTCCTTCCCGTTTGCCGGTCTGGAGGGGGGCTGTCACGTGTTGCCCTGTTGCTGGTATTGGTGAGAGACTGAGGTGGACGCCGCGTGGCTGTCACTGCGTCTGTGTGTGTGTATGCATTTTTATCTAAAAACCAGTCAAATGAATAAATGTGAGCTGTGATAGGTAAAAGGGCGAGAGAGTGTTGAATGTTTTTATCAGAGTGTTTTTGTCCTGTTTTTTTATTTTAATGTAAAATTATTTATGCTGGTTATATTTATGTATTGGTTATGCTGATCATATATTTTATGAGATGGGTTTAAATGATTGGTGTGTTTTTATTATTCTCTTTGTTGCTCTTAACATTTATTAGTGTGTGTGTGTGTGTGTGTGTGTGTTCGTGCATGCGTATGCGTATGTGTGTGTATGTGTGACATAGACTGTTGTCGGATTTTAAGCTATTATATTACTTATTTATCTATATATTTTTTATAATGCATGCTGTGTAATTGTAATTTTAAAATACCACACATAATGTCTCTTGTTGTGGCATTAAAGTATTCTTCAGTCTTGAACTTGTCTTCTTCAATGTCAGTTTTGAGTTGAGCTTTTGACGACAATGGCAATCTGATTTGGGCTTCCTTTCTTCTTAATGTCTAGCTGAACAAAATCAAATATTATCAATAATTAACATTAATAATGATAATGATGACACAGTTTACATTAATGACCATGGTGATGATTTGATAGCATGCAAAAGTATTAGAGTGAAGATCACACAAACGATTTTGTTTACCCAACTTTAAGTTACTACAGGCTCAGTCTCACAGAAATGTATTAACATAACATAGTGTGTTCTTGCTATCTCTCTAGCAGAGTTTTATAATGCCCTGTGTGATAAGAAATTACAGAAACAGCAACAACATACTCCGCCTCCCCCCACCCCTCACCCCCCCCCCCCCCCTGCTCTTGTAGGATAATAAATAAGAAGACACCAATTTATTAATGGGTTTGTCTGTCAGTCTGTTTGCTTGCCTGCTTGCTTCATGGAAATGAGTTATAAGGTCAGCTTGATCAACGACAGAAAGTCTCTCTTTGTTATCATCTGTATGTCTGTCTATCTCTCTAACCCTGCTCACTCCCTTACGCAGTGTGGGGTGTGTGTGTGTGTGTGTGTGTGTGTGTGTGTGTGTGTGTGTGTGTGTGTGTGTGTGTGTGTGTGTGTGTGTGTGTGTGTGTGTTGTGTGTGTGTGTGCCCCTGGGCCTACCTGGTTGGTCTGCTTCTGTGTGTATGTGTGTGTGTGTGTGTGTGTGTGTGTCTGCTTCTGTGGTGTGTGTGTGTGTGTGGTGTGTGTGTGTGTGTGTATGGGTGGGTGGGTGGGTGGGTGCGCATGCATGCATATGTCCACACATAGGTGGGTGTATGAATGAGTGTTTGTTAGTTTGTGTGTGTGTGTGTTTGTGGCAAGCAGGCACATGTGTGCGTTCTGTCTTCAATGTAAGGTCTTTTCACTCATGTTGATATTAGCTGAACATACGTGTGTGTGTGTGTGTGTGTGTGTGTGTGTGTGCGTGCGTGCGTGCGTGCGTGTGTGTGTGTGTGTGTGTTGTGTGTGTGTGTGTGTGTGGGCCCTGGGCCTACCTGGTTGGTCTGCTTCTGTGTGTATGTGTGTGTGTGCTTGCGCTCGCACTGTCTGTTTCTGTGTGTGTGTGTGTGTGTGTGTGTGTGTGTTGTGTGTGTGTGTGTGTGTGTGTGTGTGTGTGTGTGTGTGTGTGTGATGGGTGGGTGGGTGGGTGGGTGCGCATGCATGCATATGTCCACACATAGGTGGGTGTATGAATGAGTGTTTGTTAGTTTGTGTGTGTGTGTGTTTGTGGCAAGCAGGCACATGTGTGCGTTCTGTCTTCAATGTAAGGTCTTTTCACTCATGTTGATATTAGCTGAACATGCGTGTGTGTGTGTGTGTGTGTGTGTGTGTGTGTGTGTGCGTGCGTGCGTGCGTGGTGTGCGTGTGTGTTTTTGTGTGTGTGTGTGTGCGTGCGTGTGTGGTGTGCGTGAGTGTATGTGTGTATGCATGTGTGTGTATTTGTGTGTATGTGTGTTGTGTGTGTATGTGTGTACGTGTGTGTATGTGTGTGAGCAATGCGTGTGTGTGTTTCTCCGCATGTGTGCTTGTGTGTGTGTGTTTGCGTTGTGTGTTTTGTTTGTGTATATGTGTGTGAGAGAAAGTGAGAGAGACAGAGAGCATGAGGTTGTTTATTTGTGCAGCGCATGTGCGTGTGTGCGCATGTGGTTGCATGTATGTGTGTGCGCATGTGGTTGCATGTATGTGTGTGCGCGTTTGTGTGCGTGCTCGTATGTATGTATGTATGTATGTATGTATGTATGTATGCATGTATGTATGTATGTATGTATGTATGTATGTATGTATGTATGTAGGTATGCATGTATGAAATGTATGTGATTTGTGTGTGTGTTGTGTGAATGTGGGCGCGTGTGTTGTTGTTGTGCTCGATTTTACGTCTGTTCACTCTCAGTGACATTAAAGGCAACCATGTGTATATGTATGCATGTGATGTGAATGCATGTAATGTATGTATGTGTATGCGTGTATTTATCATGATTTTGATTGTGTGCGTGTGTGTGGGGTGTGCATACTTGTGCGTGTGTGTGCGTGCGTATGTGTGTACGTGTGTGTTTTGTGTGTGTGTGTGTGTGGTGTGTGTGTGTGTGTGTGTTGTGTGTGTGTTTTTGGTGTGTGTGTGTGTGTGTGTGTGTGTGTGGTGTGTTTTGTGTGTGTGGTTGCACGCGCATGAGCGTGCATGTATGTGCTTGTGTTCGTGTGTGTGTTCGTGTGAGTGTGTGTGTGTGTGTGTGTGTGTGTGTTTCACAATCATTTGTGTATAAGCACTTGCAAGATATAGAGTTGTCTTCGAATGATAAATTCCTATGGAGACGCGAATTAAGGACTAGAGAGGATTTAACCTGACTTACCTACTTCAAGATTTCAAGTCAGAAATATCTATTACTGTGATAAATCATTCTTTCTGTCAACAGTTGCAAACACATGTGTTTGCTTATGCCATAACCCTCTTTCATTAAAATTCTTTCCATTCCATTCACACCACACACACACACACACACACACACACACACACACACACACACAATTTAAACTGACTTCTTTCAAAATGGTTACTTTCAAATCTATTCTCACCAGATCAGGAAAGCTATCAATGTAATAACCAAAACACATGTACCTTATACTGAACAAGATATCACAGATCGGCAGATTAACTAAATAGCTATATTTCAAATAAGTTTATTGCTGATCAAGTTATATGGCATGACAGATCAAGTGGAAACAATCTTCATCATTGAAAACAATACATGGAGTCAAAACCTGTTCATAATTATACCTTTTTATCTACCGCCAATAACAACTTTAAACGTCCTGGAGTGCCTGGCTCTTAAAACAAGTTAAGAACATGTGACCTGGATGACTTATATTGGAAAATATTAAACCTTTCAAGCTCACTGATTCTTGAGACAGTACACACTTACTTACTTATACAATTTGTGCATCGAACTTTCCTTTAATGTTTGAGCAAGCAACAGTTGTACCGGTTTATGAATCAGGTGATTCCTCTTGTCTGTCAAATTACAGACCAATTTCCATTTTGTCCATCTTATCAAAGCCAATTGCTAAATATACATACATAAAACTTTATATTCCTACTTTATCAACAAAAATCTACCGAACGAAAGTCAGTCGGGGTTTCATAAAAACTATTGCTGCCATGCAGCTCTTATAATAATAATAATAATAATAATAATAATAATAATAATAATAATAATAATAATGATGATGATGATGATGATGATGATGATCATGATGATCATGATGATCATGATAATAATAACAATATATAAAATAATAAATGGAATTCATATAGCGCTATATCTTGCAGAGACAAATCAAAGCGCTTGCACTCAACTCATTCTTACACAGTCATATAACCAGTAACAAGTAATAGTTCCATCAAGTCCAAATGTGCACGCACGCACGCGTGCGCGCGTGCGCACACACACACACACACACACACACACAGAGGTCACACACCCTGGCAGGGCAATAGAGACTTGGCTGTTGAAGGCAGGGAAGAACTATGAGATGAAGCAGGAGAGGAGAATCTTAGGTTTGAAATAAATATGTCTTGAGACTGGAATTAAAAGTGTCATAAGAAGGCTTTTGGCGGAGAGAGAGAGAGGGAGATCATTCCACATCAATGGACCAGAAATTAAGAAAGAGCGACGGCCGATGGTGGATTGGTTGAATCTAGGTATTCGTAAGGACATACAATTCACCAACATTCTTTGCATAATGTAAATGGAATAAAATCACTTACCTTCCTTTTGTTGAAAAGGCTTTAGATAGCCTAAGTCACACTTTGTTGCTGAGTGAATTATACTTGTGCAAGCTAACACCAGAGATTATCACTCTTCTTACAAGTTTCTTGTTATTTAGAAAGCAGTTAGCTACAGTTAATAATAAAAAAGTCAGACTTAGTAGCTGTTAGAAATCGAATACTGCAAGGGTCAATCTTACGACGGCTTATGTTTTCGTTCTAGGTAAATGACTTATCCTGTTTTTTTAGTTGTAGCTGTGAAATGTTCACTGATAATACACACCAATATTAATAAATTAATCATTTGGTCACCGTTAAACCATAATTATGTCTTTGAGCGCAGAAAACCCCCAAAGTGCATGTCTTTTTTAGCTGGACAGAAAAGAAAGAAATTAAAATCAAATTTCAAACCTTTGCTTATCAAGAAACAATTAGTTGAAGAAGCTGACTCTCATACAAGTCTAGGTGCCACTATCGACAACAATTTATCCTCGATAGACCACGTGATGTCATTGGAAAAACGTCTCTCCAACAACCTACTTCAGTTATCTAAAACAAAGAACTTTCTTGATAACCATACCTGTAAACTTTCTTTTCGGCCATATCTTGCCTACCCTCTTTTATGCATCAACACTAATGGCACAATTGCAATGACATAAGTTTAATGTTAATCGACCGTTTATGTAAAAGAGCACTAAAGTTGGTATTGTTAAGGTCAATCTCCTTGACAGTTACTGATTACAAGCACATCAATATACTCACCTTCCCTAATAGGCTTTTTTTTTAGCAAAGCTGTATGCATGCAGAATGTCATAGACGGAACTGCTCTTCCAAAGATTAAAGGAAAGGGCAAAGGTGTCCAATAACCTATGTGGTCATAGTTGAGTGAGGCAACAGAGACCTCAACTTCTCAGGGGCCAGCTTATTGAGGGCAGCGCCCATCTCCTTTCCCTCGCTGACTTTACCTTCCCTGACCCTAAAGAGGCAGAAACCCATTTTCACCAGGGTGAGCTCAGGGACTGTACTGCAGCCAAGGTGCTCAAACGATCACTCATCCAAGTGGTAACCATGCTCGATGCAGCTTAACCTTAGTTGAGGAAAAGCGCGTGTTCTGACCACTGAGCTATCCCGTCCCCCTCCAAAGATTACCAATGCCTTAAATATAAATGAACACAGACACAATCAGTTGCTATTGTTTCCATGAGCCAGAAGCAATCTCTACAAGACAAGCTTTTTGCCTTCAGGTACTCATTCATGGAATAAGCACCCAGAGATCTAAAACATATTACCAGCAAAACCTAATTTTAAAACATGTTTTAAGAAATGTCTAATGAATAGCTGTACAGAAAACGACTTGTCATTCCTCTCTCGTCACCCCTGTGTGTTTTCATCATTCGTTTAGATTGTTTCTGGAAGGTTTTTTTATGTTCTACTTTTCTTTTTCTTATTTGTAAGATTCTTGAAATCGTATATGATTTTTTTTTGTAGTACGGTGTGCGTGCGCGCGCGCCGGTATTGTGTGTGTGTGTGTGTGTGTTGTTGTTGTGTGTGTGTGTGTGTGTGTGTTGTGCGTGCGTGTGTGTGTGTGTGTGTAAATGTATGCGTGCGCCAGTGCGTGAATGCGTGCACCAGAGCGAGTACACGCTTGTGTGTGTGTATGTATGTATGATTGTGTGTGTGTGTGTGTGTGTGTGTGTGTCTGTGTGCGTGTGTGTGTGAAGTAATAACAAAAGTATATGCGTGTTTATGTGTGGATATGTGATGCACATAACAGAATATGCCTTATGATTTTGCTTTGTTGTTTCATCAGATTATCATCATGATTATTGATACTATTATCGACAGTAGTAGATTTAACTTGTTTTAATAATATCTTTATCATCATCATCGTC
>CM054162.1:14326037-14368393 GCA_028751875.1 Rapana venosa
TTAGAAAACTTAGCATGTAAAGCGTGGTCCTGATCAATTTATCAGAGTATTGTAACAAATAGAGGTGAAAATGTTGTACTTTTTGCTAAAATTATTCAACAAAATCTTTGATAATGGTCTTTTCAGATCACTGGACTGAATTATTATTCTAGTGGAGAAAGAAGCAGGAATTCTCTAGGTTTTTCTTCGACAGCACCCCTGATCCGGACCAGAAATGGAATTCTGATATTCCTATTGTCTTTAGTATCCTTAAAGTGGATTAGGGCTCGCCTACTAATGGGCTGGAGTGAATAAGGGGGGATAGAAGAGGATATGAAGAAAAAAATATGAAAATATAAAAGGGAGACAGTAAGTAGTAGTGAAAATTATACCTTAAACTCACTCAGCAATCACCACTGAAACCACCGTGAATGTAGACAAACAACATTCATTCAATGTAATGCTTCAGGCCAAGCATGTTGGGTTGCACAAATATATTCTGCTACTAACTACTGACAACTACTAAAAATGCAATACACACATCACCCAATTGTACTACAAGTATAATTTAAAAACCACAAACTATTTCTGTTATTTTGTCCAGTTACTTCAAAATATAATGTGTCCGGTCCTCAACACACAATACTCAAGGATCTCTCAGATCAGAGAATGAATGATTCACCATGATCAGTTTAAATGATCAATAGAAAGTTAACGATGAAACGATGAAGGATGAAGCATGGAGCGATGAAAGGGATGTATCAATAAAGGTGAAGTTCCTGAAATAAAAAGGCAACAATCAATAGGCATTTGATCTCTTCTTAAAAATCAACTCTATCACAGGATCGAGATCCAAATCCCTCAAGACCCATGCTTTAGGTCTAACTTATTAATGGGCAACTTAATATGAATACCTACAGCAAAAACTAAAACACTAACCAGGAGTTTGCCACCAATAAACAACTCTTCAAAATGTACTTTCAGCTTACCCATTTCCTAATCTTATGAGAATAATTATCTCACAAATAATCAAAACGTATCCACTAAAATCACCCTACCTACATAACTACTAGTCTTACACATGTTTCATTTACTTGAGGACAGCTCAGGTCTATCTTTGAAACAGTGTAAATATTACTTCACATTCATTGAATTTGATCATCCCCTATGACATTCCAAGTCATTGCACCTGTTTAAAGATTACTATAGATTCCTACAAAAATTAGAAGGTTTGCAGTCCTAATAATAACAATCATTTCGAAATCACCTAGGCTTTTACACACCTACATTATCAAAGTAATAAACCTTAGTTTGATTTTCTTCAGCAATTTGTTAGCTAAACAATATCCTGCCCCAAATCGAACCTAGTACAACAAAAGCAATGACTAAGCTCAAATTTGCCACTTGTTCTTGTTCAAAATAATCACTTCTTATTGGCATGCTTTAAACCTTCAAAACGAAATAACATAAGACCTTCATAAACCTTTCCAACCTTTTTTTAAAATTATGTTGAAGCTAGCTTTAAAAAGAGCAACCATATAGCTTAAAAAGAGCACATACTAAATGGGGAACATCAGACTCCTAAGTGTTGGGCAAATATGCTCTCCCTTCTACAGTCTGGGGAGGAAGTAACATGTGAAAAGGATGGGCAGTTTAAATCAAGGGAATAATTCATCAAGAGAAGATTATCTTGTGGTAAATTGGAGTTATTTTCCCTTACTACACTTAGTACACAACAAAACAAAAGCCTCTTTTGTGAGAGGTTTTACATTAACCATTACACAAAAAAATGATTGTTGATAACCATAATAACTACAAGGGATCGCTCAGTCATTTTTATATAGTAAGCTGTTTACTGTACCATATTATTAATAGGTTTACAGGAATGGGTTAGAAAAAAACAACATTACAGGTAAACACCAAGCTTGTTTTAAGAGAGGGCATTCAACTAATAGATCATATTATTGTTTACTTTACTTGTCATTTGGTTCAGAAACAGTTTGCTCTTAACGTAAGCTCTATGTAGCATTTCTGACTTTGAAAAGGCATTAAATTGTGTTAATAGAAACTTGTTAGGGCCTATTCTCTGAAAATAATGTGTAAAGGTAAATTATTACGTTGTTTTAGAGCCATGTATCAGAATGTCGAAGGCAGAATCTGATGTGGATCTAAGCTGACGGACATAATATACTACAACTGGGGTCAAACATGGGATTGCAGGTAGCCCTCTTGTTTTCTTTCATTATAAGGTAGCCAACAAAGTCATTAGTAAGGGTTAAACAATTTGGTACCACCTTTCCCTTAAGATTTCACAAAAATTGTTTATTCTTCTGCTTGCTGATGATGTTCATCTGCTATCTGAACCTTGTATGTTACAACAGCAGTGAATAGCTTAAGCAGTGTTGAACAGCACTTGATCTTTAGGTTAATCTGACTAAGAATAATATTGGTTGTATCAGAAAACGGTGGTTATTTAACTGCTCATGAGAAATGGCTGTACAATGGAAAAGTCAAGCTGTGATTTAATGTATTAAATATTTAGGAATTTCGCTTTTTCTACAAAGTTTAGTTTCCACAATGTATGTAAAGATATGAAAGTTGCGGTAAAAGAAAGTTGTTAGTGTATTGGAAAAAAATACGATTATTGAAGTAAGAATGCTGTAGCCTTGTTCATTAAGATATGTGATGGCACCAAAATACAACACTGTTATATGGCGTGAATGTTGGGAGAGGATTGCAAGCTGTGAAGTCCAGTATACATTTTGCTTTAGAGCAGTTTTCAGCTTAACATAGAGGGTACACCTTAATGATCTTGTTTTATATTGATAACTAATAGATATCCTCTCTCTGTTAATTCTGCTGGTAAGTTTTCATTAGAATATTAGATTAAGATTCTGCATTGAATGAATGCCAGGTTACCTTTTAAGACTTGCAGATGCTTTTGATCTAGATGTCAAGGGGGTAACCCACTGGTCTTCACAAATTTACTTTCCTGTTTATGTGAACTTGGCTTAGGTTGTTTTGCTCAAACAAGGTGTGGGAAATTGTAAAAGCGTGCCACCGTTTTCAGGCAAAGATTAATTGGACTGCCCTAGGCAGTAGTGGAGTGTTTCATATACAAAAAGCATGAAAAGATTTCAAATGTACAGAAAAAGGATAGGTTCACACAATGTCAACCCTTATCTAAAGCTTGATATGAGACAAACATTTGAAAAGAATTAGTCTAAGATTATATTTAGGTGTATCAGACAGAAATGTTTATAAATAATAATTATTTAGATATATAAGAATGATGATGATGACCTCAGATTGCTATGGCCCATTAATGTTATCAAACATTGGAAGATGAAGTTCAATTTGTGCTGAGCTGTCCAGTATTAGGGAGATGTTAGAAAGAATTTCAATAGGGTAAAATATAAGTAGGCCAGTCCTAATTTATTTAGAATCTGTTTATCATGGAATCTAGTTACCCTGCACAGCGCCTTGCTTTTATTTTTGTAAAGCCTTTAGAATAAGGAGATATAGTGCTTTCTTAAGTCAAATTTTTGTAACTGATTTTTATGTGATGGTTGTGGTTATACAATAACATTTTGGCTTTTTTGTGCTCCTTATTTTTTCACTTACAATACTAAGTAGTTGGGGAACTCTCTTCTTGTAATGGCTCAATTGGCTCCTTTTTGTGAATATATCTTTGTGTTGGAGTTCGAGTTCTCTCTGTCTCTCTCTGTCTCTGTGTCCCTGTGAGGTGTGTGTGTGTGTGTGGTTGAGTGTGTGGGGCTTGATGTATGTGGGCTGTGTGTATGTGTGTGTTTGGTGAGTGTGTGTGTGTGTGTGTGTGTGTGTGTGTGTGGTGTGTGTGTGTGTGTGTGTGGTGTGTGTGTGTGTGTGTGTGGTGTGTATGGTGTGTGTGATGGTAGTGAGGAGATTATGCCTACAGCGTCAGAGGAAATGTGTTTGCTATTGTATTGACTAGAGGAGAGGGGGTGAATGCTTATTGTTCTCAAGTGATGTCTCTTGCAGGGTTTTGATTCCCACCCATTTTTCTCTCTATTCATGACTTAAAAATGTTGCATGACACTGATAAGTACTCAGTATTGTACAATATTTTTGCACAGGATTCGTTTATATTGAATTAGCCTTAGGGCTGACATGGTTAATATTTGGTAGGCACGCAACTTTTCTTGTGTGGTGAGAATGGTTTTTTTAGAATGCAAATAGTTTGTGAGTACTGTAAACTATTTTTAAATGCAAATGTTAGTGAGTAGGCCTATCATTATTGAACTGTCATGACTTAATGATGTGCTTGACGTTTGTAGTTTTATGTGATAAGGTATTGACATATAAAGTATAACTATGTCAAAAATGTTGTTAACAGGCCTTTTCGAATGTACCTATGCTTTGTTTTGATTCTTGGTCTACGTCAGCCTCTATTCATTTTGATTTTGGAATATGCACATTCAATAGTGTCCAGTTTGAGTGCACACCAAGATATTGTGCCAAAGTTCTATAAAAGTTTACGAGAAATTATACCTCATTTTCTTTGCCTCTTCCAATTTTGCCCTTCAAAACGCATTGTGGCCTAAGGCCAATGTACATTAAACAATTTCAGAGTTCAGAGTGCAGAGTTCTCTCTCTCTTCTTCTCTCTCTCTTCTCTCTCTCTCTCTCTCTCTCTCTTCTATCTCTCTCTCCCGCTCTCTCTCTCTCTCTCTCTCTTCTCTCTCTCTCTCTTGCTGCTTTTTTTTTTTTTTATTTACTGCTGCTGCTCTGTTGTGGTTGACAAGCGCTTGTGCTGTTGCTCGCCACCGCTCTGCCGCTCACCTCACCACCAGCAGAATCCCTCCGCCTCTCACTGCTGCAGCTCCTCTGTGCGGCTGTTGTTGCTGGTGTTGCGCTGCTGTTCGATTTTCTTTTACTGTTTGCCGCACACCCTTCTGCAAACACCAATCACCCTACCACCACACCCACCACCTCGCTTTGATGCAGCTGCTGTGTTGCTGTGGTGCTTTAATGTATCTTAAATTGATTAAACTGTTTTTGAAATTTATGACCTTTATCATAGTCATTGATATCAGGCTTGTGTATGGTCCTGACTATACTGACATTATCAAAGTTATACTTTGAATTGCCCTTCTATGGGATAATTCAGATGATTTTGGCTTGAGTAACGGACTTGAGTTAAACCTGTGTTGATGATGTGATGGATGATGATGATGATGATCGATGATGATGTTGATGTTGATGATGATGTATGATGATGATGTGGATGATGTGAGGACTCTGTAGTGTGGTGCTGGGTGACTGATGACGAGGATAATGTCGATACTCATGGTGGTGGTGGTGGTTGCAAGGATAATAAAAGTTGTTTTTATTGTGACCAATAATGATGCAAAACAATGATGTATGGTGGATAATCATACAGACGGCAGTGGTCCAGGTTGATGTTTTGTAGCTGTGTGGTGGTATTGGTGATCATTATGCGATTAATGTGAACGCAACAACAGGTGGAGGGACGATGATGATAACAATAACAACAACATCATGATGAGAGAGCAGTGATGATAAGTTGTAGGTTTGTTACTACCACTTGAGTCACAGCAGATTTCTCTGTCATGCAACATTCGGCGCTACTCTCCCCAAGAAGAGCTGTCGTCACAACAAGAGCAGTGCAGCCCTCTATTTTGTTTTCTTTCTGTATTTCGCAATGTGTATTTTATTGCACTACCAGAGTGACTCTTTTTTCTTACAGATGTTGCCAGGGGACAGTTCTTGTTGCTGTGGTTTTTTTACGCCCGTGAATAATCTTGGCACACGTTTATTGTCTCAGCTGGAAAGCTAGCAACGCCACACCCAATCATGTCAGTGGGGGGGGGGGTGGGGGGGAGGGGAAGTTTCAAGCACAAACGGATGGCTGCAGCAAAGGAAATGATGATAATGTAAAAGGTGATGGAGGCGATTGTATAGACATGGGTGGTGGTCGTGATGTTTTTGTCATGTAGTCATGTTGGTGTTGGTTGGTGTTTTGTTGCGTTAATGTGGTGATTACGATAATGAGGATGACAATGACGAAAGTATTAGCCATGACTAGTTGATGGATGCTGCTGTTGCTATTATTGCTGCTGCTGCTGTTGCTGCTGCTGCTGCTGCTGCTGTGCTGTGTGCTCTTGCTGTTGCTCTTATTGCTGATATTCAGTATGATAATCTAAACATTGTGTCAGGGAAAGCTAGACCTGCAGCAAGGGACACAGGAACAGGAATGGATGCCGCCTCATTTAGCAACGCTTTCTTAAACAACGTCTTTTCGAAGTTGGTGATTTCGCTTGTTGTGTTGTTAATGCACACAACTTTATAGCTTTTTCTACTTTGCTATCTATTTAATTAGTAGCTTGCAGTTGTGCATTTTTTTTTTCTTTCGAGGACGGGGATAGCCTAGTGTTTAGAATTTGTGCTCATAATTGTCGACCGGGTTCACATTCCGTTCAAGAGAATTTTTCCTGGAGTTAACTCAGACGGCAGAATCACTCTCCCCTCAAAAGTCCTTGAACGACTATAACTGATAGACCCTATGTGTGAACACATGCAGAACATCTTGTGCACACGTTAAATCCTGTTCCACTTTTTGAAAGTGTAGGCTATTGTGTGCCAGCTGGAACAGGTGACAAAATTTACAAAACTGCATACACATGGGGACTGGATGTAGAAAAAAGCACATGAGTGCTTATTCCATTATCAGCGATATGAAGAATAATAAAAAGAGTAAAAGGTTTCGCTATTTAAGTTGAAGCTTAACTGCCCGAAGGTATTATGATGAAGTATTATGAAAGATCAGGTCTATCTTCATCTGTATTTGGCCAGCAAATTGACAGATAGGGCAAATAGGAACACACGTTTGTGCATCAGCAAAGGTTGCAGATGGATACCATGACAAACGCGTTGTGGTAAGTGTTGGTTTGTTAGTTGCTAGTTTGAGTTTTTGCATTCATGGTCTGTGTCACTCACGTGCAGTTTTTTCCAGGCCTTATGTCTTGTCCTGCCTTCACCCCAGCTGCTATGCGTGTGCTCAGTGAAGTCGGTGCTCACACAGGAAACTTTCGTTATCAGGTGTTTTAGAGCCACCAGCCAAGAAGGCATTACACTACTGCTGCTGGGTCTGCTGCTGGTGGTTGAGTGGTGCTTTTTCCAGATTACAGAGGCTGGTCATACCTAGTAGGACACCTAGGCCGGACAGTCATACGTAATCGCCAAGCCAAACTGAGTGGGACGTCCCAGGTGGTGACCATCGCAATGTCCCTCAAGAGATTCTTCCATGAGCTTCCGACCCGAGGCTTTTTGATACAATCTCTCACCACAAATGTTGGGAAACCAAAACTAAGGTCACATGTGACAAGAATACAAGGACCAACCAATCTGTATAACCGTTACTTTAGGGCATGGTGATCCAATGATAACAGTGATGCAACTATGTTGCTATGAACGTGTGTGGACTTTGAGACTCCTGAAAGCCCTGACTCTACGCTTCCTCTTCTGATTATATTCTGCATCAAATGGCCTAAAGAGACAACACGAGTAGGGTTGTGCAGGTAATTTAAGTTTAACTTTCCAAGTCTCGTGTGAAGTTTGTTTTTTTGGGTTTTTTTATACCACTTTTACGTCCACGAGATTTCTCTGCGTGACATTTGGGCTGCTTCCCGGAGAGACGGCGCTCGCCACAAGAGCCGCTCCACCCTTTTTTTTTTTTGTGGGGGGGGGGTCTGCAAACTGTATTTTGTTTCCCTATCAGGAGTGGCTTTTTTCTAAAGAATTTTGCAGTTGGACAACTCTCTTGTTGCCGTGGGTTCTTTTACCGTGCCGCGAAAATTTGTGTAACACACGGGACCCCGTTTATCGGCTCATCGAAAGACTAGCGCCAGACCACCAACATGTCTAATCGGATGGGGTAAAATGTCGGGCCCTCAAACGGGATACGACCCACGCCACCACCTGACCCCGAACCTCTAGACACGTGATGATGAAGCTTTGACCGTGTGGTCCCAGTCTTGCCCAGTGAGGCTTAGCAACTCACTCTGGGTGGGAAACCTGGCGGATGTTTGGAGGAATTTCGAACTGGAACACCTTCCTGCTGTAACCATAACACTAACTTACTGTGATATGGACGCTGGTCAAAGTATTTATCCTCGAACTAAAGAGATAAAGGAATTAAAAAAGCTGCAAGGACAGTAGATGCACAAATGAACAGCACACGTTTGTAGCAGAGAGTATGGCAGATACACACAATGAACAACACACGTTGTAGCCTGCAAATATATAGCAGATACACACAATAAAGAAGACATGTTTGTAGCCAGCCTAGGGGGGAAGGCAGATCACACAACAAAGAAGGGTCATGTTTGTGACTAGCAAGGAGCAGACACACACAATAAAGAAGACACCTGTTTGTGACTAGCAAGGATGCAGGGGACACGCAAATAAGAGACATGTTTGTGGAGAACAAAGACGGCCGACATACACAATAAAGACAAATGTTTGTGGACTAGCAGGGAGGGCAGACACACAAAAACAAGCGCAACACGTTTTATTTTCAACACAAAAGTTGTGCCCAAGTATGTGGTGTCTGCTTATGAAAAAATATGGACCAGTAATTGTGGTGAGGTGGATGGAAATAACTACAGGACACTGTGCATATGGAGACCTACGTGAAAATCTGCAATGTTACCACCACGCACAAATTAACATATATATATATATTTATATATATATTATCTATAATATATAGATATATATATAGTATATAGTATATATATATATATTATAGTTAATATATATCTATATATATATAATCTTTTATATCGCGGAAGAATGGAATAAGCTATGTGGGCTTTTTTTTACATCCAGTCCCTTGTGTGTATGAAGCTAATTAAAACAATCAATTAAACAAACAAAAGTTACATTTTTGTACCTCAGCTATAGGTTGATGTGTTCATTTAATGTGAGATAATCAATAATAATATAATAATAATAGATGATTTGGATAATATGATAATAACAATAATGATAATAGTAGTCGTAATATTAATGATAATAATGATATAATAATAATAATAATAATAATCAGCATCATCGTCGTAGTGCGTCATCATCATCATCATCATGAGATATCAAGACGTTGATAAATATGTGCATTATGATGATGATGATATTTCTGATAATAATGATAACAAAGATAACAAAATTTTTTTTTTTAAAAAATGTCATGTGTGGATTTTATCTAGTGTTGACCTTTGTAAGCAACAAATCAAGCGCTTAAGAGATTTAATATTTTATTCACATTGAAGGCATTGAGTACCTTAAGTACAAGGTTGTAAGGAGGCAATCTTGTTGACGTGGTCTTGGTCTGGGGTGTTTAGCAACAATAACAGGTTATGCAGTCAATGAATTTGTTCCTGCTAAGTTTGAGTAGGATGTCTTCAAGTCATTAAGATTACAATGGATAACAGAGCTGTATCCAGAGTTTGTGCCAATTTTCTATTTTGTAAGTGTTAGAGCAGGACATTTTGTTGGAGAACATGTTTCCTATTTTATGACATTATAAAAGTGAAGGTTAAAACAATGAATGTGAGTCTAGGCTAAAAGACAATTTTTCAGATTGTATGTACTTTGACAGTTTTGCCTCCATGAATCAAGAGGCAATGGAACCATTCTTGTCCTTTTTGTTTCAAAAGTTTCGAAGTGTTTTCCCCTTTTTTCAAACAAGGTCATTCTTTCACAGTCTAACTCTTCCAATTACTAAAAAATATATAGAGCCATTTAAAACAATCCCATTTATACGGCAAGTACTTATCAAGCCACACATAATGCTTACAAGTGCAAGGCTTTGCAACAGGCTTCAGAATAGGACTGAGATGAAGTGTCTTCCACACCTGAAAGAAGGGCTGTGTACAAGGACGTATAAAAGAGTAAACCTCCAGGACTGCAAAACTGAGGATATTTTTAACTCAGCTCAGATCTGTATATTTATTTGCACATGAAAGGCAGGGATGGTTATTAAGGCACCACCTTGTTACTTTATTCAAACCCTTCCCATTTCCAATGGTAAGTATGTTCATGAGAAGTTGTTTGCTGATTTTATTTTCAACTTCTGCTGGCTAAAAGATGTGTTAGGAGTAATGTTACTTACTGAAACTAGTAGCTTACAAGACCTACTACTTAAGTAAGGTAACGATAAGGTGTCCCATAAACTATAAAGGTAGTAGGGAGTGAGGCGTCAGAGACCTCAGCTTCTCAGGGGCCAGCATAATGAGGCAGTACCATCTCTTCTCCCTTGCTGCTTTTAGCTTCCCTGACTTAAAAGAGAAGTTACACCATTACAGCTGGGGTGAACTGGGGGACTGTACTGACGCCAGGCGCGCAAACGGTCACTCCAAGTGGTAACCACACTTCTATGCTGCTTAACCTTGCTGGGGAAAGCAAGTGCTGACCACTGAGCCATTCCGTCCCCAGCAGTAAGTAGATTACTGTTTCTGTGTCATGTATGTTCACCACTTGATGATAAATTTGTGTGTGTATGTGTGTGTGTGGTGCGCTCAGCGCATTCATGCGACACTTGCTAAGTATGGTTACTAAAATCAATTCAATGCATAAGTTATTAAAAGCTTTGGGCTTTTAAAAATTCTATTCTTTTACTTCTAGGATAATGGTATTGTTTTGTTCTTTCGCCCTCTCCAGTGTTTACTGACCAGAGGCAGTGGAGGAACGGACGCTGCAGAGCACACAATCCAGCTGATAAATCCTTCTGATCTTGCCCCAGTCAAACAGTAGAGAAAGAAGTTGATGGCACTGTTGGCATACCACAACACATGTGTCACTACACTCAGCAAATACCTCAATGCTTTTTTCTGGGGGGTTTTCACTGAAAAACACTGCGACTGTGGTCAATCCCACAGCACAAAACAAATCACTGGCAGTGGTAAAATCAGGGAAAGACCGGGCTATTGCAGAACCATCATGTTGTTCTGTAGAATTTTCCTTCGAATGTTCACAGTGGCATGCGCGGTAGTTTCATTGGATTTGTCATGTGCAAGCCTTGAAGAGAGTGAAAATACTGTTGGAGAGGATGAAAGACAAAATGACATTGCAGTCGATCTAGGACATACCACTGGGAATAAACAACACAAAAACAAAACAACAAAAAAAAAAATAAAAAAAAAAAAAAAAAAAAAAAAAAAAAAATGGAAGCAAACACATATCTATCCAATTAAAGACCAAGTAAAAGAAATCTTCATACATGCTTCTGTAACACCACATTTCATTTTTCTGGTCAGATCTATTCCAATCAGAAGATGGAACAACTAAAGAGAGAGTAGAGGAGAAACAATAGATCTTTGACTAAACACGTTCTTCTTACCGTGCACATCACTTGCAATTCTAAGCGGCATTCAGAACTGCAGTGTCCTCTGTAACAGTCTACAGGTCACAAGCCAAGCAGATGATGCGGGGCTGGCATAATACAATGAATATAACAACACTTTTTTTTATAACACTGCATGCAGACTGGCGATGTCTATATTGAAAGTGAGCCCATATCCACCTAGCTGTAAGGGCAGTAAAAAGAAACTGAGGTCACTCACGGCAAGGGCGATAAGAATAACATGTTGAGAGGAGTTATGGTCCTTAATACGGAAGCATGACAATGATGGCGGCGATGTTCCAAAAGGCCTTCCAGCAGAAGAAGGCATGGCGTCACTGTTTTCAGTATTTATCACAGCTGCTTGAGATTCAGGGTACTTGTGGAATGACAATACGTCGGTTTCCCTGTTAATGTGTCATAGGTTCTATTATGTCACTTGAAAAAGTGTCCATGTTGTATAATGTGCCGGAAAATACTGTAATGCTGACTTTATGGAAACTGGAAGCAAAAAACTTAAAGATAAAAATATTATTTAACAATGCAAGCAAGCCCAAAATTAATCATGAGGGCAAACAAAGCAACCAAAGAAAATCTGCAATCTACCACTCATCTTCTTCTTCTTCTTCTTCTTCTTCTTTTTCTTCTTCTGCATGCGTGCGCAGTGTGCGTGCGTGTGTGTGTTTGTGTGTGTGATATGTGTGGTGTATGCTTCTTCTCTCTATTCTCTCTCCCTTCACATATTACACACATTGCGTGCACTTTACACACACACACACACACAACACACACACACACCACAACCCACACAACAAACCATTCACAGGCACATGTGAGGCTTTGTAGTGCGAAAAGCATAGCTCTTTAAATCATGTTTTACAGAAAAGAACGTCATATTTTTTTATCTTATAGTGGGACTGATTATCACTATATCTTGCGATTATGACTTATTGCTTCTTAAAACAAAGTTTTGTAAAAATGTTTGGCGATTTTAGTGACCAATTTTCTTCAAACGCAACTGCTTACTTATGTCAAGAAGCTTCGTGATTTCTTTACTAATAACTTTTTAGACAAAACGGTTCTTGAAGAAAATTTAGATGTAGTTCTGTTGGATGAAAATATTCTTTTTTCTATTTGTAAGTATTTGTAGATAGCTAGGTTTTGCATTTCTTTAAAGTCTCTTTAAGCTGTTTCTCTAGTGCATGTTTATGAGTTACTTTTGTGGTTTATCACCAAATGTTTTCATGACCCTATCTCCATATCATGATTTTGTTATTCTCTCATCATTCCTGATCTTGATCCTCTACCTGTCCTCTGTTTCACAGTGCCTTCACAATTGTACCCACCATCACCAAAATAGTGAGCTCTTCGCTTATTTCGGGGAAAATTTTCCACTGCCTTTTAAAACTGCAATACTCAGACCTCTACTGAAAAAGTACGACCTTGATCAGAAAAATTCTGAAAAAACTATAGACCTGACTCAAACTTGCCTTTTATCTCTAAGTCTCTTGAAAAGTAGTTCAGAAACAGGTTAACAACCACCTTCACTCCAATAATCTCCATTCCCTCTTTTCAGTCTGCCTATAATGCCATCCACAGCACCAAAACACCTTAGTCTAAAACACGCTTCTACGTGCTTCTGATACAGAAAAAATCTCTCTACTTACAATTCTTGACTCGTCTGCAGCCTTTGATAATGTTGACTACCTAATTCTTATTGTTCGCCTTCAAAATACGTTTGAATTTGATGGCGCAACACTTACCTGCTTTAGTTCATACCTTAAAAACCACTTCTAGACAGTAGTTGCGCGCAAAATGCAATCAAATCCCGATTAACATGTATGTGGAGCCACGCAGGGATCAGTTCTGGTCCAAGATCTCTTAACTCTCTACACGGTTCTACTTTCCAATATAATAAACCATCATCAAATTTATCAACATTTCTATGCTGATGATAGTCAGCTTCAATGCAGAGATTCTTTTGAAAACCTGCCCTCCCACTTGACAATATATGTCCTGCTGTGTTCAAGATATTCAAAACTGGATGATACAGATAAAGTTACAGCTACATGTGGATAAAACTGAAGCCATGCTCATAGGGACAGAACATAAACTCACCTCCATCACAATAATTTCAATACAAATTTGGCAATACGTCAGTCCCTCTCTCCAGCTCTGTGAAAAGTTTAGGTGTTGCTATAGACAACACACTATCTATGCAAAAATTCATTACCCAGACTCTCCAGGCCTGCTACTATCAACTACTGCACATAAGTGCAATTCGCAAGTATATGTCCACTGATGCAAAATCTAAGCTTGTCACATCTTTTGTTCTCTCATGATTGTACGACTGTTATTCTCTCATGGACAGTCTACTAGAATCATCCATCCATCCACTCCCTTGAATGCATACAAACACTGCAACTCGACTAGTCCTACAAAATAAAAATGAACTCAACACTCCTCTCTTGCAATCTCTTCTTTGGCTGTCTCAAAAAGAGTGATAGTTTAAGATGAATACCCTCTGCTTAAAAATGTATCCACAAACCAGCTCCATCTTATCTCTGCAAACTGTCTTCACCTGTACACTCTACCCTGTTCCCTTTGCTATCAGGGTATACTCTGTGCTTTCATCACAAAATGCTCCAATGTTTGAAGGAGAGGAAGAGTCCTCTGACTACCCCTTTTCTGTTTGCAAGTATGCCAGAAAGAAACATGGTAATGTAGGACAGAAGATAATTCATCATGGAGACCTAGATGGACACACCAGAGAGGGACATTCTTCTGTGCCAATGTGCCAGACACAGCCAGCACTACCATTAGACAAAGCATCAGAGGACAAGAGGGTCATCTGTGTAAGGGGAAACACCAGCAGCTCAAAAACTGCACAGCATGTCATTTCGGATGTTACCAGGGAGAGCCACAGTTACCAGTGATGAGCAGACAACTGCGAGACGGCTTTGTGGTGTCATCCTTGGGAAAACAGAGCTGATGTTGAAGGTCTACCATTAGTGACTAAGATCCAATCTAACTGCAAAATACAGAGAAGATGGAAAGGAATGTACCAAAGTGTGGTTACAGACAGAACAGACAGAATTACTAAAATTAGTGGATGAAAGTGTCATGACAGAGACTACAAAATGATTGTTTCAGCTGATACTAATGAAATGGGATGTGGAAACAATGACATTTCGAGGGGTGCTTGCCAGAAGGTACCATCACTTGTGCAGCTAGTTCTAAAAAAACTGCATTTGAAATATTGTGGTCAATAAAACTCATAGTTATCTAGATGACATGAATCTGATATTCCTAACATAGTTAGGCTTGTTATGTTGCAATTTAGGGAGAGAAAAATTTAGTGGTTGGCAGTAGCCGTTTATTTATAAAAGTAAAACAGTTTATGTTGGTGCTAGGTAGACCTCTCTCGCAGTTTTCTCCAAGCCCTTTCCTTCCTCTTATCATGCAGCAGAAAGAAAACGTTAGCCAATACACAGACCCCGCTGGCTGATGGTGTCCAGTGTTTTATTTCCAGGCAGCCCACCCCCTCAGAGTTCTAGCCAAGTCCAGTCCCCCACTAGCTGACGGCTAAGGTAAACAAACAGCTGGTGTGTATCTGCTATCCAAACTCAGACCCGACTGGCAATGGAATGTGATGGGGAAACAGACAGCAGACAACCAGAGTCTGTTTATGTTAGGAAAGGCCTACACCTAGTGGTGGGAAGAGTGTTAGGCGCGCAGCTGCATTTCATAGGTATATACTATAAAGAAAAGTTTCAACATTTTAAATACACTTTTTTTCTCTCCTCTCTCTCTCTCACTCTTCTCTCTCTCTCTCTCTCTCTCTTCTCCTCTCTCTCTCATCTCTCTTCCTCCCCCCCCTTTTCTCTATGTATCACACACGTCAAGTTAAAGCAAAAAACACTTTAATGATCTAATGAAAGACAATTACAATACTGAGAGGCACATTGATAGGAATCACAAACTCAAAAAGACACAAGAAAACTACATTTCATATTTCTTTATCTTTTCACATAACTTCAAATAGAAATATCACACAACACACACACACACACACACACACACACACACACACACACACACACACACACACACACACACACACACACACATGCACGCACAGCATTAGTGCTTATTCCATTATCCTCCGAATAAAAGAATACACAAACACACACACATGCACACACGTACGTATGCATAATAATAATAATAATAATAATAAATAATATATAATAATAATAATAATAATAATAATAATAATAATGGAATTTATATAGCGCTGTATCTTGCACAGACAAATCAAAGGGCTTACACTCAACTCATTCTTACACAGTCAAGCAACCAATAGCAAGTAATAGTTCTAACAAGTCCAAATGCACACACACACACACACACACAAACACACACCTAATGCATGCACACGCTCTCTCTCTCTCTCTCTCTCTCTCTCTCTCTCTCTCTCTTCTCTCTCTCTCTCTCTCTCTCTCTCTCTCTCTCTCTCTCTCTCTCACACAGGCAGGCGTGCACTCATGCCTGCGCAGGTGCCTCACACACACACACTTGCAGGTACTCATGCGTGTGCACATGCGGTCTTGCTCTCACACTCTCTCTCTCACACACACACCAATGTAGGAGTACAGTATTATAACGACCATTGACTAAAAAAGCCATATACACTTATTATTTACGCACTCACATATGCACACTCGCACGCGCGCACGCACACACACACACACATGCGTGCGCGAATATAGGATTACAATGCCCATTGACTAGAAAATACATATAAAATTTAATGTAAAAAATAAGACATGTTTCATACACACACACACGCACGCACGCACGCACACATGCAAACACGCATACATGCACCAGGCACCTACCCACGTGCACATACACACGCGCGCACACACAGACATGCATGCACACCAGATAACGCATACACAGACCAGTAGAGTTTGTGGACATATCATAGGATTACACATAATTATACGTTGCTGCATGTGCACATGTGTGTGTGTGTGTGTGTGTGTGTGTGTGTGTGTGTGTGTGTGTGTGTGTGTGTGTGTGTGTGTGTGTGTGCGTGTGCCGTGAGTAATTTAATAAAATATTTTTAGATCGAATATGCAAGAAAGAAACATGCGGCTAAAACACGGGGAAAGGGGATATAATATATATATATATATATATATATATATATATATATATATATATATATATATATATATATATATTATAATATATATATATATATATATTATATATATATTACTCACCAATGGATGGCCAAACTGTATAACAGGATTTTACACCAGAGGCATAATCTACCCTCAAAGTGTCACTCTAGCTTACTGCCACTGTCTACATATTCTGAAGAAAACCTCAATGATAACTGTACTGTCCACTGTCACCACTGTTGTAGTGTTCCATAGAAATATCATTGTCTATCATCTATGTTCACTGTTCACTGGTCCCGTAACCCGCCAGGGTCGTAGGGGCACTGCATGGCGGACGGACGGTGGACCAGCTGGCTCCACTTATCGCGGTCGTGGGCGAGTGCCTGGGTGACACTGAAGTCCTTCCCTGTCCAATCACGGATGTCGTCGGCCCACTTTCTCCTCTGTCTGCCCCGTCTTCTCTTCCCCTGGACTGTTCCTTGCAGGATGGTCTTTGCAAGTCCTTCTGAGCGTGTTACGTGCCCATACTATCTGAGTTTCCTCTTTTTCGCCGTGGTCAGTAGGTCTTCATAGTCCCGCACTTGTTGAGTGATCTTCATGCGGACTTCATTGTTGGTGACATGGTCCTTGTATGAGATGCCAAGGAGCCTTCTGAGGCATCTCATTTCTACTGCTTGGATCCTCCTTTGTAGGTCTGCGTACAGTGTCCATGCCTCACATGCGTAAAGCATGATTGAGGTGACTAGCGCGTTTAGTAACTTTACCTTTGTTCTGAGAGGGATGTTTCTGTCTCTCCATATGGTCTTCAGTCTTGCCAATTGCTGCTGCTGTTTGTGCCGCTCTTGCTAGGATTTCGGTCTTCGATCCTTCCTCACTTATGATGGCTCCAAGGTACTTGAAATGGTCAACTGTCTCCAAATCTTTTCCGCTGAGAGTGATCTTGGTGGTGATTGGCTGGGCACTGTTTGACATGAGCTTGGTTTTCTCGGCGCTGATTTCCATGCCGTATCGTGAGGATATTTCGTCCAGTTGCTTCACTAGGTTGGCCAGTTCCTCTTCATTTCCTGCCAGACCGTCAATGTCATCGGCAAACCTGAGGTTGGTGATTGTTCGCCCTCCTATGCTGACTGTGCCTGTGTGGTCTTCCAAGGCGTCAGTCATGATGCGTTCGAGGAAAATGTTAAACAGTGTCGGCGACAGCAGACATCCCTGTCGGACCCTTTTGAGGTACGGAACCATTCCCCTACCGTGCCCTGTACGAGTACTGCACTGGTGGCCTTTGAGTAGAGTTCCTTAATGGTGTAAATCAGCTTCTGGCCCATGTGATTGTTCATGTGGCCACAAGCGTCATGCATACTCTATCGTGGCCTTCTTAAAATGGTGGCCCACATGAAGACGTGGAAGATGTCTTGTTGATGCTGGCTGTATTTCTCACACAAGACCCTCAGGGTGAATATCTGTTCTGTGGTGCTTCTATTTGGGCGGAAACCGGCCTGCTCTTCGGCGATGATCTCTTCTGCCTGTGGTTTCAGCCTGTTCAGGATCACTTTCAGCATGACTTTACTGGCATGACTTATGAGGCTGATTGTCCTATAGTTTTGGCACTGCTGGAGATTTCCTTTCTTGGGGAGAGTGATGATGAGTGATTGAGTCCATGGTGTAGGCCACTCTCCGGTCTGCCAGATCTTGTTGCAGATACTTGTAAGGATGTCTGTCACTGCTTCTCCCCCGTGTTGGATCAGCTCTGCTGGGATGTTGTCGATTCCTGCTGATTTTCCTTTCTTCAGCGATCTAATTGCTACTTCTACTTCCTCGCGTAGAATTGGGAAGTTGTCTTTATTCGATGAGGCTTGAATTGCAAGTACGCTGGGGTCGCCTAGTGTCTGATGATTGTAGAGTTCGGAACAGTATTCCGTCCATCTGCCAACGATTTCCTTCTCTACAATCATCTATACTGTCATGTAATAATTGTCACTGGACGATGTTCACTGACTCGGTGTCTTTAATCTAACATAAAGAATTATTTCAGTGTTCCCTGTGGCGGTATTCCTGTAGCAATGTTTGCTGGACATCGTTCTCCATAATGTACAAACAACCCATTGTAATATTATGGGAACAGTGATTATGATTTCTGTTAATTTTCTTGAAGCTGAGTAAGAAAGCCACTCTTTGAAAAAAACCCAAACCCTCTCAGTTTTAAACCTCCTCTCTGTCTCTGTGTGATAGTGTGTAAAGAATGTACAGAGGTCAGTGTGGGTGGGTCACTCAGTCTGTGTCACTGCCTGTGTCCTTGGCATCAGATTCTGGCAGTTTGTCACTGACTGCGGCAGAGGATGGAAGGTGTTGGTAGAACCCATGATGTGTCTTTGAGACGACACTGGACGCACACAGTGGCAAAAGATCCCGCTTTTTTGGCGTCTGCTATGGACTGTCTGTTGTCATACAACCTCAGGATCACTATAGGCAGCTCTTGATGCCCCCTTCTTGATAAGCCAACCAGTTTCAGAATAGGAACGCCATCAGTCTCCAAGTTTGTTTTGAAGTGCATGATGTCATCAATGCTCTTGGATACCTGGATGCAACCTATCTCCACCCACTTGACTCTGTGTCCATCTGTATCCATCTTTTTGTTGTGGATGTAGGCTGAGGCAAATTTCTTGAAATTGTAGAATGGGTTGTGATTGATAGGCACAGCAATATAACGTTTTGCCACTCTTGCCAATCTGGAAACAATGTCCCACTCAGAAGGAATGTAGATGGGTGTGCTTTTCTTTGTATTTCAAGTCACACTTCATCTGAGTGTGACCAGGCTCAAGAAACTTTTGAGTTATGGTCTGAATATTTGGGAGGGTGTTGACTGCAAAGAGGAGAGCTGTTAAGTATTGTTTCCGATTTTCACCACCACAGCAATCTTAGTAGATGATGACATGCTTGACATGGGCTGGAATGGGAGAAATAGACTTGTAGAGGCAGCTAGCAATCTGACACGATCCTCTCTTTCCTTCTGTCCCATTCCACCACAAAGAAATAAACAGCTACACAAACAAGACCGAAGAAAAAGTATAAGCAAAAACTGCCCACAACAACATGCTATCAATATCGATGCCCCCTGCCCTCCCCAAATTACACACACACACATACCCATAAGCTCACACACGCATGTATACACACATAGAAACACACACACTCTCTCTCATACACACCCATGCTTGCATGCATCATGCACGCGCAACACAGACACAGACACACAGACACACACACAGACACATATGAAAAATACAGCCACTCACAGCACATATGAAAAACACAGACGGACACACACAGACACATATGAAAAACACAGAAACACTCACACACACACACACACACACACAACACACACCACACACACAAAACACAGACACACACACACACTCGACTATGAAAAACACAGACAGACAGACACACGGCGCAATATGCAAAAAAACACAGACACAGACACACAGCACAACATCACATCAAAAACACAGACAAACACACACACACACACACACACACACACACACACACACAAGCACATATGAAAAACACGGAACACACACACACACACACACACACACACACGCACCGCACGTATGAAAAGCACAGACACAGACACACACAGGCACACATGAAAAACACTCACACACACACACATATATACACACAGTCCACAAACAAAAAAAACAAAGACAGACAGACACAAAGACACACACATGTATGCACCACCCAGGCGTATATAGACACTCCTGATGCTCTAACACACAGAGATGGAAGCATGCACTCTCCCAACAGACTAATATGGCAATTAATATGCACATGTAAATGTACACAAATGTGTGTGTATGCACATGCAGAGAGAGGGATTGCAAAAGAGTATGCAAGCCTCTTGATATGAATCAACATTTATAGAAGTACTAATAATAAACCAAAACCTCAAAAGAGAATAATACCCAAACTTACCCCTTTTTGTGGTACAAAGTTTATGCTTTTGGAATGTTTTCCAATGCTTCTGAAGACGGAATAAAAATGCAGTGTTTCCTGGTACAGTCTCAGAAACGGGATGTTTTGATAAAGTGTGTAAGCTATTTAGTTAGACACCAACCGTACTTCCCTTTCCCACAGCTTCCTGATAGACATGTTAAAACAATGTCACGATGGTCATAAACAAACCAGCTATCCTGCTTTAGGGGTCTAGGAACCATCAACCTTTTGAGGCGGCCAGCAGTGGCACTGCAATGCTTTCTCAACCTGCTAGTATTTTGGTAACACTGTTTGGCCTGATCCTCAGTCTGGTGTCTGTTACTTCAAGCCACAGTCAGAACCTGCTAGCATCCATTAGCGCCATCTGCTAGACATTACTTAGCCCTTTTTTCATACAACACGTTTGAGTGCTGATAAATAATCAATAATTAATCACCATACTGGAACATTTCTACTTTTATAATAAAGCAGGCCTGTTTCCAGAGTCCAGTCATATAAAAACGTGAAAATGTCAAATATTGATACTTAGACCCTTCTGGCTGGTACCCCCCGATTTCCATGATGAAAATTCAATGAGTAAGGTGGAATCAAGTGAAACAGACACATTTGAAATGCTTTAGCTTGCTGCTCTAGATCATCCCTGCTCCTGTCGCAGAGTTGTTAAAGTCTCTTCTGGCATGTATACAAAAAGGAACGCTGTCAGCTCACCAGGATCTTGGGTGGGATGTCAGGCTGGAACATCTCAAAACCTTTTGCTAGTGTGATGGCTATGTGTGAGAAGAATGAACGCATCATAGTTGCCTTGTTGGAAATGTAATTAATTTCGTGAACCTATGATAAATATTGTTTTGGTAATATTAAAAAATATCTGACTTTGGGAGATCATGGTACGAAATAACAGAATAATATATTTTCACCCCTGAGATGGGGTGTGGTGTCAGGTTTGGTGGTGTGTGGGGGAATGTGAGCGCGTCTTTATGTCCATTAACACAGACACACACTACCATACCCTGACAGGAAGACTACTCCTCAAGACAGGGGAAGTGGCAGTGCTGGTGTTCCAATTGTACCAAGTCCACGTCTCCACAGTGAGGCAGTGATTCACAATAGACAAGCTGATGGAGCTAGAGAGAATCATGTTTGTGAAGGAGAAAATAAAAACGCGCTCTTCTGGTCAATTTCAGTTTCTTCTGGCCAAAGGCAAACAACAACTTAGCAGGAAAGAGGATGCAGATACTGTAGGGGAGTCAGAAGACTGACAAAGCAGTGAATCACCTTAAAAAACAGAGAGGCAGGCAGGCAGGCAGGCAGGCAGGCAGGCTGGGCAGTCTGTGAGCACGAAGCAGGCTTTACGGCCCAGACCTGCTGCTTCTCAACAAGGGACTAGGAAGCAAAGCTGCTGCAAAGTACCGCCTATATCTGGTAGTTAAAGCAGCATCACTGAGTCTTGTAACAGACTTCACTCTGGTGATAGTAAAAGCAGCAGAGATTTAATCCCAGACACAAAGGCAACATCTAAGATTGAGGGTAGCCCAGTCAGGGTAAAATATGGACTGGTTGGGCCACAGAACCTCACTGTCAGTGGCAGAAGATTATTTGTAGAACTAGAGATAAGATCACCAGTTTATAGGCAATGCAGTTTCAAGAATGGGTAAATATTTCTGTAATTATTTTTTTTTAATCGTAATGTTTATTGTCTTTTGTTAAAAACTGACAGCAGTGAATTTATTAGGTTTTAATTCCTCAAAAATGGTGTCATTGGCTTAACAGAAATTTTTGTTGCAACTGATTTTGCTTTCTTAATTCTTTGTGATTATTTAATGTTCATTTCATAGGCTAAAAAACTGTCACACCAGGGAAGGCATTTGGGATGGGTAATTCTTTTAGTAAAAAAAATCCTTTGATACTTTTTGGAAAATTTGAGGTTGAGACAGAAAATACTGCTGTTTTAAATTTGCAGAGATTTGTTGAATACAAACATAGGTAGCATGTTGATTTGTACATATATTTCTCCTTGTGGTTCTCTACTTTGGAAAACCAAACAAGGGGTGTTGGGTATGAAAGACCTGGAGCAACGTTAATAAAAAATTTGCCTTTGAACTGGGAAGGGAAAACCCATAAAATTAAACATGTGTCACCATCGGGCGGGAGCACAATGCAATTTTTTTTTGTTTTTTGACAACTATTAGTTCTTGTAAGTTTCTTGACTGGTGTTTGTTTGTACTTTTGGGGAAATCTTTTTAACCCTTTCAATGAGTGAATGAAACAATGATTTTTTTCAATACAAAAAATTTTGGAAGAAATGAAAAACCAACAAAACTGGGGAATTTTTTTTTTAAAAATAAAAAACCCCGGGTCAAAAAATCGTTAAAAAAAAACATTTAAACAAAAATAAAATTGTTTTCCCAGTCAGAAAAGGGTTTTTTCAAAGAAACAAATGCAAATAACTTGAAAGAAATCAGCCAGCAAGTACAGAGAAAAAGTAGAAAGCAATTTCAGTCTGGAAATAGAAAAGTGCTGGACCCTTTTAAAAACACTTTAACAGGACAAAATAAGATACAGAGGAAGCAACATTACCAAAAAAAGAATGGGTATTTTCAAATAAATTTTAAAAGTTTTTTCTGTCTTTAAATGTAGTAATCTGGAAAAAAATTGAAAACTTCATGTTAGATGTAACCCCAGTAAAAGTTGATTTTTAAAACCTGCTAAAAAAGTAAATATAATACGCTGTGGGGCCAGGAAATATTGCAAAAATTTTTTAAAACTTTTGTGCTAACATTTGTCTTTGTTTATCCGGCTTTTTTCATTGTCTTTAAACCCCGGGGGCCATTCCTTTATTGTAAAGATCCCCCATTGCCCTGTTCAAAAACCCCCAAAATCCAAAATTTTTAAAAAGGGAACGACCCTTTGCCTAACATCGTTGTTATGAAAAGTTTTGAGCACATTCTTCTTCAGTGCCCCGCCATGTTACAGATCCCTTGACCCTTCCCGTTGGCTTACAACCCAAAACAAAAGTACAGTGATGCAAAAATATACTCCGAATCATATTTACAACCCCTTTAAAAATATCAACTCTTCTGTTCGAATTCTCTTTTTGATTTTTTCTTCCCATTCAACACCATTCAGCCACATTCGGGCCAAAAGCTTCAATCACTAAAAGTAATTTAAAACTGTTTTTAAAATTTGTGAATTTTGTAGTCAATCGTTTTCAGTGGTTTCTTTTAAAGGATAAAAAATCTTACAAAGAACACTTTACTTGTGCCCCCAAGGCACTGTCTTAGCTCCTGTACTTTTCCCGGGGTTTACAAAGGACTGACGGACATTCTTACATCTGTAATAAAATACAAAGCACTTTTTATTAGATAATCCAACTCAGATACTTTTATTTTTGACGTAAAACAAAGGTTATGTAACTGGAAAAAAAAAAAATTATCACGATTTAAACGTCAAAAAACCAAAGAAATGCCCCTTGATTTTTGCGAAATACACCCCGTTCCTGATCTTTTCATAGACAAAAAAAAAAGTAGAGAGAGAGAAAGAGTGCAAATACCTTGTACATTCTAAAAATAAATTTTAAATGTTAATGAAACATTGTTTTATTCATAAAAAATATGAGTCAAGGACTGCTCCCCTTCAAAAACTGCGATCACGAACTTTTAAAAAACGATATTTTGTGCTTTTTTTATATAGCTTTGTATAATCAGTCTTGCCTATGGTTTTTATGCTATTTGGTTGTTCTGAATGTAAAAAAAAAAAAAGAAATGAATAAAGTTGTGAAGTGTGTGGAAAATTGTTGGAGAAAGAAAAGGGTTGAAATCATTAATGAAAATAAATGTTTTAAAAAAAAGCTAAAGACTTTTCCCACTGACAAAACCCCGTGCTTTCAAACACTAACACTACTTCCATTGTCGAAGATTCCGAATGCCAAAATTTAAAAACAAAACAGAACCAAAAACGTTTTATTAGCAAAAAAACAGTTTCAAAACTCTTGTTAATTTTTTAAAGGGGCTTTTAATAAATTCTTAAAGTAAATGGTGCAGGGTATCCCTTTAAGAGAGAAAATGAGGGGGGTGAGGGAGAGGAGGGGAAGAGAGAGAGGACCCTGTGTTTGTGTGTGTGTGTTTTTGTGTGTGTGTGTGTGTGTGTGTGTGTGTTGTGTGTGTGTGGGGTTCTTTTTTTTAAAAAACCATAAATGAATAATGTGAGCTTGATAGGTAAAAGGGCGGAGAGTGTTAATGTTTTTTCAGATTTTTTTTTTTTCCCTGTTTTTTCTTTTTTTATGAAAATTATTTTGTGGTTATATTTTGATTGGTTAGCTGACCCTATTTTTATGAGAGGGGTTTTAAAGATTGGTTGTTTTTATTTTCTCTTTGTTGCTCTTAAATTTAGGGGTTTTGTGTGTTTTTTGTGTGTGTGTGTGTTTGGTGTTTTGTGTTTTTTGTGTGTTTTTTTGGGGTTTTTTATGCTAGGGTGGTGTATGTGTGACATAGACTTTTGGTCAGATTTTTAACCCTTTAATATTACTATTTATCATATATTTTTTTATAAGCATGCTGTGAAATTTGAAATTTTAAACCCACACTTAATGTCTTTTGTTGTGGCAAAAAGTATTCTTCAGTCTTGAACTTGATCTTTTTCAATGTCAGTTTTGATTTAGCTTTTGATGACAATGGCAATCTGATTGGCCTTTTTTCTTCTTAATGTCTGCTGAAAAAAATCAAAATTTCAATCTTTAAACCCAAAATTTAATGTAATGTGCACATTTTTACAAAAATTGACCTTTGGGTGTTTTGATAGCTGCAAAAGTTTTAGAGTAAAGATCAAAAAAACTTTTTGTTTACCCAATTTTTAATTTCCACAGGTCAGACAGTCTCACAAAAATGTATTAACTAAACTGGTGTTTTGCTATTCAAACAGATTTTTTATAATGCCCGTGTGTTAAAAAAAATTACAAAAAATAGCCCCAAACATACTCCCCCCCCCCCCCCCAATCCCCACCCCCCCCCCCTACCCCACCCCCCTTGCTCTTGTAGGATAATAAATAAAAAGACACAATTTTTAAAGGGTTTGTCTGTCATTTGTTTGCTTGCTGCTTGTTTCGGGAAATGAGTTATTGGTCGCTTGATCAAGACGAAAGTTCTCTTTGTTATCATCTGTCTGTTTCTATCTCTCAACCCCCTCTCACTCCTTAGCAGTGTGGTTTTGGGTGTGGGGTGTGTGTGTGTGTGTGTTGGTGTTGTGTGTGTGTGGGGTTGGTGTGTGTTTTTTTGTGTGTGTGTGTTTTTTTTTGTGTGTGTGTTTTTGTTTTTTTTGTGTGGCCCCGAGCTACGTTGGTCTCTTCGGTGTATTTGTGTGTGTGTGTGTGGGGCTCGCACTGTCTGTTTTCTGTTTTGTGTGGTGTGTGTGTGTGTTGTGTTGGGGTTTTGTGTTGTTTTGGGGGTTGTGTGTGGGGGTTGTTGGGGTGGGTGGGGTGGGTGCGTATGCATGCACAGCCCAAAATAGGTGGGTGTATGAATGAGTGTTTGTTGTTTTTTTGGGTGTGTTTGGGAAAGCAGGACATGTGTGCGTTCTGTCTTAAATGAAAGGGTCTTTTCACCATGTTGATATTGTGAATATTGTGTGTGTGTGTGTTTTTTTTGTGGTGCGTGGTGCGTGCGTGGTGCGTGGGGGTTTTGTGGGTTGTGGTGTTGTGTGTGTGGTGTGTGTGGGGGGCCCCCGGGGCCTACGGGTTTGGGTTTGCTTCTGTGTGTATGTGTGGTGGTGCGTGCGCCGCACGTTGTTTCTGTGTGTTTTTGGGGGTTTGTGTGTGGTTTTGTGTGTGGTTTGTGTGTTGGGGTTTTGTGTGTGTGGGTGTTTTTTTGTGTGTTTGTGTGTTTGTGTGTGTAGGGGTGGATGGGTGGGTGGGTGCCATGCTGACTGCCCACACATAGGTGGTGTATGAATGAGTGTTTTTAGGATTGTGTGTATGTGTTTGTGGCAAGAGGACATGTTGCGTTTTTTTTTTAAATTTAAAGGTCTTTTCACTTGTTGATTTTAGTGAACAAACGGTGTGTGTGTGTGGGGGTTTGGGTGTGTGTGTGCGTTTGCGTGCGTGCGTGCGGCGTGCGTGGTGGTGGCGCTGCGGGGTTTTGTGCGTGGTGTTTGTGTAGATTTTTGTGTGTATTTGGGTTGGTTTGTTGTGTATTTTGTAGGGGTATGTGGTGGAAATGCGTGTGTGGTTTCTCGCATGTGTGTTTGATGTGGTTGTGTGCGTGTGTGTGTGTTTGTGTATATGTTTGTGAGAGAAAGGAAGAGAGGGGAGAGCATGAGGTTGTTTATTTTGTGCGGGCGCTGTGCGTGTGTGCGCATTGGGTTTTCATGTATTGTGTGGCATGGGGGTTTGCATGTATGGTGTGCCGTTTGGGCGTGCTCGTATGTAGTTTGAAATTGTTGATGTATGTATGTAAGTATGTAGTATGTTTGTTTGAGGTAGTATGTATGTTGTATTATGTTGTGATTGTGTGTGTGTGTGTGTGAATGTGGCGCGTGTGTGTTGTTGTGCTCGATTTTACGTCTTTTCCTCTAGTGACTTTAAAGGGCACTGTGTATATGTATGCATTGATGTTAGCATGTTGTATGTATGTGTATGGTGTATTTTTTATGTTTGGGGGTTTGTGGCGTGTGTGTGTGTGTGTGTGCATACTTTTTTGCGTGTTGTGGGGGTGTGTGTACGGTGGTTTATGGTGTGTGTTTTTGTGTGTGTGGGGTTGCCCCGGCATGAGCGGCATGTATGTGTTGGTTTCTGTGTGTGTTAGTGTTGTTGTGTGGTGTGTGTGTGTGTTGTGTGTTGTTGTGTGGGGTTGTGTGTGTGTGTGTGTGTTTTTGTGGTGGTGTTGTGTGTGTGGTTTTGTGTGTGTGTGTGTGTGTTGTGTGTGTGTGTGTGTGTGTGTGTGTGTGTTGTGTTGTTGTTGTGTGTGGTGTGTGTGTTGTGTGTGTGTGTGTTGTGTTGTGTGGTGTGTGTGTGGTGTGTGCGTGTGGTGTTTCACATCTTTTGTGTAAAAAGCAGGCAAGATATGAGTTGTCTTCAAAGATAAATTTTATCGAACGCGAATTAAGGCTAGAGAGGATTTAACCTGACTTACCTATTTAAAGATTTAAGTAAAATATCTATTACTGTGATAAATCTTTCTTTCTGTCAACAGTTGCAAACACATGTTTTTCCCCTTATCCCAAACCTTTTCTTTAAAAATTCTTCCCATTTTCCAAAAAACCCACACACCACACACACAAAAAACCCCACCACACACACAACACACACACACACACCACACAAAATTTAAACTGACTTCTTTCAAATGGTTATTTTCAACATCATTTACCAGATAGGAAAGCTATCAATGTAAAACAAAAAACATGTACCTTATACTGAACAAGATATAAAATCGGCAGTTAACTAAATACTTATTTCAAAAAAAGTTATGTGACCAAGTTTATATGGCTTTACTGATCAAGTGGAAAACAATTTTCACTTTGAAAAAATACATGGAGTCAAAACCCTGTTCTAATTATACCTTTTTATCTACCCCCAATAAAACTTTAAAAGCCCGGGAGGCCTGGCTCTTAAAAAAGTTAAACATGTGACCTGGATGATTTTATATTGGAAAATTTTAAAAACCTTTTTCAAGCTCTGATTCTTAAAAACAGTACACCTTATTATTATACAATTTGGATCGAATTTTCCTTTTAATTTTTGGAAAGCAACATTGTCCCGGTTTAGATCAGATGATCCCTTGTCTTTAAAATTACAGACAATTTCCTTTTTGTCATTTTATCAAAGCTTTGCAAAAAAACATCAAAAATTTTTATATTCCATTTTTATCAACAAAAAATCTACCGAACGAAAGTCAGTCGGGGTTTCAAAAAACTATTGCGCCTTGCACTTTTATAATAATAATAATAATAATAATAAAATAATAATAATAATAATAATTAATAATATTAAAATAATAATAAAAATTTAATAAAAAAATAAATAATAAAATATAATAATAATAAAAATAAAAATAATGATGTGATATGATGATGATGATGATGATGATGATGTGATGATGAGATGATGTGTGATGATTAATAATAATAATAATAATAATAAAAAATAATAAAACAATATATAAAAAAATAAAGGAATTCATATAGGATATCTTGCAGAGACAATCAAAGCGCTTGCAAAACTCTTCTAACAGTCATAAAACCCAGTAACAAGTAAAGTTCCTCAAGTCCAAATGGCACGCACCCCACGGTGCGCGCGTGCGCGCACACACCACCCCACACCACACACCCCCCAAAAACAGGTCACACCCCCTGGCAGGGCATAGAATCTGGTGTAAAGGCGGGGAAGAATTGAGATGAACAGGAAGGAGAATCTAGGTTTGAAATAAATAGTCTTGAGCGGAAATTTAAAAGTGTCATAAAAAGGCTTTGGCGGGGAGAGAGGAGGGGAGAATTCCACCAGGGCCCAAAAATTGAGAAGGCGGGCCCGATGGGGGTTGGGTTTGAATCTAGGTATTCAAAGGAATACAATTCCCCAAACTTTCTTTGCATAATGTAAAGGAATAAAATCACTTACCTTCCTTTTGTTGAAAAGGCTTTGATAGCCTAAGTCACACTTTTTTGCGAGTGAATTAACTTTGTGAAGCAAACCCAGAGATTATCATCTTCTTGCAATTTCTGTTTTTTTAAAAAGCATTTTAGTACAGAAATAATAAAAAGCAGTTTTGTAGCTTTTAAAAAAACGAATCGCAAGGGTCAATCTTACGAGGGTTTAGTTTTCGTTTAGGTAAATGACTTTCCTGTTTTTTTAGTTGTAGCTGTGAAAGTTCATGAAATACACACCAATATTAATAAATTAATCTTTTGGGTCCCCTTTAAACCTTTTATGTCTTTAGCGCGAAACCCCCCAAAGGGATGTCTTTTTTGCAGGACAGAAAAAAAAGAAAGAAAACAATTTCAACCTTTTTTACAAGAAACAATTAGTTAAGAAGCTGCCCAAAGTATTCACAACAATTTTCCCAAAAGCCCCTTTAAAAAACCCCCTCCAAAAACCCACTTCAGTTTTTTAAAAAAAAAGAATTTCTTATAAACCATACCCGTAAACTTTTTTCGGCCAATCTTCCTTCCCTTTCCAATAAAAATAAGGGCAATTTAAAAAAGTTAAAGTTTTTTGAGGGGAGTAAAAAAACCCCAAAGTTTATTGTTAAAAATCCCTTACATTTTTTCCCCCTTTTTATCCCCAAAAAGCTTTTTTTTTTTTCAAAGATAGGGAAAGTTAAAACTTCCCCCAAAAAATTTAAAAAAAAGGAAAATTTCCAAACCCCGTTTTTAAGGGGGGGGGCCCCCCCAAAAAATTTTTCCCCCTATTAGGGAAAACCCCTTTTTCCCCCCCTACTTTAAATTCCCGATTAAGGGGGAAAACCATTTATCCCCAACTGGGGAGGAAGCCGGGGAAAAGGTTACCCGGGGACCTCCTCATTAACCTTTTTTTGAGGAAAAAGGGGGTTTGCCAGAGCTCCCCCCCCAAAAAAATTTTTCCTTTTAAAAAAAAAAAACCAAAAAAAGGGATTTTAAAAAACAGGCAACCTAAAAAAGTTTTTTATTAAATTTTTTTTTTTTCCCCCCCCCTTTCATCCCAAAAATAAATTTTAAAATGTTTTTTTTTAAAAAAATTTTTAAAAAGCGTAAAAAAGGTTTTTTTTTGTTTTCTTTTTTTTTGGGGCCCCTTTTTTTGTTTTTGGGGTTTTTTTTGTTTTTTTTTTTTTTTAAATTCTTGTCGATGTTTTTTTTGTACGGGGTCCGCCGGGGTGTGTGGGTGTTTGTGTGTTGTTGTGTGTGTGTGTGTGTGTTTTGTGGTGTGGTGTTTTTGGGGTTTTTTTTGGGTTTTGTGGTTTTTGTTGTGGGTGTTTTTTTTTGAAATTTTTAGGGCGCAGGGTTTTTTTTAAAGAACGTTTTGGTGTGTTTTTTATTTTTTTTTTGTTTTTTTGGGGGTTTTTTTTTTGTGTTTTTTTTTGGTTTTTTTTGGGTTTTTTTTTTAAAAAAAAGGGGAAAACAATTTTTGGGTTAAAAACGGGAAAATTTTTTTTGGTTCTAAAAAAAGCCTTTAAGGGGGAAAACACAGATTATTGAACAAAAGGGAAAAAAAAAAAAAATTTTTTCAATGGCTTTACCTTTGTAACTTTTAAAATTTTTTATGTTTTTTTCCTTTTTTTAATTTTTCCAAATTTTTTTTTTTGGTTTTTTTTAGGAATGGCTTACAAAAAAAGGAAGTTTTGTGAAAGCTTTTTTGTCTTTCGGGGTTAAAACAACTAAAAAAATCAAAAAAACACGGGGAAACCCAAACCCAACAACACACAACCCCCCACCCACCACACACCCCCACACAAACACACCTTAGAAAAGATTAAACCGGGGCCCTGGGGGAAAAAACCCCCTTTTGGAACCTTTAAAAAACCTTCCCCCGGGGAAAAGGGCCTTGGTGCGTGGGGGTGCAAAATTACCTTATACACAGGGATGGGAAAAAGGGACATTTGGGTATAAAAATTTAAAAAAAAAATAAAAAAAAAAAATGAAACACAAAACCCCCAAAACCCCAAAAACCCCAAAAACCCCCCCAAAAAAAACCCAAACAAAACCCCAAAAACCCCCCAAAAAGCGGATTTTTTTGGTTTTTGGGGGACTTGAAAGGAAGCCCCTTTTAAAAAGGGGTTTTTTAATTTTTGAGGTTTTTAAGGGGGCAACATTCTTGGGTTATCGTCTTCGTTTGGTGCTTTCAAAATTTGGGTTTGAAATTTTACATTTTTTAAAATTTTTATTAAATCAAAGTTTTCTTCGGGGGCTTTTAAAAAATTCCAAATTTTTGTTTGTTAAAATTTAATGGAATTTAAAAATAAAAAAATAAATTTATTGGGGTTTTTTTTTAAATTTTTATAATTGAAGGGGGAAAAATCCAAAAACCCCTCATAAAAAATAAAAAAACCCAAACAAATTTAATTTAAAAAATTTTTTTTTTATTTTTTTTATTATTTTAATTAATTTTTTTCACTAAACATTTTTTTTTAAAAACATAAATGGTTTTCTGGAAATAAAAACAAACTAAAAAAATAAATTAATGCAAAAATTAAAATTTAAGGGTTTTAATTATTAAATTTTTTTTTTCCCGGGAAGGGGTCAAACAAAACAACCCAAAAAAACAAAAAAAAATTTTTATATTTTTTAAAAATTATTAAAATTTTTATTTTTTTTTTAATTTAAAAAAATTTATCACAAATCAAACTATAGGAATTCAAATTTTTTTTTGATTTCAAAACTTTTTGCCTAAAATTTTAAACCATCCTGTCTAAAATGACTTCAATTTGATTTTGCATTTTTTTTTTGTTAGTTATTGTTAAAAAATTTCAATTGGTGTTATTCATTTTTTTGTTTTTTATTCATTTAAAAAAGGACTTTTTTAACTTTAAAATTTTTTAAAAGCAAGTGATTTTCTTTTTTTTTCCCCAAATTCACCTTTTTAAAAATATTTTTTTTTTTTTTTTATTAAAATTTAGGGTCAATTGGAAACCCATTTTAATTTTTTTCCAATTTGGGTTTGTTTTTGTTGTTTTGGGTTTGTTTTTTTGTTTTTTTTTGTTGTTTCCTCCTTTTTTTTTTTTTTTGTTTTAGTACCAATTTTTTAAAACATTTCGGGGGGTTTTGATTTTTGCGCTTTTTCCTTTGGGTTTTTTTTTTTTTTTTTTATTTTTTGTTGGGGATTTTGTTTGATTTGTTTTTTTTGGGGGTGGGGGGGTTTGGTGGTTGTTGGGGGGTGGTGGGTTTGGGGTGTTTTGGTTTTTTGGGTTTTTTGGGGTTTGGGGGGTTTTTTTGGGGTTGTTTTTTTTAACACCCAAAAATTTAAAAAATTTGTATTTTCGGGGGGGGGTTGGGGGTTTGTTTTTTGGTGTGTGGGAGAAGGGGGGGGTGGGGGGGGCGGGGCGGGGGGGGGTTCCCGGGGGGAGGGGGAGGGGGGGGGGGGGAAAAAACTAACAAAAAAAAAAAAAACAAAAAAACTCATAAAAAATTTTAAAAAAAAATAAACCCACCACTTTTTTAATTAAAATGAAAAAGGAAAATTTAAAAATAAAAATTTGAAAAACATGCAGGACTCTGGTTTTTTGGGCCGCAAAATGGTTAAAAAAAAAAAAAAAAAGGGGGGGCCCCCCCCCCGAAAAAACCCCCAAAAAGGGAAAAATTCCAAAAAAAAAAAAAAAAACAAAAACAAAAAAACCCCTAAAAATTTTTTTTAAATTCCCCCAAACCAAAAATTTCCCCCGTTTAAAATTTTTTTTTTTTTTGGGGGGCCCAAAAAAAAACCGGGGGTTTTTTTCATTTTGGGTTTTTCTTTGGGGTTTCAAGGAATTAAAATTAAAAAAATTTTTTTGTTTTTCCCCCCTTTTTTTAATAAAATTCCAAAAAGCACCCCCAATTTTATCCCCTTTTTCCTAATTTTTAAAAAAAAAAAAAAAAAGAAAAAATTTTTCCTTTTTCCAAAAAAAATATTTCCCAAAAAAAAAAAAACAAAAATTTTTTTCAAAAAAAAACAAAAAAAAAAAATTTTTTTTTAAAAAATAAATTTTTAAAAAAAAAAAAAACCCAATTAAAAAAAAAAAATTTTTTTTGGGGGTTTTTTTTTTTTAAAAAAAAAAAATTTTTTTTGGGGGGGGTTTTTTTTTTTTTGGGGGGGAAAAAATTTTTTTTAAAAAAAAAAAAAAACCCCAAAAAAAAAAAAAATTTTTTTAAAAAAAAAATTTTTTCCCCTAAAAAAAAAAAAAAAATTTCCCCCAAAATAAAAAAAAAAAAAAAAATAAAAAAGGGAAAAAAAAAAAAAACCCCCGGGGTCCGGGTTTTTCCCGGGGACCCCTTTAGGGAAAATTCTCAAATTAAGGGTGGGTCCCTTTATTTTTCGTCAAAACTCTTAATTTTTTTATTTTAAAAAAAAAAAGAAAGGGTTTTTTGGTTTTTTTTTAAAAAGGGGTTTTATTTTTTAAAAAAAAATTTTGGGTTTTTAAAAAAAAAAATTTTTTTTTTTTTTTTTGGGGGTTTTTTTTGGGGTTTTGTTTTTAAAAAAAATTTAGGGGGTTCGGAAATGGAGAATGGGCAAATTTATTGGTTTTTAGTTGGGGTTTTTTTCCATTTTTTTAAAATTTTTTTTTTTTAAATTTTTTTCCCCCAAATTTTTTATTAATTATAATTAATTATTTATTTTCGGCCCGGGGAAAAAACCCCCTTTGGGTTTTCCCGTTTTTTGGGAATTTTTAAAAAAATGTAAAGGGGGGGGTTTTCCCCCGAAAGGTTTAAATTGGAAGGGGAAATTTAAAAAAAAAACCCAGGAAAAGGTTTTTTGCCCCCCCCTTTTTTTTTTTTTTTGGGGGGGGGGTTTTTCCCCTTTGGGAAACCCCTTCCGGGTCCAAAAGGGGTCTTAAAATTTTGGAATGGGAAAAGGGCTTTTTTTTTTAAAAAAGGATATAATTTCAAATTTTTATTTTTTTTTTTTAAAATTAAAAATTTTAAACCCAAAAAAATATTAATAATAAAAATTTTTTTTTTTAATTTTTTGCTTTTAAAATTTTTAAAAAATTTTTTTTCAATTTGGGAAATTTCTTTTGAAGGTTTTTGGGGTTTTTTTTTTTTCCTTCCGGGGGTTTTTTCCCCCTTTTTTTTTGGGGTTTTTGGGGTTTTTTACCTTTTTTGTTTAAATTTATTTAAAAGGGGGAAAAATTTAAAATTTGGGGGGGTAGAACCGAAAACTACTGGGGGAAAATTGGGGGTATGGGGGAAAAACCGGGGGAAAAAAGGGGAAAGGTTTCCCCCCTTTTAAATTTAAAACTTAAAAAAAATTTTTTTTAAAAGAGTTTTTTTCCCCAAAAGGATTTTTTAAAAAAAAGGGGGGGGAAAAATTTATTGATTAATTCTTTTGTTGGAAAAAAAAAAAAAACACTTTGGGGGCCCCCTTAAAAATTTCCCATTATTCTCGAAAAAAAAGAACATACAAAAAAACAAAAAAAAAATTGAACACAACACACAACACCCACAACACAAAAACAACACACCAACACACACACCAACACACCCCAAAAACACACACACACAAAACACACAACCCCCTTTAGGGCGGGCAGTTTTTATATTCTGGTATCCGGGGGCACCTTTTGCAAAACGGGGCTTTGCGTCCCCCCTCCAGAAAGGGACGCCTTTGGGTGTAAAACTTTGGTGAGGCTTTTTTGGAGATGAGGTGAAACATTTTTTGATCGTTTTCATCTTTAATGTTGATGTGGATGTTATAAGACCCCTTTGGGAAAAAAAATTGTACACTTTTTGAAAAGTTTGTTTCAATACACTGAAATCACACACTAAATTTTCCCCATTTCTCGGTACTGCTGTTGTGTTTGCCAAATTAGGGTTATGTGTTGACTAAAATTCAGTATTAATGGCTTAAAAGACAGGCGGGGGAAAATTTATGGGGGGGTTTTTGGGGGTTTTTTTAGGAAAATTTTTGATACATTTGAATTTCGCGCGAGGCGTAAAGAAAAACCTTTTTGCTAGGTCGGTTCTCATTAAAAATTTTATTGGAAGAGCTGGAAAAACTCTTTGGCAAAAAAAAAGGGTGCCTTGAATGCTGTACTGAAGTACTTGCTTGCATTCTGCATTGCTGTTTTTCATATTCATTTTTAATTTAAATGAACTTGTTGCATTTTTAAACTTTTTTTTTTTTAAAATCAAAAGGGGTTTTTGCTCCCCGGAAATAAAAAAAAAAATCTATCAAAATAATTTGAGTTTTGGAATGCTTTGGGAAAATTCAATATTCAAGGTTTTTTTTTTTTTGTTATTTTATTTTTTATTTTAATTTTTTTATAAAATCCCACGTCAGAGACGGGGATGAAAACACACACAACACACACACACCCCACACCACCACACACACAAAAAAATATTTAATTTAATTTTATATATTTTATTTTTTTAAATTTTTTTATTTTTTTTATATTTTTATATTTTATTATTATATATTTTTAAAAAATTAAAACCAAATTTTGGGTTCAAACAAAAATTTTGGTTTAAATCGGGAAAATTTTATTTGACATAAACTTTTTTAAAAAACAAATAAAAAAGCCCTTTTAAAATATGTGCTTTTTGATTTTTTTGTCATTTGTTCCCTTTTTTTGGGTTTTTCTATTTTTTTAAAGATAGTTTTACGTTGTTAAAAAAACCTTTTTCTTTTTTTGCTGTTATTCATGTTTTTCATTTGTTTTTTTAACCATTGGGATAACATGTATTTTTTTAAAATTTATAATATAATTTAAAAAACTTCAAGCAATTTGATCTCACTTTTTTTTTGTTACACCCTTTTTTTTTTTTTTTGCCCTCAGTATATTTGTTTTTACCTCCCTTTCTTGTCTTTAAAAACAGGGGAGCTGGTGCAAAATCTGCTGAATATGGCCTTTAATTTTTATTCCTCCCATTTCAGTGGGGATATGGTTCCAACCCTGAAAAACATTTTAAAAAGGGGAGTTGAAAAAATTTTCAACTTCAAAAAAATTTTTTTGTTGTTTCCAATACACTCTTTTTACAATTTTTTTAGCTTTGTTTTTATACCCATAGCAAAATTTTTTGTTTTCTTATCTTCGTTTGTTTGGTTTCCAAGTTTCAGCGCTATTTTAAAATTCCCATATGTTTTTTATTATTTATTATTTTTAAATTTTTTATTTTTTTTATATTTTTTTTGGGGGTTTTTCCACACATGTTTAAATCTAGTCTTCTAAATTGGTGTGTTGTGTGTGTGGGGTTGTTTGTGGGGTTTGTGTTTTGTGTGTGTGTTTTGGTGTGGTGTGTGGTTTGGTTTTGGTGTGTGTGTGTGGTTTTTGTGTGTGTGTGTGTGTTGTGTGTGTGTGTGTTATTTTACAGTTTAACTCCCAAACGTGATATCGGGAGGGGAAAGGTGTGTTTTGCCCCGCGCCGCGCGCGCGGGGTGTGGTGTGTGTGTGTGTGGGGTGTGTTTTGTGTGTGTGTGTTGTTTGTGTGTGTGTGTTGTGTTTTGTGTGTGTGTGTGTGTGCGGGGGCGTGGGGGGCGGGCGGTTCCTGTGGGGCGTTTGTGTAGGGGGGAGGGGGGGTTTTGGGGTAAAACCCCTTTAGCTAATCATTGGCATTAAAAAAACATAAGAAACATCAAGAAAAAACCATTCATAAGAAGTTAAAGGGAAAAAAAATTAACAGCTCAACGCTAGCTTTTCAATTCATACAATTAGAAAAACATGGTTTAAATTATATTTTTAAAAATATCTGAAAAATAGGGGACTTGACTAGGATTCTGTGTGTGTGAGAGACAGACAGACAGACATACAGACAGTAGAAGACGGGACGAAAAAACAGAGACGACAGACGGGATAGTTTGAAAAAACAGACAGACAAACAGAGACAGACAGACAGAAGATGGGACGCGGAAAGACAAACATAGCGGGACAGACAGCAAAAAAAAAACCAAACAAAACAGATACTTTCCCATTTAGAAATTTTCCCCTTCAGTACCCAGTATTTCCCTACACTTTCAATGTAGAAAAAAGGTTCCCAAACGGGAAAAAAAAATATGTTGACCCAAGGGATACCGTATTTCCCCTTGCACATCCTGAAAACAACTGGCAGCACCTGACTGGGTCCTCCTTTGGCCCCTGTCTTAATTTGGGTTTGGGGGGCTTAGGGAAAACCTAGGGAAACAACCCCGTCCAAAGTTTTCTCTCTCTCTGTTTCTGGTCCGTCCAAACTGGTATGACCTCCCTCTCTCAATTCCCCGAAAAGCGTTCTTAAACACTTTTAAAAACCAAAACCCCAAGACATAAACCCATTTAAAACCAAGAAATTTCGCCTCCCGTTTCTTTGATATATTTTTCCCTTTATTCAACAGCCAAAAAATTCCCCTCCCCCCTGCTAAAGTGTATTAACCCTTTTTTGTGTGTGGTGTGGGGTGGGTTTTTGGGGTGTGTTGTGTTGTTTTGTGTTTTGTGTTTGTTGTGTTTTGTGTGTGGTGTGTGGGTGTGTGTGTGTGTGTGTGTGTGTGTGTGGTGTGTGTGTGTGTGTGTGGGGGTGGGGTGTGTGGTGACATTTGAATTTGTTAAAAAAAGTAATTTATTGTGGTTGCTGTTTTTACGAGATGGGTTTTTAAAAGGAAACAATTTTATTTGTTCTTGCACGGGTATAGGTTTTTTCCTTTTTTTTTTTTTTTTCCAAAAATTTTATTTATTTTTTATTATTATTATTTACCCTATCTCCCAGGGACACAGGGTCATTGTTAATTTTTTATAATAATTTTTTATTACTAGTGGTCGGTGGTCTTGAGGGAACGCGCTGTTTAGAAAGCAAAAAATCCGGGGCTGAAAATGTGCGGGGGGTTTGTACCCCGTTTGGGCGGAAAAATTTTTCCCCATTTTATTTTGGGCCATTAGTGGGTGGTTGGGCGCTTGTTTTCGGGGGTGGACGTTAAAAACCCAGGTTTCCCCTGTGTTACAGTAATTATTTAGGCACGTAAAAAAAAACCCCGGCAAAAAGAGAGTTGTCCTGGGAAAAAATTTTTAGAAAAAAAACCACTCCCGTTTGGGAAACCCAAAAACAGTTCAGACATGAAAAAAAAAAAAAAAAAAAGGTGGGGCAGCGCCCTTTTGGTGACGGGGCTTTTGCTTTCCCCGGGGGGGAGCCCGCCCAATTTCACGGAGAAATTCCGTGAATTAAAGTGTAGGAAAAAGAAATTGAGCGCTTTGATTTGTTGCTTTACAAAATTTAGCGCTATATAAATTTTTCCCTACATTTTTTATTTTTTATTATTTATTATTTTAATTTTTTATTATTATTTATTTTTTATCACTTCTTTTTTTATTTTTTTATTATTTTTATTTTTTTTATTTTTATTATTATTTTTAGGGGCGTTCGGAATAAATTTTTTTTTTAGTTTGTTTAATTTTAAAAGGTAATGTAATAAAAAAGATTGTTCTAGGGTGAGGGTTTTCTCGTAAAAGCCGTTTTTTTGTAAGGTAAAAGGGTTTTTCCCTAACTTTAAGGTTTGTCGGGTAGGTGTTTGAGCCTCACTTATTAGGGGCCCGCTATTGGGGGGCGGTGCCCCCTCTCCCCTCCCTCCCCCCGTTTCCCCTTTCCCCGATCCTTTAAAAAGGGCAGGGACCCAAATTTAAAAGTTTGGGGAATTGGGGGAAAAAAGTACTGGCCAAGGCGTAATAAAGGTCAACCCATCCAAAATGGTAACCACCCCTCTTGCTGCCCTTAACCCTTTGGGTGGGGGGGAAAAAGGTGCTCGACCCACTGAGCTATCCGTCCCCCCCAAAATGTTTAGTTTCTATTTTAAAAAAAAAAAGTATAAAATTTTTGATTCAATGGGGGGCCCTCAGGATTTGGGTATAAAAAAAAAGGTTTTTTTCCCCAATTTTACCCTTTAGTTTTTCTTACTTGCAAAGGGCTCTCTCTCTCTTTTTCTTTGTTTCCTTCTCTGTCTCTCTCTGTCTCTCTTTGTTTTCTTTTTCTGTCTCTGTTCCCCTGTTTTTCCCCCTCTCTCTCTCTACCCCCCATAATGGAAGATTGCCGTCACACATTTAAAAAAAGATATATCAGAGGGTTTAAGTAAAAGAAGCAATTCGAAAACTTAAAAAATGAGAAAAAGGGAAGTGGTTTAGATGACATAAACAGCTTTTGGAAATTTAAAAAAATGGTGCAAAATTTTTAATAAAAGTTTTTTTGGTTTAGTTTTTTTAAAAATAATTTTTTTTCAAACTGGGGTTTTTTCCCCAAAAAAATGGGGCCAAGGCCTAATTATACCAATCCACAAAAAAAGGGGACCACCCATAACGTTGAAAAATTACCGGGGAGTTTCCCTCTTAAGATTTTATCTAAGTGTTTTAAATCTTTTCTTAAAATCAAGCTTTATTTAAAGGCTAGAAAGTAATTTTTTATGATTTAAGGGAAAGGGCAGAGGTTTCAGGAAGGATACTCAATTTTGGATCAAAATTTTTCAACCTTTATGGGAGTTTTTTCAGAAAAGCAGAAAAAAGGGGGAGAAAATTATTTGTGCTTTTGTTGGGCTTTAGGAAAGATTCGATTTGTTCGCCAAAGATAAGCTTCTTGAAATTTAAAGGAAAAAAAAAAAAGGGGTGAAAAGGGAAAAAAAATTGGGGGAGGGTTGAAATTTAAGGGAAATTTTTGCATTTTCTGTCATGTGTGCGTGCAAAAAAATGAGTTTTTCAGAATTTTTTTTAAAAGTCCCACTTTGGTGTAAGGCAAGGTTGCGTCCTGAGCCCTACATTATTCTCTATTTTATAAATCAGCTGGCTGACCACATGAATGCTGAAGGTAAGCATGGCATACAAATGCTTCCAGGTGGTATTGAGTTGTTTATCTTACTTTTTGCCGATGATGTGGCTTTGTTATCAACGACTCCAGGTGGCTTCAAATCAACTAAATGTATTACATAGATGCTGTAAGGAAATGAAATTAAATGTTAATACTGAAAAAACAAAAGTCATGGTTTTTAGAAAAGGGGGTTACTTAGGCCAACATGAGCAATGGATTTTTGACGGTAAAAAACTAGATGTTGTAAATAATTATTGTTATTTAGGGTTTAATTTTACGACAATGATCAGCATGAAGAAAGGAACTGAACATCTAGCAACTAAGGGCAAGAAGGCAGCTGTGCAACTGAATAAAGCCTTCCAAAAATATAAGGAAATGACTGCTATTACGTTATTTAAAATATTTGATGCTAAAATACAATCTGTTTTACTTTATGCATCCGAAATTTGGGGTTTAACCAAGCTAGATCATTTAGAAAAGGTACATATGTTAGTCTGTAAAAGATTCCTGGGTGTTCCAGTAAAAACTCCAAATAAGATGATTTATGGTGATTTGGGGAGATATCCTCTATATGTTAATTCTTGTGTTTCTGCATTGCGATATTGGTTTAGGCTGTTACAAATGGAAACTAAAAGACACCTACAAGGCTTACCAGATGTTGCTTAACCTAGATAGAAATGGGAAGAATTGCTGGGTAACAAAAGTAAGAGAAATTTTATGTCAGACAGGTTTTCAGTTTGTCTGGGTGCAGCAAGGCGTGGGGGATGTTAAAGCTTTCTTACGTCTATTTAAGCAGAGACTTGTTGATACCTTCATACAAGAGTGGTTTTCCACAATTGAAGATCACAATAGATATAATGACTATAGATCATTTAAAACCATTTTTGAAAGAGAAAAATACATTAATGATATTGATACCTACTGATTTAGGGTTGCTGTGTCTCAAGTACGATTTAATGTCCTGCCACTAAATGCAAATGTGCATCGTTACAGCGATTCTCTGCAAAACAAAAACTGTCCTTTTTGTATGTCAGTCACCGAAGACGAACAGCATTTTCTCTTTGATTGCCCATGTATTCGGATCTTAGAAATAAATTCTTGGGTAATTTAACTAAAGTTCCCATCCATATGTTGCTGCAAGTATCAAATATTCACAAGATGCACAGTGTCTCCCGATATGTCTTCCACTCAGTTAACAGAAGAAAGAGATGTATTATATAAATTTAACATATGTTATTGAGGTTGTTTTGTGAGCTTGGCTGATTGATTATTTTTTTTCCTTTTGATAGTGCACTCGAGATGTCTTGAATTTACATCCTGGGTCAAGCACAGGTTTATGTTGCACCATGTTAGTTCCTTTTCAATGTAATTTTGGTTTCAATGTTACATGCCAATTTTTCTGTTTCTAAGTTGGATTGTTGTATGTTTTGAAATCTAGCAACATGTTCCCGTAATACTATACCCATTTCCCCAGCTAGTTATATTGTAGACTAAGGCCGAAGTACCTTTAAATTGCTTCACAGTTTCTCTCTCTCAAGGATGATGCAGATATTACAGGTGGTCTGACGATGATACGGATAATGGATGATGTTGATGAGGATTAGGTAGATGTTGAATATAGTGATGATGATATGGATGTTGTTGAAGATGGTGAGGTAGAGGTTAAGGGTTATGATGGTGACAATTATGTAAGTATTGATGGGGTTGATGCTGATGTGGTTGATGAAAATGGTGATGATGTTACAGATGGGGAAGACGAGAATGTGTGTGTGTGTGTGTGTGTGGTGTGTGTGTGTGTGTGTGTGTGTGTGTTGTGTGTGTGTGTTTTGTGTGTTGTGTGTGTGTGTGTGTGTGTGCGCGCGCGCGCGGCGTGTGTGTTTTGGAGAAAAATGAAAATGAAAAAAGATTTTTTTTCCTTTTATTATTTATCTATTTATTTTCGAAAGGACGATGATGATGTAGATGTTTGGGAGGAGGATGGCGATGATGATGGAAATGTTGGAGGTGATGTTGATGTAGATGCTGAAGGTGACGATGGTGGTGATGGTAACGATGGCGTGGTTGTTGAAGGTGATAGTGGTGGCGATAACTATGATGGAGATGTCAAAGATGAAGATGATGACAATGATGTATATATTGAAGATAACGATGAAAACGATGATGAAGATGATGATTATGTCCATGATGCAGAGATTGAAGATGATAATCGTGACGAAAATGACTATACAGTGTAGAAGATGGTGATAGCGTAGATGATGAAGATGATGATGTTGATAATGATGATGTAGAGGATGAAAGTAATGATGGTTATGTTGATATACTGGCTGCAGCTGCTGCTATAGGTAATAGAAGATGGGATGGTGAGATTTAAGTAAA
>CM054162.1:14368893-14386599 GCA_028751875.1 Rapana venosa
CGGGGTTAAGGATGATTCTGGATAACACGTACGACTCACTCGCCTGAAAGTCCTTGATTGAAACTATAAACGAGGTCCGTGTGCGAACACACTATATAAAAAATCTTACGCACACATTTAAAAACCCAAGAAGAGTAGGCTTTTGCGTGTGGAAAGGAGCAGATAATATATTACAAAATAATGCAACACACGGTGGGGTTAGACAATTCCTCCGAAGTCAGAATGCAGGTACCTTAAAAGGGGTTGGGGGTGGGGGGTGGGGAGGGAGGTTGCATACACAAAAATCTCCTCCTTGGGAAGAGAACCTTGAACTCTAACAGAGGAACCCACCCCCACACAAAAAAAATTGTGTTTACTTACATTTTTTGGTTGTGGATACTGCTCCGTCGACGATGTTGCTCTTGATGCTTTCTCCGACGACGATGTTGCTTCGATGATGTGCTTGATACTGCCTCCAGACGACGATGTTGTCTTGATGCTTGTCTGCGACGATTGTTCTTGATACTGCTCCGACGACGATGTTTTGATGCTGCTCCGACGACTTGTTTTGGGAGCTGCCCCGACACGATGTTTTTGATGCTGCTCCGACGACGATGTGTCTTGATACTGCTCCGACGACGATGTTGTAGCTGACAACGATGTTGTTCTTGATACTGCTCCGCGACGATTGTCTTGATGCTGCTCACGACGATGATTGTTCTTGATCTGCTCCGACGACGATGTTGCCTTGATACTGCTCCGACGACGATGATTCATGTTCTTGATAGCTGCTCCGACGATCGTTGCTTGATACTGCTCCGACGACGATGTTGCCTTATACTGCTCCGACCGACTTTTGTGTCATGCTTGATGCTGCTCCGACGACGATGTTGCCTTGATCTGCTCCGACGGACCCGATGTTCTGATGCTGCTCCGGACACGATGTTCTCTGATACTGCTCGACGACCGACGATGTTGCTTGATACTGCTCCGCCGACGATATGTCTCTGAGCACGATGTTGCCTGATGCTGCTCCGACGACGATGCTTGCTCTTGTCTTGACTGCTCCGACACGATGTTGACGATGTTGTCGTTTGATGCTGCTCCGACGACGATGTTGCCTTGATCTGCTCCGCGACGTGTTGCCTTGTCTGTCCGACAGACGATGTTGCTTGATCTGCTCCGACGATTTGCTTGATCTGCTCAACGACGATGTGCTTGAACTGCTTCCGGCGACGCATGTTGCCTTGATCTGCTCCGACGACTAGTTGTTCTTGATGCTGCTCCGACACGATGTTGCTTATCTGCTCCGACGTGTTGCTTGTCTGCCGCGACGATGTTGCTCTTGATCTGCTCCGAGCACGTTGTTGCCTTGATACTGCTCGACTGACGATGTTGCCTGATTGTGCTCGACGCTGCCACGACGATGTTGCGCTTGCTACTGCTCCGACGATGACATGTTGCCTTGATACTGCTCCGACGACGATGTTGCCTTGAACTGCTCCGACGACGATGCTGTCTTGATTCTGCTCCGACGCGATTTGCTCTTCTATGCTCTGCGCGATGCTGCACGTTTTGTCTGCTCTGTTCATCGCAAGCTTTGTTGCCGTTGATGCTGCTCTTCGAGCGTGCGCTTGATGCTGCTCCGAGACGTGATGTTGGCTCTGATGCTGCCCGACTCGATGTCGCTTGATGCTCCGGTACTGATTGCGTTGACTGCAGCCATGTGCGTTTGATGCTGACCTGATGCGTTGATGCAAGTTTGAATTGCGTTAATTGCTCGCTGATGCGCTTGTATGCTAGCTCTTGATGCGTGGTGAATGCTAGGCTCTTGATGCTAGCTGCTTGAGGTTGATGCTAGCTCTTGATGGTTGATCTAGCTCTTGCGTTATGCAGCTCTGATGCGTTGATGCTAGCTCTTGATGCGTTGATGCTGCTCTTGATGCGTTGATGCTAGCTCTTGATGCGTTGATAGAAACTGTTTGTTGAGGGGACACAAACCCAGAATGAGATAAAGATCCCCTGGGCAAAATGGGCGGGCACCAAAAGCCCAAAATTTGAGGAATGGGAAACAAGAAAAGGGAAAAGACCCGAAGGGAGGGGAAAGTGGTTTTAAGACCCAAAGTTTGGGGGAAACCCTATCTCCTGCCGTGGTTTTTTCGCGTTCCCAAAATCGGATGCGCTGGGCCTGATCGTCGGCGTGGAGCGGCCCGGGCAACGCATTTCGCTCCTACGACAAAGGGATCAAATAGTTGTTTTCTGAGTGTTCGAAGGGAAAAAGGGGAAGGAAAAAAAAGAAGAAGAAAGAAGCGTTGGTTTTAAATGTCGGGGGGGGGCCCGGGTTTTCTTGTCGCATCTAGTCCCTAAAGTGGGTTTTGAGATGGAAGGTCTTAAAGCGCCACTTGATACCTAAGCCCCCAAAAACCTACCTACTTCGCTGTTCCCAAACCGTGGAAAGGGGAAAACGGCCCTGGTTTTTTTAAATCCCTGGGCATCGGAAACCCGGCAAATGGTGTCTAGGTCTGCCCCTTTTGGGATTTGGTGAGCCCCTTTCTCCTAAACTCCCAAATTTTAAAAACCCTTTAAGCCCCATACATCTGAATCTGTTACCGAGGGCATGGGGATCTTTTGGGCAATGTTCCGGGTAAAGCCGGGCCCCCCATCGTGGGGCCCTGGCATCTTTATGATTTGGTGGAAGGGTATGATCCTGGTTTAAAGATCTGATGACAAAGCCATGAAAAGGGATCTCCAAAATTTTCTGGTGGGAGGGTGAGATCCCTGGTGGGAAAATTTTGGTGGGAAAAAAGGGCCCCTGAATTGCGTCTCCCTGAAACTCTGGTGGGGGGGGTGCGATTTTCGGCGAAGATTGGGCCGGGCAAAAAAACCCTGGGAACCCCAAAATAAACATTACTTTGTCTACAGTAACTTTTTTTACCCCCCAAAAATTAAAAAAAATTTCCCCCGCCCACAAAAAAAGGGGGAAAGGGGAAAATTTTTTTGGTTCAAGGGCTTCGCTTTTTTTTCTGACGGCCCGGGTTCAAGGGCCCCCACAGAGGCACCTGTTTTAGGGGCGTTTCCCTTTGATTTAAATCAAAACCTATTCCCCCAGCCAAGGTTTAAACAGCATCGGGGGGCAACCCGATGGAGGGGTGACTGTTTTTGGGACCTGAATCCGTAATTCCCCCCTTCCCCCATCTGGTTTAAAAGGGTACCTGATTTTAAGGGTCAGGGGAAAGGGAAAGCGCGGGGAGAGGAAAATAATGTACAAGACAAAATAGTTTCACATTCTGCTACATCTGACATTCGAGCGATCAAAGAGTACATATCTAAACATATAGTTTTGCTTTCTGGCTAACATCTCCCGAAGAAAAGAAGACAAAATTGTGTGTGGCGTGTGGGTGGTGTATGTGTGGTTGGTGTGTGGTGTGGAGAGAGAGAGAGAGAGAGAGAGAGAAGAGAAGAGAGAGAGAGAGAGAGGGAGAGAGAGAGAAGAGAGAGAGAGAGAGAGTGTGTGTGTGTGTGTGTGTGCTCGCGCCCGCGTGTGCGTTTGGGTGTGTCCAGGGTTTCAAAGTCCTATTTTACCTATGCAGCTTAATGTACCAACAAATAAACAGTTTACTTTGAAGCTGCATTTTGTTAACATTATAAGAACAACTATATAACGCATAACACTGTACATTTTTCCTGCAAATAGTAGGCTATGCAAATAGTAAGCACTGGAGCCAAGTCCGTTTTCAATTAACGTGAGCCGGGAGGGGGTAGCCTAGTGGGTAGAGTGTTGCGCTTGCGATTTGACGCCCTAAGATCGAGCCCGGGTTCGAACCATCACCGAGACAGCCATTCAAGAGGTTACTTCCCCCTGGAGTTGTCAGAACAAATTCCACTCCCTCCTTCTCCAACCCCCCTCCCACTGCATCCCCAACATCTTTCGGATGAGTATGATATAATCGGGAGTCCAGAGTGCGAATGCACTTAGAACATCTTCCGCACACCACTTTAAAACCTGCTCCACATTTCGGAAGAGAAGGCCCCTGCGTTTAGGTTTAAAACACGACAAAACCCAATTTTTTATTGGGTTTTTTGAAAAACATGCAACGGGGTTTTTTTGAAAATATCCCCCAAAATCGGAAAGGGGATACCTTAAAAAAGTGGGAAAAAAAGGGCGCGTACGTCAATTTTCTTCCCCCATTGGGGAAACCCGGGAAATTTAGCCCCGGATTGAAAAGAATCTAGGGCACTGAAAAAATTTAGTACCATCCCCCTAGTCTGAATGAAGCTACCTTAAAAAAAACGGGAAAAAAAAGTCGCACTTCAATAACACCCCCCTTTTGCGAACCCACACAAACATCTGCGTACCAAATAACTCTTTTGCTTTTCGGGAAAATGTCCATTTGGCCGGGGAAAACATAACAGGAGGTTTTAGTTATTTTTGATTGAAAAATAAGGCTGCTTTTGCCCCCTTTTGACTTTCTTTTCGTACTGTTGTCCCTTTGCAAGACAAATTGGAAAAAGCTTCCCCCAATATGGGAGTTTTTAAACCCCTCTAAAAGAAAAAACTTCTCTCTCATTACCCCTGGTCCCGGGCCAAAAAATTTTTTTTAATTTTCGTATTTTTAAACCCAAAGGGACCCAAAAAACCTTCATTAAAAACTATCTTAAAAAAATTTATGTGAGGTCATCTTCCACGAACAAAATTATCTTAAATCGGGAAAATTTCTGCCCAAACGTGGAAATAAATCTGCATACAAACTTTAAGGGTGTACTCAGCGATTTTTGAAAAAAGGGGGATCCGAAAGATTTAAAACCTTTTAGACCCAAAAACAGTGAAAAACATCCCAAATAAACAACCAACTAACACATTTTTTCTAAAAAAAAAAATCTTTTGGGGATCTTCAAATTTAAACCCTTTTGACAACGACAAGACCCCCCCAAAAAAAAAACCCCCAAAAACTTGGGGGATTTTTAAAAAATCCATCTTTGGGGATCTTCAAAAATTTAACTTTAAACAAACACGATAACAACCCAAAAGAAACCAAACCCAAAACTTTCTAAAAATAAAAAAAAAAAGAATTTTTTGGGGATCTTCAAATTTTGCTTTAAACAAAAGACGAAAAACAACACAACAACAACAAAACAAACCAACAACCGCACAAAAAACAAAAAAAATCTTCCCAATCACCAATCATTCCCCTTCCCTTTTACAAAGGGGGGCTCTCTGGGGACTTTAAACTGTCCCAAAACTCCAGGAATCTCCAGAATCAAACATTCCCCCTTTAGTTTTTCAGGGGGGGCAGTAGGGTTTATGTCCCTTTCCCCATTGGGGCATGGGGGTTGTTGCCCGAGGAAAGGCTCAAAAACCCGGGCACCAGCTGGAAGGGAAAAATTTTCCCAAAACCCGCTCTCTTTCCGCTTTTCCCCTGGGGGTCTTCACAAAGTGTTTAAGTCTTCAGAGGGCCCTTTTTTCCTTAGGGCCCCTGTCTCAGCAGCTAACCATCCGTACTGCAGCCCGGGTGTTCGTTTGAAATGACCAAGATTCAAAAAACACCTTGGCTTTTCCCCCGCGTAGTTTTTAAAAGAAGAACGCTTTTAAAAAAAAAGGGGAAAAGGGAAAAATGTTCAGATTCACGTTGCTTTGGGTTTTAACCCTGACCCCCTTCCCCCCCCCTCCCCCCCCCCGCCCATAAAAAAAAAAAAAAAAAAGGGAGCGGAAAAAAAACCCCAAAGGGAAAAAAAAGAAAAAAGAAGCATGCTTTGCAGGGAACTTTTGGGGTGCGTGCTGTTTTTTATGACGTTTTTGTTTTGTTCTGTTCTGTTCTCTCTCTCTCTCTCTCTCTCTTCCCTTCTCTCAATTCCTCTCTCTCTCTCTCCTCTCTTTCCCCTCTCATTTTCAATCTCCTCTCTCTCTCATCCTCCCCTTCCCCTACTCTTCCCCCCCCCCCTCCTAAAATTTGTCTGTCTCGTATCTGCCCTCTGTCTGTCGTTTTTCTGGTTGGCAAGATTCTCCTCTCCTCTCCTCTCTCTCTCTTCTCTTCCCCCCCCCCCCCTTTTTTTTCCCCCTCTCTTTTGTTCCCCTTTTTTGGAAGAATAGGTTTATTTTTGTGCTGGGGGGGAAAACCGATGACAAAAGTACAAAACTGCATAGACACAGGGGCCGGAAGTAAAAAAAAAGCACATGAGTGCTTATTTCCTTACACCACGGGGGCTGGGTGTAAAAAAAAACCCCATAAGTGCTTTCAAAATACTCGATATAAAAGAAAAAATCCTCAAATCCTCTGTCTCCTGCGTCTGTCTGTCGTCGTCTGTTTTTCCGCTCCTTTTCTCTCCCCCCTTTTTCCCCTCTCCCTCTTCTCTCTCTCGACTCCCCACATTTTCTCTCTTCTCTCTCCCTTCCCCTCTCCCTCTATCTCTCCTCTCACACACACACAAACCCTCAACCCCTCTCTCTTTTCTCTCCCACTCTTCTCTCCCCTCTCTCCCTCTCCCCTCTCCTCCATCTTCTCTCCTCGGTTTCACTGTGTGTATGTTTTGTATATGCCCGGGGTTGTTTTGGGGTTTGTTTTGTTTGTATGTGATGCATAAGCATACGCGCCCCCGCTGGGTGTGTGGGGTGTTGGTTATTTTTAAACCCCCGGATAACCCCCTAAACCAAAAGAAAACAGTAAAGTGGGGGGCTTTCACTTGTAAAGTTTTTTAAGAAATCCTTTTTTTTAGGAAAAGCCATTGTCGGAATTTGAAACAACAAGCATTTAGACCCTTCCCCTGCCCTTAAAAAGAAGTTGTGGGGTGATTTTTGTGTGTGTTGTGGTGTGTGTGTTTGTGTTGTGTGTGTTTTTGTGGTTTTGTTTGTGGGGTGGTGTATGTTTTGTGTGTGTGGTGGTTTTGTGTATGGTGGTGTTGGGGTGTGAGGGGTGCGTGCTGGGTGTGTGGTGTGGCTGTGTCTTTTCTCTGTGTTTTTAAACACATCTCCGGTGTTTTTTTTGCTGTTTTTCTTTTTAAAGCTGCAATTTTTTTTATACAGATTAGGGGGATTTTTTTTCTCACACACACAGAAGCATGCACAAACGCACCCCAAAGGGGCGCCAAACACACAGAAAGAGAGAAGAGAAAAGAGATAATCTTTATCCCAATGGGTTTTCAGAATAGTATTGACATACTTCTTTTTTTTTTATCAACCCCCCTTTTCGATGATAAGGGAAAAGGTTTTTTTATCACAACAAAATATTTAAAAAAAAATAAAACGTTTTTCAAGAGAAGGGGGAAAAGAGAAAAAGAGACAGACAGACAGACATACAGAACAAGACAGGTAGGCCCGGCAAATGGGAACAGAGAAACAAAAAACAGAAAAATAGATAAGAAAGAAAAGGGGAGATAGAGAGAGAAAAGAGAAGAAGAAGAGAGAGAAAAGAGAGAGAGAGAGAGAGAGAGAAGAGAAAAGAAGAGAGAGAAAGAGAGAGAGAGAAAAAGGGGGGTGGCAGAGAGAGATAGAGGGGAAATAGAAACATAAAAAGAAAGACAAACAAACTAGGGGCAACAGCCAAAAGAACGACAAAACAAGAACCAGAAAAGACAGAGAAAAACCAGAGAGAAACACACAACACCAACACACACCCCAGTAAGAACAGATAACAACAGACAACGAAAAGACAAACAACAGGGGCCCGAGACCCAAAACATATACAGACAGAACCCCGAAAGCAGACAAACAGACAAGGGAGAGAAACTTCCCCTGCACGGGAAATAATAAAAGGAAAATTCATATGACATTTTGGGTGAAAAAGAAAACTCTCTATAATATTTTACAAAACAGGGTTTGGGGGGAAACCTCTAAATTAAAAAAGGCTGTTTTTTGTTTTTTTGCTTTATTGTTAGTGTGTTCTTATTGTTATTAAAATTTTTATTTGTTGTTGTACGCAGCATGTTATTAAACTGTTCGTGCGTCGTGCGTCGTGCGGGTGTGTGTGGGGTTGGGGGTGTGTTTGTGTGTGTGTGTGTGGTGTGGGTTTTTGTCATTTTTTTTTGCAAATTTTTTGAATGGTTTAAAAAGGGAAGCAGTTTTTAAAACCCAACCTGCGCTCCCCTCCCCTCTCTCTCCCCTCTCCCCCCTTAATTTTTCCTCATCTCCTCCCTCTCTCTCTCCCTCTCTCTCTCTTCCCCCCCTTTTTCCCTCTTTTCCCCCCCCCCCTCTCTCTGTGTTTAGTGTTGCCAAATTACCTGACCCACTGCAGGTGCCCGTATCTCTTGCCTTGGGTTTACACCCGGGGTATAAACATGATAGTAAGCCCAAGGGGACAACCCGTCAAATATTTTTCAAGCCCCCCCACTTCCAAGCACATCATTACAACATCAACCCTTGTCCCTGATCAAACAAACCAAATTTTTTAAAAAAACCCAATATGTGGGCCCCCTTTTCTTAAGTTATTTAAAAATCCAATCTTTTAAAAGGATAGAAATAATTTCTTTTAAATTTTAGAAAAGGGAAATAAGGGCCCCTTCTGACGCTAGTTTTTTTTTCCAAAACATTTTATAGAAAGTTCTTGTAGTATTTTGGCCCAAAAACTTTAAAAAAGAAAACTATAAAATAGGGTTTAATTGGGTTCCCGAAAGCAACATAAAATTCTTTGCATAGAAAGCTTAGTGTTTTAAAGTACATCCGTTTTTTTCACGCAATATTGAGTGTAAAACAATTGAAATTCCAAACTTTTCCCAAATTTCCCTTTTCATACAGACAAAGATTAACTTTAACCCTTCCCCCTAGGTCGCCTTCTTTTTACAGGTCATACCCTTTTGGGGCTAGCAACCTATGTTTTTTTTATTTTGGCAAAAACCCACTACATACCTTGGGGGTTCACAACCCCTTTTTTTTACATATTGTAACCATCTACCATACCACCTGGGTGGGTTTCCCCCCCATGGTTTTAAAAGTAAACATAACCCCGCAAAATAATTTTGGGGGTACAAACAACCCACGGTTGTGTAACCATCTTTCCCATACCACCCTGGGTGTACTGCAAACCCATGGGGTTTTTGAGTAAAAATAACTCCAAACCCTACAAAACCTGGGGGTAAACAGCCCATTTTTTAAGTAGGCCTAAAACCCGCTACCAAAACCCTTTTGGGGGTACAGCAACCCATGGGTCCGGGGAAAAAAAACTCAAAACCCTCACCTTGCCCGAACACTAAAGGCCCAAATTCTTTCACTTGTCGTGGCTGCAAAAAAGCAAACCCCATGATTTTAAGAGGGCTAAAATCACTGCCCCCAAAGGCCCCCACCTCCTGGAAAGTTTGAGTTTTCCAAAAATGCCCAAAAGGAGTCTGCCTTTATATGTATGCAGGCTTGTAAAAGGGCCCGCCCTTTTTTCCACAATAGATCTTTACTTTAGGGGTGTAAAAAAGGGATGCACTCAAAATACAAACACATACCGGGGGCACAGTAAAGAAAAAGGGGTTGTTAAATATACCCGTGCACCTGCTATATTTGCATTCTTTTTCCCCAAAGCCTTTACCCTTTCCCCGATTAAATTAATTTTAAAATTTTTTTTTCTTTATAAAAAAAAATTTATAAAAAGAAAAAAGTAAAAGTGAATTAAAGATAATTAAAAATCATAATAATAATGATTTTGATTTATTATGAGATGATGATGATTTATTTGCAACTATCACCAATGATCTGCCCCAACATATCAATCTGTCTCATTTTGTAAACTAAAAGTTTATGTTCCAAAAAATCCCTGTAACGCCTTTCATAGATTTTAAATAACAGCACCCCCCAAAAAGCAATTTTTACAATGAAACAAAATAATAGCCCCCCCTTTTAGGTTTTTGGACCTTCCATCCAACCCCCCTCCCCGTGGGAAAGCCCCTTTGGGGGACTCTGTTAAAAAATGTAGTGTGCATCTGGACCTGCAGTAAACATTAATTTAAAACAAAGTGGGAAAAGATTGGGAAAACACAAGAAATGGCCAAACCCCCTTTAAGTGCCCTTTTTCACTTTCCCGGAGAAAAAATGATAAAAAACACACCCCACCCCACCCCCACACATGAAGGGGAAAAAGAGAAAAAGAGGGTAGAGAAAGAAAGAGGAAAAGAAGAGAGAAGGGAGAAGAAGAGAGAAGAGAAAAAGAGAGAGAAAGGAAGAGAGAAGAGAGAGAAAGAGAAGGGGAGAGAAGAGAGAGAGAGAGACAGACAGACAGACAGACAGAAGAAAACGACAGACAATAAAAGACAAACAACAGACAAAGACAACAGACAGACAGACAGAGAAAGAAAGACAAATTTAAAAATACAAACCCGCGACAACAGAGAAATGTTAAAAAACCATTTTTTTCTTTTTTTCTTTTTACATTGTTAAAATAATAAAAAGGGAAAATAAAACAACAAACATACCCTAACTCCTTTGGTGATCCCATTATTTGCTTTACTTTTCCCCAGGAAAAGGGGATAGGAAACATAATGAAATTTTAAAGGGCTGATGTCCCTTTTCCCCACATTTTTTTTTCATTTGTTGGGGTTTTTTCGTGTGTGTGGTTGGATGTTTTTTTTGTAGTGTGTGTGGTTTTGTGTGTGGGTGTGTGGGGGGGTGGTGTGTGTGTGGCCCTGGGGTGGGGATGAGTGGAGAACTCAGTGCAACGTGAGGGGTAGAAAGAGTGTGATATTTGGAAAATAACAGACGGAAAAAAACAGACTTTTTCAGTCCAACCCCTAACCTTCCCCCCCCCACCTCACCCCCCCAACACAAAACACCACACACACACACACACACACACACACACACACACACAAAACAAACACACACACACACACTCACAATCAATTTTTTTTTGCCGTTCCTTTTTTTTTTACAGGGGTTTTTTTTCTTATAGATCAATTTGGCTGAAATTTTGTCACTTCCCTTCATCTAGCTTCCCTTTTCTTGACTGTTTGGGCAGCAGGTCCCCCCAAGGCCCTTTTTTTTTGGGGGATGGTTTTTGGGCTTCTTCTTGGTAAGGGTGCATGTATGTTTTTTCTAGGGAAAAGTCGAAAAACTTCCTTACACAAAAAACTAACCCAAAAAAAAGGTTTCAAAAAACCCAAAAAAACCCCTAAAAGAAAAATAAAAGAGAAAAAGGAAGGGGGGGCCCTTCAGAAAAATGTGGTTTGCTTTTACAATTTAAAAAAAAAAAAAGATTTTGCTTCGAAACTGGGCATATGGGAAAGTACATCTTGCCCATTCTGCAGTCGGGAAATTTTATTTCAAATGTGTGTTTAAATTCCAGTTAACAAAAGGGAAAAAACCTTCCGTCAGATCACTTCATCAACATAGTCACTGATCATCATGCAATTTTTAAAAATGCCAAATGGGGTGGTCCCAGTTGCTTATGATGATTTAAAAATCCGAATCTTTAAATGTGATAGAAATAATTTCTTTAATTCTAGAACAGGAAAGTAAGCACATGTCTGACGCTAGTTTGTTTTCCACACATGTATAGAAGTTCTTGTATATTTTGTGCCAAAAAGCTTTTAAAAACAGAATCTATAGACTAGGCTTGAGATTTGTCTGAAAGCAGACATAGATGGCTTTGCATAGAAAGGCTTAGTGTTATGTACATCCGTTATGTTCACGCAATATTGAGTGTAATAGCAATTAGAAATTTGCAATCTTCCAATTCCTTATCATACAGACATAGGATTATGCTTTAACCTTCCCCATAGGTCGCCTTCTTTTTGACAGGTCATACCTTCTGGGTGTCTAGCAACCTATGGTTTTAGATTAGGCATAACCCACTACATACCTTGGGCGTTCAGCAACCCATGGTTTTACAGTATGTGTAACCATCTACCCATACCACCTGGGTGTTCAGCAACCCATGGTTTTATAGTAGGCATAACCTGCTACATACTTTTGGGTGTACAGCAACCCACGGTTTTACAGTATGTGTAACCATCTACCCATACCACCTGGGTGTACTGCAGCCCATGGGTTTTGAGTAGGAATAACTCGCTACCATACATCCTGGGTGTAAAGCAGCCCATGGTTTTTGAGTAGGCATAACCTGCTACCATACCTTCTGGGTGTACAGCAACCCATGGTGTCCGGAAATGAACTCAACCTCTCACCTTGCCTGAAGCACTAGGCCGAAATTCTTTCACTTGTCGTGGCTGCACAGCAACCCCATGATTTCAAGAGACTACTCACTGCCATAGGCCACATCCTGATTTGAGTACCAAGCTGCCTAAAGAGGAGTCCCGCCTTTATATGTATGGGAGGGTTGTAAGAAGGGACAGTGCTTTTCCTACAATAGATCTTGTACTTGAGGTGTGTAAAAGGCATGCACTCAAACATACAAACACATACACTGGAGCTATCAGTAAAGAAAAAGGGATTGTTACTATACAGTGCACCTGCATATATTTGCATTCTTTTCCCAATGCCTTTACCTGTCCGCTGATTATTAATTTAATATTGTTTTTCTGTTGATAAAATAATGATAAAAAGAAAAAAGTAAAAGTGATGATGATAATAATAATCATAATAATAATGATTATGATGATGATGATGATGATGATGATTGATTGTGCAACTATCACCAGATGATCTGCCCTAAGCATATCAATCTGTCTCATTATGTATCTAAAAGTTGATGTGTCAAAAACTCCTGATAAGCTGCCTATCATAGATCTATGTAACAGCACCCCCCAAAATGCAATTCACAGATGATCTACATAATAAACAGGCCTTTGAGGTTGTGGACCTTCCATCCAACCCCCATCCAGTGAATGCACCTGGTGGGACTCTGTATAAGAATGTGAGTGTGCATCTGGGGCTCTGCAGTAAACATGGAATAAATCAGAATGGAACAGATTGGCAAAACACAAAAAAATGGTCAGTCCACTTTCAAGTGCTTCTCACTTCCCGGAGAAAAAAATGATAGCCCCACCACAAAACACACACACAAACATGAAGGAGAAAAGAGAGAGAGGATTGAGGGGAGAGAGAGGGGGAGAGAGAGAGAGAAAAGAGGGGGAGAGAGAGGAGAGGGGAAAAGAGAGGAGGAGGTGAGTTGGGGGAGAGAGAAGAGAAGAGAGAGAGAGAGAGAGAGGAGAGAAGAGAGACAGACAGCCAGACAACAGACAGAGGCAGGGGCGACAGATTTGATGACCCAAAAAGACAGACAAAAACAAAACAGGGCAGACAGGGCAAGAAAGAAAGACAATTAGACATACAACAGCTGACAGACAGAGAAAAGTATAACCCCCTTTTTTTTTCTTTTTTTTTCTTTTTTCAAAAAGGGTTTTAAGTAAAAAAGGAAAGTAAAACAACAAAAACATAGACTCTAGGTGAACCCCTTTTTTTTGCTTTACATCCTCGGAAATTGGGGGGGGTAGGATTTTCATAATTAAGTAATGGACCGGGTGTCCCTTCCCCCCCCACATTTTTTTTTGTTCAGGGGGGGGGGGTTTTTGGGGTTTTTGGGTGGTGGTTTGGGATGTGTTTTGGGGTGTGTGTGTGTGTGTGTGTGGGGTTGGTGGGTGTGTGTTGTGTTTTGCGGGGTGTGAGTGGGTGAGAGATACTCAGTGCAACTGTGGGGGGGGGTAGATGATGTGAAAAGTCGGGAAGGAAAGACTGAAAAAACAGACATTTTTTATTCCAAATCCTATCCCTCCCTCCCCCCCTCAACCCCCAACTCACAAAACCCCACCACACACACCCACACACACACCACACACACAAAACCCCACAAAACCACACAAAACCCACTACTCAATTTTTTTTTTATGTGGGCCCTTCCTTTTGTTTATTACAGGGGGTTTTTTTCCTTAAGATCAATTTGGGATTTTGTCAATGGGCCATACTCTGAGCTTCATTTTCTTGACCCGTGGTCAGCAGGTCCCCTTGTGCTTTAATTTTTGGGTGATGGTTTTGGGCTTCTTCTTGGTAATGTGGTGCATGTATGTTCTTTAGGAAGAATTTTACAACTTTTTTAACCCAAAAAAAAAAAAAACAAAAAAAAAGGTTACAGGGAAAAAACAAGAAAATACAATAAAAGAAAAAATAAATGAGAAAAGAGGAAATTGGGGGGCCCTTTAGAAAAAATGGGGGTTTGGGGTTTGACAAGTCTAAAAAATAAAAAAAAGATTTGGGTTCGTTTTGGACAGTAGGTTTTTCGTAAAATTGGGCCTCATTCTGCTAGTCTGGAATTTCAGTTCAAATGGTGTTTTGGGGGAAATTTCCCGTGTAAAAAAATGTGAAAAATGCTTTCCTTTAGATCACTGTGTTTTACAGTGTGGTACAGGTTTTGCGTAACATGTTTGATCCTTATGGTTTTTATTGGGGCACGTGTGTTATAGATTTCAGTAAAAACTTTATTCCAGAACTCAATGGCCAGGTCTGATCAGTAACATTGAATGTATCGAGAGCATGGAACTGCTTAACTCTAGTAAGAAAAGCTGTCATTAAATTTTGCAATGAATGATAGGTTATATTTTTATGGCCAGGTTTAGGAATTTTTGTTCCTTTCTTTGACCATGTGGTACAAGGACTGGGTAGTGGTCGCTACAGTTGTGTACAGGGACCACAGTTTTCTATGATGTTTTTAGGGTCTGATACATAGATGTGATCAATGATTGTGTTAGATTTGATGTGACTCTTGTGGTGAAGATACTAATTGGTGCAGATTTGAAGGAGTTATAACTTTGGTCATTGGTTGTTTACTTTTGCTAGGTCAATTGTAAATTCACCTAGTAAGATAATTTCCCTAGATTCTAATAGGACTACGTTCATCATGGAGTCAAACTTGTCTATCCAATTTTTTCTTTCTGTTGGATTTCTGTAGCAGAACCCTATTATAATAGGTGCTGCACCTATTATAGCTTCTTCAATGCAGATGGATTCTACTTCATAACATTCAAGATGGAAAAGACGTTTGAATGTTACAGACTCATTAATATAGATTAAGATACCCGTTTCTTTGGGCTTTTGCGGATCTTATCGCACGATTTTATATCCTGGAATGGAAATGTCAATGTTGGTCATGTGTTCTGAAAGTGTTGACTCGGAAAGCCCTGGTATATGAAATGGTTTGCCTTGGTTTGTGGTGAGTCTTGTTATATGTTCAATTTTATTGACTGCATGGTTTATATTTAGAAGGCAAATTCGTAAACCATCCTTGGAAGGCCATGAATTGTGTCTTGAATACATCTATTGAAGTTAGTTATGTGAGGAATGTATTAATGTGTACAAGAATGGTGAGGATAAGGAAGAAAAGAGAGACAATGAATAATAATAATAGGAGGGGGGGGGGAGTGAATACTTGATAGGGGTGTAGGGGTGGAAGGGTGAGGAAAGGAGTAAAATCAATTACCACTCTGTAGCACACAATGTGTGTATAACTCAGTCAGTCCACAGTAGTCTGGGGAGAAAAAAAATCCACAGGTGGCGATATAAAAACAACAACAACAACAACAACAGAGCAACCAAATCACCCTCAACAGCGAGGCCAGACAATACAGTAAAGCATCTGTAAATAAAAGATGCCAGAATATGAATAATAAGCACAACTACAATCAGTACAGTTCCTGGAAAATATGATTTTTAAAAAATAAGAGAGACAGAGACAAAGAGACAGAGAGAGAGTGTGTGTGTGTGTTTCAGAGATAATATCAAATATAGAATTCTCAAAACAGTACAGGATCACCATCAACACTCATTTTTGATTATACTCGTGAGAGAGAGAGAGAGAGGAGAGAGAGAGAGAGAGAGGAGAGAGAGAGAGAGAGAGAGAGAGAGGAGAGAGGAGAGAGGAGAGAGAGGAGAGAGAGTGAGAGAGAGAGAGAGAGAGATGGGAGATGGAGAGAGAGAGAATATTATTTCTTCAGGTTGCATCAATATCAGCAACCCAAGCAAAAATTATAAAGATTTTTGCCTTGTTGCCCTTAATACTGTTATTGTTTGTCTCGATGTGTGTACGTGTGTGTGTGCGCACCTGTGTGGGTGTGCGTGCGTGCGTGCGTACGTGTGTGTCGTTAAAGCATGTTGTGTAATCTTAAAATGCCACTCATATTTCTCTATGAGATAATAAAGTATTTTTGAATCTTGAGTCTTAACATTCCCATTGTAAGGCTAACCAAAGCTTATAAGAAAAAAAGGATCTGAATCTCTCTGTAACCGTGTTTTAGAATCATGCTATGATGACTATTTGGGCTCAAATTAGTTATAGTTCTCCGGATTGACATCCTATGTTTTGAGCCCACCCCCTCCCACTGTGCCCTTGTGAATGGGCATCTTGCTAAATCACAATAAACCTTTGGCATTCCCTCTCTCTCTCATGCAAAAAAATTGTCATGTCATTGTTCCACCGTCACTAAAAGACATGTTTATGCTTAATGAATTCACACATTGGTACATTATTGATCTTCTTTTACTAGAATTACTTTATATAAATCAAGTCTGTCCTATTCTGGAAGCTGACAAAATTTACAAACCGCATACACACGGGGGCTGGATGTAAAAATGCACATGAGTGCTTATTCCATTATCCTCGATATAAAAGAATAAATAAAAAATAAATGACTCTGGAACAAACTTCCTGTCTTTTTAAAAACCGAAACAAACCATAAAATATTCAAAAACATACATTTTAATGGAAAGTGCAAACTAGGCGTCACTTTCTCCCCAAATGTATTGATCAACAATTTATATTTAGCAGTATGCTATTAAGTGATATGCTTTGTTTGATTCTGTTTAACTTTTTCTTGGTATGACAATTTTCCTGTCAACCTGCCAGTTTCATTTGTGTGATATTTGCAGAGAGGATTTGTTAGAGCACTTCCCTACCAATTCTTTTATAACATGATATTGCATTACAACTATTTTCATATAACTATGTAATCCCCGTTTTTGAAAACTCTCCCTCTCTACCTGTCTGTGTATCTGTCTGTCTCTTTTGAGGTGTCAAAGGCATGCTGCTGGCCTGGACCCCAGGTCCAGGAAACACCCTTCTGAAACAGGTCCCTCAGAGGCTTGGATTTGTCAGTGAGGTTTATACAAACTTCGTGAACTAGTTGACCATGCACAGGAATTGTCTTAAGTCAACGGCATTCTCTGGCTCCTTCATTTTCATGATGGACTTGACCTTAGCAGGATCCTTCCTCACTCTGGTTTTGTCGATCACCTGGCCAGGTACTCAAGCTGCATTTTTGCAAAGTTGAACTTCTCTACGTTGAGGGTGAGTCCGGCCTGGACCAGCCTTTCCAGGACCTTGCACAGTCTCATATCGTGCCCTGCCTTTTCTCTGCAAATACCAGGATGTCATCCATGTGACACACAATTCCAGGAAATCCCTGTAGAATTGTGTCTATCTTCTTTTGGAAATACTCAGGCACTGAGAAAATACTGTTAGGTAGTCGTTTAAATCAAAAGCGTCCAAAAGGTGATATGAACGTGGTCAGCTTGGAGCTCTGGTTGTCAAGCTGTATCTAATGGAAGCCTGAATTAGCATCAAGCATGGAAAAGACTTTGCCCTCAGAAATGTTGCTGAGTGTCTCTTTCACTGCTGGCATAGCGTAGACTTCCCTCTTCACGTTGTTGTTCAGTCTGGTTAAGTCCACACATATGTGTAGATCTTCACTGGCTTTTGGTACAACTACTATGGGGCTGCACCAGTCAGTGTTGTCACTGGCTCGATGGGCGTTTTTTTGGCCTCTTGTTCAGTTCAGCTTTAACCTTCTTTTAAATGGGATGGAAATGTCGGG
>CM054162.1:14387099-14402099 GCA_028751875.1 Rapana venosa
GAAAAGCATAGTGCTTTTTTTTCCCCCATCTAGTCCCCGTGTGTATGCAGTTTTGTCAATTTTGTCATCCGTTCCCACTGGTAGACAATGGCCTACTCTTCCGAAAAGTGGAACGGGTTTTAACGTGTGCGCAAGATGTTCTGCTGTGTGTGTGGTGTGTGTGTGTGTGTGTGTGTGTGTGTGTGTGTGTGTTGTGTTGTGTTTGTGTGTTGTGTGTGTGTGTTTTGTGTTGTGTTTGTGTTTGTGTGTGTGTGTGTGTGTGTTGTGTTTGTGTGTGTGTGTGTGAAATATCTTGCTTTAAGGACTGAATAAACACAAGCTGATATGCACACATGTCCATGTATGCACGCACACACGCACGCACACATACACACGCGCGCACATGCACACGCGCGCACAAGCAGTTGCAGGTACGCAGACATTGACACGCAGACAGAAAGACAGTCACAAACGCACGAACACACATACACACACACACTTGCACTCGCGCACACAATTACAGGCAGGCAGACAGACAGACAGACAGACACACATAGTCAAGCACAGACAGACAGACAGGCACACACACACACACACACACACACACACACCACACACACACACACCACACCACACACACACGCACGCACAGGCACAGACGCACAGGCATACAGACACAAACACAGTACCAGATATGTTTTTTAAAACAACACATCCACATCTCCCGGGTATTTTTTTTTTTTTTTGGGGGGGGGGGGGTCTAATATCACTAAAAGTGAACAGACGTAAAATTGAAGTCAACAACAACAACAGATACACAAACATGCAGATACACAGACAAACAGACACACAAACGGGCACACACACACAACACACACACACACACACTTTCTAAATTTGAACTAAGAACAATACATTCTCTTATTCAATGTAATTCAATGCAAGTGCAATTCCGGCAAAATGTGCTAAACAAAAAAAGCACACATTGCACAAGTATTGAAACCAACTAAAAATAGTTACAATTCTTTCCTAGCGTCAGATTTTGAAACAATAGCTCGCTAGCATTCCTGAGAATTCCTTTGACAAGGTTTTCTTCAGCAACAATGATTCAATTTATTGCTATGTGAAAATTTGCTTCCGTGTTTAAGCAATGTCCCACCAGTAATCTCCCTTCGTATGTGTGATGGTCTCTTCCAATAGATTGCCTTTCCAAGGCTGGGCCATTATTTACACCTCTGTTTGGTTGGTTGGTTGGTGGTTGTTGGTTTTTTTTTTGTTTTTTTAACATCTCAAAACAATTGTGACAGTTGTGATTTTTGCATAGTTTGATTTCAATTTTGGGTGTTCTTCGTTTCTTTTTAATTGTTATGTTAGTTACACTGCTGTTTGATACTTTACATTTGCATTGTTACATTATTTTGCTTGTAGTTCATATTTTTGGGTGAACACACACGCACTATACACACACTACACACGCACGCACGCACAGAAACACACACACACAAACACACAGCACACACATGCACACACACGCACGCAAGCACGCACGCAAGCACGCACCACGCACGCACGCACATCACACACACAGACCACAACACACACAGACCACACACGCACGCACACACATACACACACAACACACACACATCACACACATACACACATATACAAACACTTACACAAAACAACACATATACAAACACCTCACACAACACACATACACACACAACACACACAACCACACACACACACACACACATACACACACCACACACACACACACACCACGCACGCGCGTGCGCCACGCACGCACCAACACTTGCATCAAATGCCAAAATCAAATCTTTATGAAATCATGTATAGTCATAAAAAACATCTGACACATTGAATTAGCATTACATAATTAGTACACTCAAAAACAAGATATCAAATAAAACATTCACATAAATCTCAAATACAGTCAACTTACGCAATAAAACTGAAATATTAAATCTGAATAAAGCTTTTCAAAAGAACAAATGTAAAAAAATCATAAGCAAAAATAAAAGGAGAGGACGAGAGAGAGGGGAAAGAGAGAGAGAGAGAGGAGAGAGAGAGAGAGAGAAGAGAGAGAGAGTACACAGTACTTTTGAATCCATTTTTTTGCATCAATTTCAATTATCACCACTATCCCATTAGCATCACTGTGATTTAACTAAAATGTTAGAGTCTGTTAAAGAAGTAGGAAGGGGAAAAAAAATCATTAAAATCATTTTGCAAAAACCCAAAATAGAAAATTTAAAAGTAAAAATTACACTTATACAAAAGAGAGAGGGGAGGGGGGGGGGGGGGGGATAATTTGGTATAATGTAAGGGGGATAATTTACTTTTTCCAACAGTCAAGTGTTATTTTTATTTGATGCATCAAGTTTTTTGTGCATGTATGTTTATTTCGAAAAGCTTTTTAATACACTAAACTGTCGGAGTTGTTTGCGTGAGACAATAAAGACTTACAATGAAAGGGAAATGGAGAGGGGAGAGGGGGGGGGGTGATGAGCAAGAGAGAGAAGAGAGAAAAGGAGGGGGAGAGAAGAGAGAGAGAGGGAGAGAGAGAGAGAGGGGAGAGATTCTTGTTGTGCATCCGAATCCTGTGCCAACTCAAAAACAGAGAGTCAGAGAGAGACAGATTTCTAGTATTGTACCGGATTTTGGGCTCATGAAGAGAGAGGGGGTACAGAGAGGGGGAGAGAGGGGGCGGGAGGGAGGGAAAAAGGGGGAGGGAGAGGGGGGGGGGGGAGGGGGGGAGAGAGAAGAGAGAGAGAGAGAGGGGAAAAGGACAGAGGAGAGGAGAGATTTGAGAAAAAAAAAGAATTTTTAACAGAACCAAAAAGACCGGAATTTTTTTTTCTTTTTTTGGGTTTGAAAAACCAGATTTGAGAATAGTCTTTTTAAATTTTTTTAATCTTAAACCAAATTTTTGAACAAAACTTGTCAATTTAGTTTTAAAAATTTTCGATTTGGAACATTATCAGATTTTTTGCTTTATAAAGTTTGAGGCCCTTTTAAAACTTTCGCCTTTCCCCTTTTTTTGGGCCACCCCCCAACCCCAACTACCTTCTTTTTGGTGAAATAGTTTTAACTTCCACATTTTGTGGCACATCAGACCCTGTTTTTCGTTTGCTTTTTTTCTATATTTTTAAAAACCCACCCAAATGTTTTTTTCTAGTTTAGGTTTCAAACCGAAGTGCAAAAACGTTTTTTTTACCGTGAATTTTCACCGAAAAAAACCGAAGGGGAAAAGGTTCACTTGTTTTTTTTTAAAAAGGTGCAAACTTATTTTTCCCCAGGGAAAAGAGCAGTTTGGGGTAGCCAGTTCAGGGTGTTTTTTTAAAAAAAAAAACCCCCCAAAAAAACCCCCCAAAAACCAAAAAAAAAAAACACAAAAAAAACCCCAAAACCTACGAACATTTCGGGTTATTCATAAAATTTGTCAGGCGTAAAGAAATCGGGAAAAGGGAAGCAATGCTATTACAACTAACATTTGTGTGTAACCCTCTATTTACATAAAAAAGGTAATCAAAATCGGGTTGTAAACGTGTTTCTCAGCCTCATATTTTTCCAGTCGGCTTTTTTGGAAAAAAAAATTTTTAGTACAATGGGAATACAGAGAGCAAACCCAACTTTTATCTTTTGCAATAAAAAAGAAAAAACGTCGCTAACTGTTTCCCCCTTTTTGCACAGTATTTTAAATTAGTCCATCCAAAAAGACCCAAAAAAGTCAAAAATAAAAAATTTGAGAAAAAAGACCAAAAAACTATACATGTTTCAAACAATGTCAAAGTTGGAAGAAAAGGGGAAATTTTTTTTTTAAAGGCAACCCCTTTAAATACAAAACTAGCTGTCCACCTTTGCTTGCTGAAAGGCACGTTTTTTTCCCTTTAACACAGTATTTAAGCTCCCCAAAAAACAAAATACACCCAAAGGGGTTTTTCGCAATGCTTGTAAAATTTTACGACCAACTATAAAAAAACCCCTAACTAAACTACTTTTTCTTTTTTTACACAACCCGGGTTCATTTTGTGAAAGGTGAAAGCGATGACGGGCTGAACAAAAACCGACAACCTGCCCCCCACACTGTATTATCACAGTGATCTGCTAGAATATTTCAAAAAATTTGCTACACGGGATTTTTTTTTTTTTTTTTTACTGCAGAAGTTAAAGGAAAGTTTATCTTGCAAAAAATTGCCCAAAGGGGCAAAACAGAACAGTACAAAGGATGGAAAAGCCAAAACAAAAATCCATATAAATCTTTCATTAGTTTTGCCAATACAACCAAATTTTTTTTGGGTTTTCTTTTTTTTTTTTTAAAGCCTCCAGCTTACTCCAAATTAATTTTTCTCAATTATCATCTTTATCCTTAATTTTTTGTATGAAAATAAAAGATTGCTAGGAGAAATGCAGAGGAGCAGCTATCAATGGGCGGGAGTGCTAGCCCCGGGAAAGGGGCAAAGCAAAAGGCAAAAAAAACGAAATAAGGTAACGGGACACCCCTACAAAATTCCGCATTTAGGCCCTTAAAATAAAATTTCAAAATGTTTTCGGGTTCAAGTTTTGTAAAAACAAAGAGGAAAACGTTTTTACTAATAACAAATAGGTAAAGATACTCCCAACCCAGGGGGTCTTTGGGGGAAGCGGGGTGTGGAAAATCAAGCTTCTCAAAAGGCCCAGCTTAAAGGGCTGCGCCCTCTCCTTCCCTCCTCTTTACCTCCCTGCCCCAAAGACGGCGGCACCCTTTAAAACGGGGGAACTGGGGACTGTAGGGAAACCCGAGACGCACGAATTCGCCCTTTCCCCCACGCCAACGGCTTCCCAAAATTTGGGGGAAGGAGTCCTGCCCACGAAATTTGGTTTTTTCTAACAAAGGTTTGGGAAAATAAAAGGTAAAAACGCCCTTTTTCTTTTATAAAAAATACACGGTTTTTTGTGCGATGTTCAGTGCTTTCCCCCACCCCTTTCCCAAAAATTTCGGATTTTTTCTTTATTTTCAATTTTAAATCCCCACATCAAAAGTAAAAGATTTTTTAAACAACTGGCGGAAGTTTGGGTGGGATGAAAAAGCCGGGGGAAACCCATTTCGGTAGATGTGCTGAAAAAAAACACACACACCACACACACACACACCACACACAAAACCCACACACCACACACACACACACACACCCCCACCTCCCCCTTTCCCCCCCCCCCCATCTCTCTCTCTCCTTTTCCCCTCTCTCTTCCTTTCTGCTTCTCTCCTCTCCCCCTCTCTCTCCTCTCCCCCACTCTGCTCTCTCCCCCTTTTCCCCCTCTTTTCTTCCTCTCTCTCCCCCCCCCCCCCCCCCCCCCCTCCTCTCCCCCCCTCCCCCCTTTTCTCTCTCTCCCCCTCCCCTCTCTCTCCCCCTCTCCCCCCCCCCCCCCCCCCCTCTCTCTCCCCCTTTTCTAAGGGGGGGGAAAGGATACCGGGTTTTAGAAGTTGCTAGGCGTTGTTTTGCTGACCCGTTCGATCTCGTTCAAGGGGAAAATTTTCCCTTTGGGAGTTAAATCAGGCACTCCACTCCCCCAAAAAAGTTTTGGGGAGGGACTTAAATGAAGTCCCCGGGGAAAAGGCACGCAGACATCTTCTCAAAAACCCCCCCTCCCCCCCAAACGGCCCCAAAGAAAAAATTTTTTTGGCCTTTGTGTACTAAAACCATTTTATTTTCCCTCCCATGTGTGTCCCCAGGGGGGGCCAGGTTAGTTGGGGAGAGTTCCAAAGGCCAGGTTATTTCAAAAAGCATGCGGGGGTTTCTTCAGCTGGTCGGTCTGGGGGACATGGGGACACAACTAGCCTTAACAAACGGGTGTAGCTGTAGACACAACGTAATAGCTCCAAAAGCTTGGAGCTATGAATAAAAATATCCAAATCACCCCCTTAACAGGAAAGGCTTGACTGGACTTCGGTGTCTGCACATTTCTCAATGTACTATTTTCCTACCCCCCGAAAAGTCTTTCGAAAAATTTAACCCCAAGACCCCCCAGGTGTGAACCCCGGGAAAACTCTTCCACAGCTCAAAACCTGCCCGCTTTCCAAAGTGTACGTTTTGTGTGAAGTGGAAAGGGGATAAAACCCCTTCACAAAACGCATGCCCCGGGAGACGGATTTTTTTTTTTAAAAAGCCTCAAAGTATTATTCCTTATGGTCAAAATTGAAGCAATTTAAAGGGACATTTTTGGGGCAAGTTTTTTAAACATTTCCTGGGCAATGAAATCGGGGGGATTTTTGAAAAAAGCGCAATCCGTTTAAAAAAAAGAGCCCAAAATAAAAACTGAAAAAAAACCCCCTTTTTCTATCTCCGGCTCTACCCGACCCCCCTAAGACCCTTTTCCCTTTCCCCTTCCCCTTTCCCAACCGGGGTCCCTCCCCCCCAAACACACAAAACGTCGCACGATACAAAACAACGCGCACCACGCACAAAAACCCACACGCACGCGCGCCGCACACACAATCACGCACGCAACCAAAGCACACACACAAAAGCACGCACACACAACACGAAACGCGCGTACACACACACACACGCAGCACGCCCACACACACAAAACAAGAGAGAAGCAGACGACAGAGAAAAAGGGGAAGGTACCCCTGGAAAAATTTCATCACTCAGATTTTTAAAAAATACCCCAAAAATTTTTACCAATTTTTGCTTTTCATCAAAAAAAAAATTTCCGATTAAAACAATCTCTCGGTTTTCCAATGATTCTCAGAAATTTTAAAAGGGAAATGTTTTTTCAAAATTTTTGCAACGAACAGTCAGTAGAGTATTCATGACCGGGATCCTAAATTGGAAAATAGGACAATTGAAAGTCAAATTTTTTGGCCTGACTTAAAAAAAAATTTCCCAGAAATGATTTTCAAAATAATTTTTGGGTCCGACAACGGTTTTCCCAACGGTGCAAAAATTTAGGGAAAACAATTTACCTTTTTTCCCATCTTTAAAAAAAAATCCCCAGGGGGATGGGGGGGGGGGGGGGGGGGGGGTAGATTCAAAGAAATTTCCCTCTTTTTATCCCCCCATTGTTTCTGCCTTGTTCCTTCTTCTGTCACCCCCCTTTAATTTTTCCTTCGGTCCAATTCATGCCTTTTTTTTCCCCAGAAGGTTTAAAGATAACAGTTCTCTCCCATGCTGAAGGGGAAAAGGGGGGGCGGGGACCCCGATTTGACGGGCGCTTGGGGCCCCGCGCAAGCTTTTTTGCTCATAGACTAGATCTGCCCGGCTTTTGGGAAGAGGAAAAAAAAGCATTTCAAATAGATTATGTGAAGGTTTTAAAAAAATTAAAAAAATTCTGGTTTATTGTGAGAAACAAAAAGTTTTCTAGTCCCGAAACGTAGAAGCAAAGTTTTTTTGGAACTAACCAATAACTTGGTTATTTAAAAAAAATCCAAATCCGACCAATCTTGTCCTCTTCCTCGTTGCCCTTTCCCGTAGTCTGGAACTGGGCACTTAGGCCGTTGGGCTGCTTGTAAAATTTGGGGCGGCACCCGAACCCCCGAAAACCATCAACAACACAACCAAACCAGCACCCCCACGTTTTTCTTTATCAAACATGCAAATTTTCACTTCAAAATTTTCATGCTATCAAAAAACCCCCCCCCCCAAAACCCTGCGGTTTGAGCAGTTATGGTTCCAAAAGAGGGGGGGGGGGGGGGGGGGGGGGGGGGGATAGCCTAGTGGTTAGAAATTGCGCTCGCAAATCGACATCCGATTAAAATTCCCCTTCAAGGGGATTTTTTTCCCTAGTTACATCAACAGACTCCACCTCCCCAAAAATCCTTCCCGAGACTATAAATCGAGCCCCCTGGTTGCACGCAGAAAACTTTCGCACACGATAAATCCTGTTTTCCCTTTTGAAAGAGTAGGCCATTGTGTGCCCTTGGGGAAAACAAAATTTACAAAATACAACACACGGGGGAAAAGGAGTAAAAAGCACTGAGAGCTTATTCCGTTATCGATATAAAAAAATAAAAAAAACATGGTAACTTTTTTTTTTCAGAAAACACACGTAAATAATTTTCCCCTAGTCATTTTTCCCCCTACTTTTGTCAGTCTCACAACTGTTCTATAATTATGAAATAAAATAATTCAAGTCTGCCGGATTTAAAAAGACTTAATCAAATCAGGAGCGGGATAGGTTGTGGTTAGGCTTACTGTGATCGATGGCCCCGGGGGCGAGCCACTACAGAGACCCCCTTTGTGGGGATTTTTGCCCTTGGGTCAGTCCGATGCCATTTCCCCCCAAAAATCCTTGAATGAGACATAAACCAACTCCTTCCCCCAAAGTCCTTCAATGGGCTATAAACAACTCCCCCCCACCCCCCCCCCCTTTTGGGTGAGAAAAACGAAGTTCCCTTGGAACCACCAAAAACATCTTTCCGGAAATATTTAAACCCCGTTCCATCTTTCGAAGAGTAGGCCCTGTGCCGGGGAAAGGGGGACAAATGTTAAAATACCCCTTGCGCGAAAATGAGTTTTATAGAATCCCCCAAATCGAAAGTGGGCTACCTAATGGTGGGAACTCCTACCAAAAAAAATTTCCAGGCAAAACGGGAATCTAAAGAGGAACCATAAAGAAAACCATCAAAAAAACAGACCCCAATGTTGTGAACAACAAAAAGGCTTCTCAACAAAGAATGTGATTATTTTTATCAGCTTTAACAATTCCCGAAAATCTTGCCACACGTTAAAACCTGTTCCGCTTTTCAAAATAGGGCATTTTGGCCGGGGGAAAGATGACAAAATTTCTAAAATATAAACCGGGCCCCCATAAGCACGAAAAAATCTTGGAAAAGTTAAAAACCTTTTGCCTTTCAAAGATACCTTTGTTTCTGTGGTACTACAAAATGAAAAAATGATAACAAGGCTGGGAAAAAAAGAACTTATCAAAACCATATCTTGTAAAAAATTTTTTTAAAAACCCCCCAAACAAAATTTTATTTTTTGGGCGGGGGTTGCCTTTTTTGGCTTTTTTGGCTTTAAAAAACACCCCGGGGGTCGAAAACTACTAACATTCTTTTTTAAAGAATTTTGGAAAAAAAACTTCATTTTGCGTTAAGAACATTCGCGTGAAAATGCAAGAAAAAAACATCTTGGAAAAAGACCAAAAAATTTTCAGTGGGGACCAGGGGGGTATATTTTCCTATTTGGGATCGGGGTCTTTGAGTAAGCACCTTTCTAAAAACGAAGAATCCCCTGAGGTGGTTTTTTATCGTTTTCCCGAAAACTTTCGCATTGGGTAGAAAGGGGGAGTGTCCTTCAGTACATCTTTTGGGTAGATATAACCAAGTCTGGAAACCCTCACGCCCAAAAGGGAAAAGCCCCAAAGCAACCTTTTGGCAAATTTTGTAAAAAACTACCTTTGGGGAAAAACAAGGACAGAAAAAAAAAAATGGGTGGGGCCTGCTCTTTAATTTTTTAAAACCCAATTTTGGCGAAAATCTTTATGTCGGGGGGGGTTTAAAAAAAAAAATTTCAAAACCCAAAACCCCACTGCATTGCTTTTTGAAGAAACTATGGGAACCATTCAATAATTGAATAAAATAAAAAATTTTTTCACGATTATCAACCCCTTTCCCCAACCATTTTAAAAGCTTTACCTAAAAAAGTTGCAATTAACCCCCTTTTTGAAAAGTAGCTTTGTGCGGGACATAGCAAAAACTAAAAAAAATTGGTTTGTATATTTCAAATTTGGGGGTTTTTAAAACTTTGCCTTGATGATTAACTTTTTTCGGAAACTTTTAAAATTTTCGAACAACGCAGAAAAAACACTGAAGTTAAGGCCCGTTCTTTTTAAATTTCTTGGGGTTTCGGGGAAAGAAAAAAAAAAAAAAAAAAAAAAAAAAAATTAAAAACTCATACAAAGGGGGCAGATGAAAAAAAAGCAAGAGATTTTACTGAAAAAAAAAAATAAATGGGATTTTTTTTATTTTTGTGCAAAATTTCATGCAGACTTCCTGTTTGATCTTTTGTTACTTAGGGTTTTTAAAACATTAAAATTTTTCAGATTTTCCCAAGTTTTACATACAAATACTTTAAAAACCAAGCAAAAATTTTTGGAAATTTGAGGGGCGGGGGAGCATAGGGAAAAACTTGCACGGATTAACTTGGGGCACCACCCAGCACCCCTTTTAAGGAATGTTTTCCCCCAGTTTTCTTTCAAAATCCACCCCTGAAAATCTTTTTGATAATATAAACCAATCCGATGTGGAACACCTTTTAAAACATCTCCACAACATTAAAAAACCCAAAAAAAAAGGTTTTGATGGGAAAAAAGAATAATTTAAAAAAACAAAATGCAAAACATGGTGGTTTTAGACAGTTTCCCCCAAGCCCAGAATCCCCTCCTTAAAAAGGTTAAAGGGGGGGGGGGGGGGGGAACAGGCGAAAAACAAAAAAATCTCACCTTTGGAGAGGAACCTTGAAATCTAACGAGGAAACCCCAAAAAAACCGGTATTACTTTTTCTAAAAAGGGTATTTTCCAGAATGTTGCCCGATGAGGCTTTAAATTCCGGCAACGGTTTTTTTTATTTCGCACATTTTTCTTGAAGGCCCAACGTTTTGTTCTTATGCGTGATCATGTTTTCTTAGCCTCGACAAGTTTTTTGATCCCGACGAGATGTTCCTTGATAAACCCAGAAGAGTTTGTGACGATTTGTCATATATTGCAACACTGTTGTTGAATTTTTCCCGGCAACAAGTTGGCGAAGTCCACAATTTCCTTATACTGTCCACGAGACCCCCAAATGTTTTTTATTCTGGTGTGGTCTTGATACTGGGTCCGGACGATGTCCGGCATGTTGCGCATGCTACGCTCCGACATTTTGCGACGATGTTGTCTTTATATGTTAAAGAAAGGCGTTGCTCGAAATGCTTCTCCGACGAGTTGCGCTTGATACTGCCCCAATCGATGTTGCTCTATATGCTCCCGCGTGCTCCAACGATGTTTCCTTTACTGCTCCGGCGAGAAATTTGGGTTGATCTCTGACAAAAATGTTTCCTTGATCTGCTCCCCGAGGGTGTTGGTTGATAAAGCTCCGGGGGGAAAGTTGCGAGATGTTTCCTTGATTGTTCGACGACGATTTTTTTCTCTTGGCTTTTCACCTTTTTGGGGTTGATGCTCCTTGTGTTTGCTCTCTTATGCTTACCAGCTCTTGGTGCGTTTATCGCTCGGGGATGCCGCCCTTTATCGGTGACCTTTTATGTGTTGTTAAAAGGTTGGGAAAAGCCCCCTGAATCGTCCCCCCAATTTGCACCAAAGCCCTTGGGAACCCCGCAAAAAAGGGGGGGGGGTGGGGGGGGGTTTTGGGGGGCGGGTTTTCCCCCTTTGGACGGTGGGGTTTCCCTGTGCCTTTAGGAAACCCTTTGGTTGGCACCTTGAGGGTTTTCTACCCTGGGGGTTGAGGAGTTTGGCAAGTTTAAAGGTGGGCACGGTTTGGACTGTGGACCACCGTTGAAAAACCCCTTACTGACCGCCTTGAGAGGGGGAAGGCAGGGGAAATGCTAGAAAAATCCCATGCCCGCCGGTTTTAAAGGTCGAAGTGGAGCCTGGGCCGTTTCAGGCTTTTCCAGTCGCGCCTTTCGCTCCTTCGGCCATGGGGTATGTTTTTAAGGGAAGGAAAAAAAAAAAGGGTCAGGGTTGGGGAAAAATGGAAAAGTGGAAGGGGTGTTTTCTGATCTAGTCCTAAAAAGTGCAGGAGGAAGGCAAAAACCCCTCATCCCCGCCCCCAAAAATCCACCATCGTGTTAAATCCAGTGGGGTGAGGACGGGGCCTTTGGATTGTTTCTAGATTGGGATCGGGGAACCAGGCAAAGGTTTTCACTAGTTCCCCTTCAGGGAGGTGAAGCCTTTTTTCCCATTCCCCGCCCCCAAAACCCCCCCCCATCATTGAAACGGGCCTATTTTTGTCCCGGGGGGCGGACAAGCTGGGCAGGCCCCCCCGGGCCGGTGCTCTTCATTCCTGGGGAAATGAAATCATTTGAATCTGGTGACAAAGCCATGAATGGCGCTCCATATCTTGGTGAGAAGGGTGATGATCATTGGTGAAGGTCTGGTGACAAAGACCACGAATGGCGTCTCCATGGTCTCTGGTGAGGAGGGTGACGATCATCGGCGAAGATCTGCTGACAAAAACCATGAACACAACTATCATTACATAGTCTACAGTAACTTTTCACCCTAAAAAATATCAGACGACAAAAAAGAGCGTGATAACCTTAGTGGTTCAAGTGCTGCTCTTGTGATCTGACGGCCCGTGATTGAGCCACCACAGAGGCACCTGTTTGAGGGGACGTTTCCCTTTGATTTCAACATCAGTACCTATTCCCCCAGCCAAGGTTAAGCAGCATCGAGCGTGGCTACCAGTTGGGTAGGTGGCCGTTTGCGCACCGTGGCTCCAGTACAGTTCCCCAGTTCCCCCATCTGTAAATGGGTACCTGCCTCTTTAGGGTTAGGGAAGGTAAAAGCATCGAGGGAGAGGAGATGGGCGCCGCCCTCAATATGCTGGCTCCTTGAGAAGTGAGGTCTCTGATGCCTCGCTCCCCTACGACCACATAGGTTATGGGACACCTTCACCTTACCTACTCCACTACCCGGAAGCCCTTGGTCCCGTGTGCGAACGCACGCAAAACATCTGGCGCACATATTAAAACTTGTTATTCCTTTCAAAAGAGTAGGCGAATTCGTGCTGGTAGGGATGGATGACACAATCTCAAAAACACATTCACATGGAGCTTTTACACAGCATCCCTGAAGTCAGAATGCGGCTACCTTAATGGTGCACAAAAAATGGTCGCGTACACAAAATTTCGCCGATGGTGAACTTCGGAGCTCTTTCTGAGAAACGAGAAAAAACGCAGACCGCATGATTTTCTAAGACTGAGTTATGGTAAATTTTAGCTCCAGAGAAAAACAATTTCTCGTAGACGGTGCAACCAAGGCCCGAACCTGTGTTATGAAATCCCACAAGATTCGAAGTCAGTTGCTCTAACCACTGATCTCTATCCCCCCCTCCTAAAATGTTTATCAATTTCAGAAACAACTCTGCATAATACGCAATTGTTGCAGGGCAACTGCGCAGAAAGTAGCGAAACCGAGGTACATTGCGCTAACTTGTTTTATAATAAAATACCTTTGACTCAAATTAGAAATGATCACCTGGAACGGCGCTAAACTTATTGATTGTGATCTTAGGACTACAGCATTCATAAGGGGTGGTGGTGGTAAGCTTAGTGGTTAGAGCGTTGCGCTCACGAAGTAACGGCCGGGGTTCGAGCCATCACTGAGGCATTCGTTCAAGTTGAGTTTTCCCTGAGTTATTAGTAATCACCGAGACACCCATTCAAGAGGTTACTTCTCCCCTGAAGTTGTCAGTACAGATTCCACTCCCCCCCCCCCCCCCCCCCCCCCCCCCCCCCGCACCCCCGAAAATCTTTCGGATGAGTATGATATAATTGGGAGTCCCGAGTGCGAATGCACTTAGAACATCTTGCGCACACTTTAAAACCTGCTCCGCCTTTCGGAAGAGAAGGCCATTGCGTTCAGGTAAGAACAGCTGACAAAACATTTGATGGTTTTTACAAACGCATGCAGACTGATGTTTTTAGACACTGTCCCCAACGTCGGAATGCGGCTACCTTAAAATAGTAGGGAAAAACGGTCGCGTAAGTCAATATCTCACCATTGGTAAACATCGGAACTCTAGCGGAGGCTTGAAAAAAATCGATAAAAATCTAGGGCACTAGAAAATTTAGGTACCATCCCCTATGTCTGAATGAAGCTACCTTAAAATATTGGGTAAAAACAGTCCTGTACTTCAATATCTCACCCCTTGTGCGAATGCACACAGAACATCTTGCATACACGTAAAAACCCGTAATACTTTTCGGAAGAGAGGCCATTCGTGCCGGTGAAAACTGATAACAGGAGGTTGTAGTCATTCTTACCATTGAAAAGTAGGGTGCTGCTTTAGCCATCTTTTGATTTTCTCCTTCACTGTGGTCTTAGCAGACATTGAAACGCTTACCACAAGAGTGGTAGTTTAACCTCTCTAAAAGAAACACTTCTCTCTCATGTACCCCTGGTCCAGGCCAAAATCTTAGCTATCATATATTAAACAAAGGTACTAAGACCTGCATTAAAATGCTATGCTTTAAAATATCCTGCGAGGATAATCTTCTTCCACTGAACAAAATTATTTGAAGTCGGAATATTGCTGCCTATACGGTGGAGTACTCTACATACAAACTTTACTGTGTACTCAGCGATTCCGAATGAGACGAATGCGTGGCTCTTGGTGATCTTGAAAGATAAAGCTTTAGACAACAACGGTGACAACAACAGACTAACCAACCAACCCACACATTTATTCTAAAAAAATCTTGGTGATCTTCAAAGTTCAAGCTATACACAACGACAGATACAACAACAGAACTAACCAACAAGACATTTACTCTATAAAAAGTATCAATCTTGGTAATCTTCAAAGTTTAAGCTTTAAACAACCATGATAACAACAACAAAACTAACCAACAAGACATTTACTCTATAAAAAAAAATCTTGGTGATCTTCAAAGTTTAAGCTTAAACAACCATGATAAAGTAAAAAAGAACTAACCAACAAGACATTTACTCTCTAAAAAAAAGAATCTTGGTGATCTTCAGTCAGCTTTAATCAACAACGATGACAACAGAACAACAACAAAACAAATCAACAACTGACACACAAACAACAATCTTCAACTCACCAATGCATTCCATGACTTTGACAAAGAGAGCTCTCTGGTGAACTTAGAGCTGTCAGGAATCTCCAGGAATCAAGTCATCCCTTTAGTGTTTCAGGGAGGGCAGTAGGTTGATGTCTTGCTCCTATGTGGCCTGTGGGCGTGTGTTGCTGAGGAAAGGCTGCAAACCAGGTCACCAGCTGGGAGGAAAACTTGTCGAACCCCGTGTCTCTCCTGCTTCTTCTGTGG
>CM054162.1:14407099-14420577 GCA_028751875.1 Rapana venosa
TTGACTGCCGTTGGCAGCAGTGGAGTGGTCATATACAAAGCAGTGAAAAATATCAAATGTATAGACAAGTTATAGGTTCACATGATGTCAAACCTTGTCTAAAGCTTAATATGGATGTACATTTGAAAAGAATTATATCTAAGTTTAGACATGGTGTATCAGACATAAATGTTCATAAATTTAGATGCTGACATGATGATGACAACCTCAGGTTGCTATGCCCATTATGTAAGCAAACAGTGGAAGATGAAGTTCATTTTGTGCTGTGCTGTCCAGTATTAGAAGATGTTAGACAGAATTACATTCTGGGAAAATATAGTAGACAGCCTAATTTATTTGGATTCTGTTTACTCATGGCATTTAGTCACCCTGAGATTGTATGCAGCCTTACTTTAAATTTGTGTAAATCAATGAGAATAAGAGATATCTTGGTTTCTTAAGACATATTCTTTGTAACTGATTGTTGTTGTGGTGGTTGTGGTTAGTGTGCGAGGCTTGGTTTGGAAGTCATGTGCCGCAAAAAAGAAGTGGTCACTCAGGTTGCGTTTTTTTGGCTGATGCCTATAGCACCGAAAATGGGACCAGGCCCATTGGCATGCCACACATGTCATCAGATAGATTGTGACGGCCGATTCAAAAAATGGCATTGGGGATAGCTTTCGAGGCTCAGTTGGGCTGTTACAGCCGTTTGAAGTTCTGATGGGCACCTGCTTTCCACTTATTTTTTCAGGCCCATAGCTGGAAAACTGCTCGGTTTTAGCGGCTGAAATGGACTGAGAGCTATTCACGGGACTGTGGAGGTTTGGTCTGAATTCATTTGCAGTAAAATAGAAGCCCTTACTCAGTGAGTTTTTGGGGCCGATGCCTATGGCGCCGACCTGGCAGACACCTTGAAAATGGGACCAGGAGGATTGACATGCCACACATGACATCAGATAGGTTGTGACGTGCCCATTCCAAAAAAATGGCATTGCTGATAGCATTCCAGGCTTAGTTCGGCCGTTACAGCCGTGTGAAGTTGTGATGGGAACATGCTTTACACTTATTTTTTCAGGCTGATAGGTGGAAAACGGCTGGGTTTTAGCAGCTGAAATAAACTGAGAACTACTCATGGGAACGTGGACGTTTGGTCTGATGTAATTTGCAGCAAAAAAAGAGCAGTCACTCTTTTGGGGCCGATGCCTAAGGCGGGGACACGGGACTAGATGTAAAAATGCACACGAATGCTTATTCCATTATCCTCAATATAAAAGAATGAAAGAAGTAAAATAAAATAAAGTGATCTTTTTAGAAAGATTGTTTACAAACATTTAGATAAGTGTTGGTGTTTTAAAACCTGGCACACACATCAAAAATGGGTCGGGGCAATTGATATGCCACACATGTCATCAGATAGATTTGGACACCAGGATTCCAAAAATGGCATTGCCAATAGCCTGCAAGACTTGGTTCGCCACTACAGCCGTTTGAAGTTGTGACGGTCTCCGGGCTGATTTGTTCAGGCTGATAGCTGGAAAACGGTTGGGTTTTAGCTGCTGAAATGGACTGAGAACTACTTACAGGAATGTGGAGGTTTGGTCTGAGTTCATTTGCATTAAAAATAGAGCAGTCACTCGGGGTGGTTTTTTGGGCCGATGCCTAAGGTAGCAGACCTTGCAAAAAGGTCGAAAAAGGGTCCAGGCCAATTGACATGCCACACATGTCATCAGATAGATTTGGACTCGAGGATTCCAAAAAATTAATGGCATTGCCATAGTGCAAGGCTTGGTTCGCCCACTACAGCCGTTTGAAGTTGTGACTGGCTCCCGCTTTCCGCTGATATAGCGGCTGAAATGGACTGACAATTACTCACAGGAACGTGGACGTTTGGTCTGAGTTCATTTTCATTAAAAAAAAGAGCAGTCACTTGGGGTGCGGTTTTTAGGGCCAATGCCTAAGGCGGGGACCTGGCAAACACATTAAAAAAGGGTCGGGGGCCAATTGACATGCCACACATGTCATCAGATAAATTTGGACACAGGATTCCAAAAAGGTATTGCCATATCGTTCAGGCTTGGTTCAGCTGCTACAGTCCCGCTGCTACAGTCGTTTGAAGTTGTGATGAGCTTCCGCTTTTTGCTGATTTTTTCAGGCTTATAGCTGGAAAACGGCTCGGTTTTAGGAGCTGAAATGGACTGAGAACTACTCACAAGAACGTGGACGTTTGGTCTGAGTTCATTTGCATTTAAAAAAAAGAGTAGTCACTCGTTTTTAGGGACGATGCCTAAGGTGCGGACCTGGCAAACATGTCGAAAAAGGGTCCGGGGGCCAATTGACATGCCACACATGTCATCAGATAGATTTGGACGTGAGGATTCCAAAAATGGCATTGATGATAGCGTGCGAGGCTTGGTTCTGCCGCTATAGGCATTTGAAGTTGTGACAGGCTCCTGCTTTGGCGGATTTTTTCAGGCTGATAGCTGGAAAAGGGCGGCTGAAATGGACTGAGGACTAATCACAGGAACGTGGACGTTTAGTCAGAGTTCATTTGACAAAAAAAAGAGAAGTCACTCTGGTGCGTTTTTGGGGGCGATGCCTAAGGCGCGGACCTGGCAAACACCTCGAAAAAGGGTCCATGGCCAATTGACATGCCACACATGTCATGAGATAGATTTGGACACGAGGATTCCAAAAATGGGCATTGCCAATAGCCTTTGAGGCTTGGCCACTACAGCCCTTTGAAATTGTGACGGGCTCCGCTTTCTGCTGATTTTTTCCGGCTGATAGCTGGAAAACAGCTCGGTTTTAGGGGCTGAAATGGACTGAGAACTACTCACAGCAACGTGGACGTTTGGTCTGAGTTCATTTGAAGGAAAAAAAGACCAGTCACTGGGGGTGCATTTTTTGGGTCGAAGTCTAAGGCGCGGACCTGGCAAACACCTCGAAAAAGGGTCCGGAGCCAATTGACATGCCACACATGTCATCAGATAGATTTGGATGCGAGGATTCCAAAAATGGCATTGCCGACAGCGTGCTAGACTTGGTTTTGCTGCTACAGCCATTTGAAGTTGTGAAAGGTTCCTGCTTCCCGCTGATTTTTTCAGGCTGATAGCTGGAAAACGGCTCGGTTTTAGCGGCTGAAATGGACTGAGAACTACTCACAGGAACGTGGACGTTTGGACTGAGTTCATTTCCATTAAAAAAAAAGAGCAGTCACTTGGGGTGCGTTTTTGGGGCCAATACCTAAGGCGCGGACCTGACAAACACATGGAAAAAGGGTCCTGGGCCAAATGACATGCCACACATGTCATCAGATAGATTTGGACGCGAGGATTACAAAAATGGCATTGCCGATAGCGTTCGAGGCTTGGCTCGGCTGCTACAACCGTTTGAAGGGTTGGTTCAGCAGCTACAGCCGTTTGAAGTTTTTTCGCTGATTTTTTCAGGCTGATAGTTGGAAAACGGCTCGGTTTTAGCGGCTGAAATGGACTGAGAACTACTCACAGGAACGTGGACGTTTGGTCTGAAGTCATTTGCATTAAAAAAAGAGGAGTTACCCGGGGTGTGTTTTTGGGGCCGATGCCTAAGGCAAACACAGAACGTGAACGTGGACGTTTGGTTTGAGTTCATTTGCACTAAAAAAAGAGCAGTCACTGGGGGTGTGTTTTTGGGGCCGATGCCTAAGGCGTGGACCTGGCAAACACATCGAAAAAGGGTCCGGGGCCAATTGACATGCCACACATGTCATCAGATAGATTAGGAATCGAGGATTCCAAAAATGGCATTGTCGTGCAAGGCTTGGTTTTGCCGCTACAGCCGTTTGAAGTTGTGAAAGGTTCCTGCTTTCCGCTGATTTTTTCAGGCTGATAGCTGGAAAATGGCTCGGTTTTAGGGGCTGAAATGGACTGAGAACTACTCACAGGAACGTGGACGTTTGGACTGAGTTTATTTCCATTAAAAAAAAGAGCATCACGGGGGGGCGTTTTTTGGGCCCATGCCTAAGGGGCAACCTGGCAAACACGTTAAAAAGGGTCCTGACCAAATGACATGCCACACATGCATCAGAAGTTTGGATCCAGGGTTTCAAAAATGGCAAAGGGCCCTAGCGTGCAAGGCTTTGGGTTTAGCCGCTACAGCCGTTTGAATTTTTGATGGGGCCCCGCTTTCCCAATATTTTTTTCAGGCTGATAGCTAAAACAGCTTGGGTTTACGCTGAAATGGACTGAAACTACTCACAGGAAAATGGGCGTTTTTGGGCGAGTTCATTGGCAAAAACGGGGAAAAAAGGCTGGGGCCATTGACATGCCACCAGCATCAGAAGATTTGGACGGAGGGTTACAAAAAAGGAAAATTTCGATAGCGGAGGCTTGTTTTTTCTCTAAAGCCTTTGAATTTTTTCGGGTGATAGCTTTGGGAAAAAAGATTTTTTTAGCGGCGAAATGGACTGAAACTAGTGACAGGAATGTGGACGTTTGGGGCTGATTATTTGCTTAAAAAAAAAAAAGGGTTACCGGGGGCTTTTTTGGGGGGGATGCCAAACGTGCACCTGGGAACATGCAAAAAAAGGTCGGGGCCAATTGACATGCCACACAAAGTCATCAATAGATTGGATTACAAAAATGGGATTTCCCGATAGCGTGGGAGGCTTGGTCAGCCGCACAGCCATTTGAACTTGTAAGAGCTCCTGCTTCGCTGATTTTTTCAAGGGGATAGCGGGAAAAGGCTTTGGTTTTAGCGGGTGAAATGGACTAGAACTACCACCGAACGGGACTTTGGTCTGATTATTTCCATTAAAAAAAAAGAGCAGTCACTTCGTGCGTTTTTGGGGGCCCATGCCTAAGGCGCCGACCTGGGAAACACGTTGAAAAAAAAGGGTTTTAAAAAGGGGCCGGGGCCAAATGACATGCCACACATGTCATCAGATAGATTTGGACAGAGGATTACAAAAATGGCATTACAATAGGTGCCAGGCTTGGTTCGGCCACTACAGCCGTTTTAATTTGTGACGATTTTGTCAGGCTGATAGCTGGAAAACAGCTGTGTTTTAGGGGCTGAAATGGACTGACAACTACTCACAGGAACGTGGACGTTTGGTCTGAGTTCATTTCCATTAAAAAAAAAAGAGTTAGTCGGGTGCGTTTTTGGGGCGAGCCTACATGCGAACCCGCAAACACACGAAAAAAAAAAGAGGGCCAGGGCCAATTGACATGCGGGGCCAAATTACACGCCCCACATGTCATAAGATAGATTTGGAGCAAGGGTTCAAAAAAAGGCATTGCCGATAGCCGCAGGCTGGTTCGGCCGGTTTTGAAGTTGTGATGGGGCTTTTCCCGCTTTTTTGCATTTTTTCGGCTCATAGCGAAAAAAGCTCGGTTTTTTTGCGGCTGAAATGGACTGAAACTACTCAAAAGGAACATGGCGTTTGGTCTGAAGTCATTTGATGCAAAAAAAGAGCAGCACTCTGGGCTTTTGGGGGCCATGCCTAAGGAAGGGGCCTGGCAAAATTCGAAAAAAGATAAAGGGTCCAGGGGCCAATTGACATGCCACACATGTCATCAGAAAATTTGGACCGAGGACCCAAAAAAGGGGATTGCCCCAAAAAGTGCAAGGCTTGGTTTGCTGCTACAGCCGTTTGAAGTTGTGAAGGGTCCCACTTTCCCCCTGATTTTTCAGGGTGATACCCCAAAACAGCTCGGTTTTCGGCTAAATGGACAGAACTATCACAGGAACGTGGACGTTTTTCTGAAGTCATTTTCATTAAAAAAAAGAGCAATCCTCCCCCGGGGTTTTGGGGGCCCATGGGGATGGCGTGGACCGGCAAACATGTCGAAAATGAGGGTCTCGAGGTGGTCCGATTGAACATGCCACACATCTGTCACGAGATAGATTTCTTGTGGATGCACGAGTATCTCAACAAAATTGCTATTTCGTAATTATGGTTCTGTTTGTCGTAGAGCTGTCTGGATAGTTACATGCTCACAGTCAAGATTGTGACTAACAGACATTTAATATCTTCTCCATGATACACAGAGACTCGTGTTCAGTGGTGGATTGTAGGGCTGAAATGTCCACACTAAAAGGATGTGACACAAAATCCTAGCTGTAACTAAAAGGGAGAAGGTGGTTGGAATAGTTCTTTGACGTACTTGGAAGAGGCAAGTGAATCTTTTTTATGCTACCAAAGGGCGCCATGACCCAACAAAAGCTATGACATGTTTACAGAAGCGAAGCCCAACGAAGCAATATAAACAATGTGGAAGTTAGATGCTCCGCCAGTGTTGGGCTATCAGTAAAAACGAAAAGCGACAAAAACAAAGATTCAACAAAGAGAAACGATAGATCACAAACATTACCAAGAAAGCGCAAACACTCAAGAAACTGACAGAAATGGAACTTTCCTCCGATGGTGAATGAAACAGACTTTCATATACAGCGAGCATGTTTGAAGGACGTACCTTAAAGTGCAGTGAGTGACCAATAAAAATACATTGGACAATGTCAACCATCACAACCCCAACGGTACCAGATCTGTATATTTAGTTCTCAAATCCTTCAAGACTTATACATGCCAGCTCTGTGCTGTGCAAAATTATGGATTCAGACCGAGTTTTAGGAAGAGATCTGACAGACAGACAGAGATATGATTAACATGATTCAACACCTAGAAATAGATCGTCAACCATTAAACAATAAAAGCTCATACTGCAGATGATGACAAAAACCATCTTTGTAAGTCCAAATTCATGAACTACTAAAGCCATGGTTGTAACCTAGAAAAGGCATAATACATAGCAGAGGACATGTATTCATCATATCAGTGTAGTTGAAGAGCAGTGCAGACCATGGTACTAACGCAGGAACCTCAAACATCAATGTGGCAGTCCTGAAAAAGAATTACACAAACCATACAGCAAACAAGACACCGAAAAGTGTAGTGACAGAGCCACAAAAAGAAAGCGTAGAACTTGAAAGAAAACCCTTCCTCCAAACAAAAATCAAAACAAGACAGCAACAAAAAGTATGAGAAATCATACACGAAAAACCCAGAACAACCTTGACCAAAAGTGCAACCCATGACAGTTCTTAGAAAACAGCCTCCCTCTACTAGAATCTATGCGATACGAGACCAAACGAGAAGATATGAACTGTGTCACAGATGATGAAGATACTCTGAACTCAAGTACTGAAGAAGAAGATTTTTTCGATTTAGTAATCTCAATGAAAAACACACCACTTCAGGTCACGTCTTACTGCATATGTTTCTGAGTTGCATGATTCTGTACTGGATGGTATTGACAGAGCGAACTAGGAAACTCCTATGACTAGCCATCAAGAAAAAAATACATAACACAAGTAAGCGACATTGTGAAAACACAAAGAACATAGAAAAAATCAAGATCGACCCCTAAAGTCAAACTATATGACTATCTGTGGTTGCACGACAACTTAAGAAGGAAACAGCAGAATTAGCAAGTCAGTAAAATGACACAGGTCGTCAATAAAAATCAAATGACATGGACTTCAAAGAACCACACAAACTAATGCTTAATCAACAGCTAGTACGACATACCATTTTCTACCAATAAAAAAGAGAACTTGAAGGCCAAAAGAAAAGGTATTAAACAGCTTTTGTGTATGGCGAATGTTCCAACATGACAATATCTCGTTCATGACCACACCCTGAACCCCCCAAAACATATCCCTGTTTCCGGGACAAAGGCAAACCACCCATCCCTCACCACTAGGCTGTGGAATACTGCAGGCAGTAAAAGGACGACACCTGCACGCAACGGTGCTGACAGGTCAAAAATCAGAACCAAGACCAAAATTCGTCGGCCAAGAAATTTGAAATACAAAGAAAATTGGATGGCAGACAGAAAGACAACACAAGAGACCAATACCTGAAAGAAAAATGACCAAATGATGTTCAAATAATTCTATCAAACAATGCAGACAGATACTATACGAACAACAATCAGTCAAATGAACAAAAAGATTTTGGGTAGGCCAAAACCAAGTGAACAAATACAGAACTCAACAAAATGTGAAGATGAAGCCCATTTTCACCAGAAGGGACAAGACATGCGACACAACAAAGATACACTGCTTGGGGAGGAAACCCACGACAATGAGAAGAAGCACACAGCATGGAACAGAAGACATGGGAATAGCCAACATCACTACCGAGGAATGACAGATGGATAACAGTGGCCAAAGACACCGTCAACAAGAAGGAACCAACGAGGATGGAGAGAGTGACTCGGGGAAGGTGGTGCGTGATCAGGACTGGTACGACATACAGATGGCACTCTACCACTGAGAACGAACAAGACACAGACATGGGACTGGAAGTAACAAGCCATGAGACCCCAAATAACGAGGATATAGATGAACTTATACTATGGGAGACCCACAAGGTTACTAACCCATCTTTGCCAAAAGTAGACGGGGACAAACTGAAGACCATATCAAACACCATGGAACTAGAGAAATGGGCAAAATGAAATTGTGTAATCAAAAGACTTGACGCACATACAGACATTAAGTTAACAGATCTACTTCAATCTCGTACACATACACAAATAATAGGAAAAACATAGAGATAATCTCGACAACATCGCACCCCCCCTCCCCCTCCCCCATACTTTCCCCCCTATCAATCTACATACATGCACCTCCCTCAAATGATACACACACTTTGGCACAACTACATAGCAACCTACCCACACTCACGTAGCTGCATACTCACACTCACACGCGTACATGATCAATGACGATATCCGCGCCGCGCACACACACACAACACACACAATACTACATCACACAACGTGCACACAACATGCACGCATGTACAAACACACAAGAGCACACCACACACACACAGAGACGCACACACAACAGCACAGCACAAACCACTTGGAGTACCAAATACAAATTTACACACCCTGTGATGCCAAATGAACTAGAAACTACATCCTTTAAAAAAAATCTTTGATATTGTTTGATCTAAGGTACTTAGAGCTCCTCTACACTTTATATGGCATAAGTAGATCTACTATGCGTGTTATTAGAATAAAAAAGTCCAAAGATGGTGAAAATAAAGAAAGTAATGTAGGCTACACGAACACATGCACGACGCCGCACGCACGCAATGGCCGCACACGACAACACACACACAACACACAACCACACACAACACACACACACCACACACACAGACTCATAGCAATGAATATTAACAAAAAGAGGAGTCCAGTCCCCAATTAAGTCTTTTGAACACATGTTATCATTTACTATATTAAATTTTGTTTTATCGAAATTTGTCAGGTTCTTTAATTAATAGTTAAAAATATGGAATAGACAACTCTGTAATGTACAAAATTTGAATCTCTGATGTAAATTTATACAATGATAAATAAAATAATTTCGTTCCGCCAGTAAATTGTATAATTGGCACCATATAACAATTGCGCAACACAATTATATAAAACATGAAAAGCATTTCAATAGCTTAGAGAATTAAAATGGAAACCCCCCCCCAGCTATAATTTCATTAAAATGATAAGGCACATATTTTGTTTACCACATTGAAAAGATCCTGTGTTCACAATAATATTCAACAAACTGGTGAGGTAGATAACATGATCGAATAATTATCAGTGAATCTTAGAAGTATTTAGAAAAGTAGGAGATGGAAAAGCTCATGTAAAAACAAAAACATTTAATGACAATACACATAGCAAAGAACATGCATGACAAATATTTATAGTGTAAACAGTAAATAATTTTTTAACAAGAAAACACACATTTAGATAAAAACGCTGTAGAAGAAGTAACTCTAACAAAGACCAGGATATGATGACTAGATGCAACTACCGGCAGACCAAATAAAAATTAGATCTATCAGTGCTTCAGGAGGTATTTTTCAGTTTATCATTTCAAGAAGAACTTTTATGAAAAACAGAATAATCAGTTTTACCCCAAAATAGTTCGATAATTGTGTTGGATGCAAATGATCAGAAAAAACTCATCAAAATATCAAACAAGAATGATTTTCACTATGTTTAACAGATGTGCATAAATTCCACCTGAAATTTTCTTTTTTATTGGAAAGTTTATACACAGAAAATAGGGAAAATTAAGAACACGACAAGAAAGTTGTTCTGAAAGAGGCCAGATAATCACTGTGTGGAGATCTAAATATGCGCGATCAAGGAAGACTGACTAGACTTTATAAAATAGATCCAGAACCCCGTTACTACCAAATGTACCTGAAAAAAATGACATATGACCAATGCATCAAAGTGCCTCGAATGGATAAATATGCTACAAAAATATGGTAGACTAATACTAATATTTATGTATAACAATCAATGTATATATTAAATGGCCGAACAATAGCAGATTTACAGGGTAGGCTGACATGCTTTCACCTCACAAGGTTGTTGTGTTGGGGATATAATTTCATTTGTTTCAAAACCATCATTATGAAAGATGTGAAGCATGAAAAGTTAAGGAGATGTAATACAATACTCCGTGATCCTTGTCCACTTGAGTTAGATATAAATATACCAGATATAGACAAAACACGTTTGCAGAAGTCTATTCAAAATAGTAAGAACACACAGGCAGAGTGTATATTACTAAAGATTTACACACAACAAACACGTTTTGTATGGGATAAAAATTCCAAAGAACAATTTCTCAAAAGACACTTCCACTACCATGCATACAAATCACACATCAGCATAAATAAAAACTCAAACAAATACAGTACTAATTAAAAACAAAGTACAAAGCACACTGATTCCAACAAACATAGTCACATGATGTTCCAGACAACTGTCTGACAACTTTATCAAAGTAGCACTAAAAAATAAGCTTTGAAGAACCAGAAGTCAAAACCTGTAAAGAAGAAATTAAACACAATAAAAAATGGTTGACTCAGCAATGTAACATACGCGAGAAAAAGAAGTAAAAGTCTTACTAATGCAATTAAATAGAAATCCGTATAAACCTGAACTTCGGACAAAAATATTTCATGAAAAGAAAACAATAATACTTTGATAAAAAAAGAAAAAAGAAAACCTTCAAACATTCACTGGTATCGCAACACAATGAGCCATTGAAGAAAGATCCGAGTGGTATGAGGAAAACTTAACGAAACTCTAAAAGAAAGGGAAGATGATGCGGACTTAAAGTATCATAATCCTGAACTTAGAGCCATAAATGGACTGAACATTAAAAAACACTTATTGGAAAAGAACCGCAAATAGATCCAGACCCAAAAACCAAGTAAAAAGCAGGCTCAATATGATTAAAATACTCAAATAACCCATTCCAAATTAGCAAATTACAATGTGGAAATTAACACAACACAACTCAAAAGACTAAAAAGTATCAAATCGCACCTGGACAAAGATGACTTAACAAACGAAATGATTAAATCAGGTTTCCTCTAATGTCATAGAGACAACTGCGAATATGTTCCAATTTAGTATAGAAATGGGCATATATCCCTGTGACTGGAAAGTAGGAAGTGAATGTTTTCCAATCTATAAAAACGGCATGCATATACACCCAGAAAACCTACAGATGATTAACTTTGACAAACATCTTATTAGGAAAACCTTTTTGTCAAATGCTGAATCAAAAGAATTTCTGAATCTTAGAAAATAACAATAGTATTGTCAGAGAACAACTGGTTTCCAGAAAAAGCATGAGATCAAGGACCATATCTTTCCCCGACTTAACATTTAAATCAGATAGTGCACTCAAAAGTAAAAACTAAAAAAGACCTTTCATTGCTGTATTGTAGATTTTCAGAAAACTTTTTGATAATGAGTGGCAACCAGCCCAGGGCTTCCATATAAAGTTAAACGAAATAGGCAAATAGCAGCGCAAACTTTCTAATGTCATTAAAAACATGTATCCAAGCAACAATATTACAAAAACATATGAGGCAACACATAGATGAAATCAAGTCAAAAAGGGGGTACCATCCAGGGAAATACATTTAAGTTTCTACATTATTTAAATCGTATATGTTTAATCCGACATAGCGCTTCAACAAATGATTAAAAGAATTCGCCATATATACACTGCAAAAGACAGAATTCCTTGCTGATGACACTAGCAATATTATCAACAAACAACCAAAATAGGTCTTCAATACTAAACTGAATAAACTGCAAGAATACCTTTCTAATTGGGGTATTAAAGATAAACAAAACAAAAACAACAAGGTGATAGTTTTTTTACGAGATCACCCCCTAAAATTCCAATTCATTTCAAAAGTGGAGAACATGTAATTGGAAACAGTAGACACCTATAAATATCTAGGTATCGTTTTTCATCAAATGGGAAATTTCATCAAGCAACCAAGAACATTTAGTAAAACAAAAGCAACAAGCAATATACGCCCTTTAAAAGAGCAGATCATGGACAAAATTTAAAAGCACTACACTACATTAATGCGTTTATTTGACTCCACTGATAAACCGCCTGTTTAACCTATGAGCAGAAAGTTTGGACTTTCCCCCTTTCTTGTTTTAATGGGGAGACCAGAATTCATATTAATAAGCTGTTCAAAGGCGCATGCTTATACCCAACAATTATTTCTTGTATGAAATTTCCATGTAAAATTTTGTAAACAAATACTAGGGCGCATTCATAAAAAGAATTAGTACTACCCACTTTGGTGAATTAGGAAGATTTCCACTGACCCTTAAAACCATATGCCAGATAATATCCTTTTGGATTCATTTGACAGAATCAAAACCAGACTCTTATATAATAATAATAATAATAATAATATTAATAATAATATATAGAATTTATATAGCGCTGAATCTTGTAAAAAAAAAAACAACAAATCGAAGCGCTTGCACTCAAATCATTTACAGGCATGCAACTCTCCTTAAACATAAAAATGAAACACAGATTTCCAGATTCAAATTCATGCACGAACACACCACGCAAGCACGCACACGCACACACAACACACAAAACACTCGGAGCAACATTAGAAGGTGAAAAAATGCTGTTAGAAAAATAAGGGACAGATAGTGGGGGGAAAGTCCTCAGTAGAAATAAGTGTGTTTTGAGCTGGATTTGAAGGTAATCTACGTGAAGTGCATATGGCGAAGTGTAAGAGGAGTCAATCAGTGGATGGAGCCAGAAACAGAGAAGGAGTGACGGCCAACATGGTTTGTTTGAATCTGGGTGTTCGAAAGCACAAAGTATCTGCGGCTGAACGAAGGGAACGGGATGGAGTGTACAGGTGAAGACAGTTACAGAGATAAGAGGGTGCAGATTTGTGGAGACATTTGAAACAGAGGGTATTGATTTTATACTCCAGTCTTTGTGAGACAGGCAGCCAGTGAAGAGATCGAAGAAGAGGAGTGAGGAGTGATGTGTTCAGATTTATATCAGAATAGTATATGACTATATGTATCAGACGAATACTTATGATAAATGGATCAACACAGTGAAATATA
>CM054162.1:14421077-14441077 GCA_028751875.1 Rapana venosa
ATTCGAAGGACTTTTTGGAAGAGTGGAGTCTGCACTGATGTTAACTCCAGGGGGAAAATATCCCCTTGAACGGGAATCAAACCCGGGTCGTCAGATTGCGAGCGCAATGTTCTGACCACTAGGCTGTCCCGTCCCCTGTGCACATTTGTATGCTACCGTTAACCCAGTTAGTGGGTGATACAGAGAGAAGGGTTACTTAGTAGATGGTTGGTTACCCTGTAGCGGGTTACCTGTAGGGAAAATGCTAATATAGGCCTTGGTACTTTGGTTGGGGACGGGATAGCTCAGTGGTTGGAGCACTCGCTTTCCCCCAGCCAAGTTAAGCAGCGTCGAGCGTGGTGGTTACCACTTGGATGGGTGACCGTTTGCGCGCCTTGGCTTCAGTACAGTTCCCCCCCCCAGTTCACCCAGTTGTAAATGGGTACCTGCCCTCTTTAGGGTCAGGGAAGGTAAAGCAGCGAGGGAGAGGAGATGGGCGCCGCTGCCCTCAATATGCTGGCCCCTGGAGAAGTTGAGGTCTCTGACGCCTCGCTCCCCTATGACCTTATAGGTTATGGGACCCCTTTACCTTACTTTGGTTGACATCAATAACTGACGCAGCTTTTGGCCTGGGTTGAGAATGCCAATAAATCGGTGTGTGTGTGTGTGTGTGTGTGTGTGTGTGTGTGTGTGTGTGTGTGCTGTTTTTCTGTGCAGGACTGCAAAAATCTGAAGGCGAAGAAGGTGTGTGTGATGACGGACAAGAAGCTGACCCAGATGGAGCCAGTCAAGGTCACCCTGGAGTCGTTGGAGCGTGCCGGAGTGCCCTATGAACTGTACGACAAGGTCAGAGTGGAGCCTTCTGATCAGAGGTTAGAATATTGATGTATGGTGTGTGTGTGTGTGTGTGTGTGTGTGTGGGTGGGTGGGGTGAGTGGTGAGTGTGTGTGGTGTGTGTGTGTTGTGTGTGTGTGTGTGTGTGTGTGTTGGTAGGGGGGGGGGGGGGGTGTTGTGTGGAGTGTGTGTGTGTGTTGTGAGTGTGTGTGTGTGTGTTGTGTGTGTGTGTGTGTGTGTGGTGGGGGGGGGGGGGTGGGGTGGTGGTGGTGTTGTGTGTGTGTGTGAGTGTGTGTGTGTGTGTGTGTGTGAGTGGGTGTGTGGTGGGGGTGTGTGTGTGGGGGGGGTGTGGTGGTGGTTGTGTGTGTGGTGTGGGGTGGGTGGGTGGGTGTGTGTTTGTGTGTGTGTGGTGATGTGTGTGTGAGTGTGTGTGTGTTTGGGGTGTGTGTGTGTGTGTGTGTGTGTGTGGTGGTGTGTGTGGTGTGTGTGGTTGTGTGTGTGTGTGTGTGGTGTGTGTGTGTGTGTGTGTGTGGTGGTGGTGTGGTGTGTTTGTTTGTGTGTTGTGTGTGTGTTTTGTGTGTGTGTGTGTGTGAGTGAGTGAGTGTGTGTGTGTTTGGTGGGGTGTGTTGTTTGTGTGGGTGTGGTGGGTGTGTGTGTTTTGTGTGTGTGTGTGTTTGTGGTGTGTATGTGTGTTTGTGGTTTGTGTGTGTGTAGGTTGTGTGAGTGTGTGTGTGAGTGTGTGTGTGTGTGTGTGTTGTGTGGATGAGTGAGTGTGTGTGATGAGTGTGTTGGGTGTTTGTTTGTAATGTGTTTTGTGTGTGTGTGTTGTGTGTTGTGGGTGGTATGTGTGTGAGGTGTGTGTGTGTGTTTGTGTGTGTGTGTGTGTGTGTGTAGTGGTGTGTGGGTGATTAGGAAAAAGTCAGAGTGTAGCCTTCAGTTAAGAGTTGAGCAAATTAATGCATGGTGTTGTTTGGTGGCTGTTTGTTAGTTTGCGTGGTGAGTTGTTAGTTTGTTTTGGTGATTTGTTTGATATTCACTGACTTACTTCAGTTTCATATTCACTGACTTATTTCAATTTCATATTCACTGACCTTTCATTTCCATATCACTGACTTCTTTAATTTTCAAATTCGCTGACTTGTTTCAGTTTCATTAATTCCATTTATTTTTACTGACTTATTTTCATTTCATATATCAATGACATTATTTCACATTCACTGGACTTATGTCATAGTCACGGTTCTATATAAAGAAAAAGCGATTTGAAAAGAAAATTATATTGTATAAGATAAACATACCACTAATCACACAATTATTTAATCAACAAGCGTCACCCCACCACTCCACAATAAGCAAAAACTAAAAAACATAGCCCAAATTACTTCATTGGTTTCTTTCCCTGTCCTAGTCCACACCATGAAACAATGAAAACTCAATTATTTCTCCTAACCCGGTTTTCTAAGATCATCATACTTCATTTCAGGGGTACGGACTTTGTCCCACACAAAATCCTGGTTTGTTCGCCAAAGAGCTCATTCTCCGACGCAGCTCCCGACTCATCCTGATAGCTGTGCTCCAGTCATGCAGGGGCGTTGTGGTCCTGTTGCAGGACGATTGATGTTCCACTCACAGTGTCCATTTTCCCGTTCATCTCCTGCAGCGTCGACAGACCTCAGTTAGGATGGTTCCGGCTGAGCAGAAGATGAAACGGTTGACCTCGCTGCCGTGTGCTGCTGGAAGTGTGGTGGCAGCAGAGTTACTGTTGGGTCCAGGGGTCGCCTCCACTCCTCCGCCACGTAGCAGCGCTGGTTTTCTCCACGACGTAGGAACAAATTGTCCCCCAGAACAAATAGACGAGGGAACAAGCCAAGGCGAACACCGCAACGCGCGTGCGAGCTTTTAAAATGGACACTCGCATTCCCCTCTTAAAACATGGCTCGCTTCCAATAAATGTTGAAATACTGCGAGGAAACATCCACAAGACGCTCTGAATCTAGCTGCCCCGACGGCAGAGTGTCTTATGCTGTCCGTCACCAACGTAGACCCCGGAACACTAAGTCAGTCCATGGTACTTGCCGAAATACAGAAGACAGGGCAAAACACAACCTCAGGTAGCTGCACTGCTGTGCACCCCGGAGGGAGAGAGAGAAGAGAGAGAGAGAGAGAGAGAGAGAAGAGAGAGAGAGAGAGAGAGAGAGAGAGAGAAGAGAGAGAGAGAGAGACGACCACACATAACGTGGTGTTGTTGTTGTTGTAGTTGTTGTTGACCTTAAATTTTACGTCGGTTCACTTCTAGTGATATTAGACGGTAGTGTGTGTGTGTGTGTGGGTGCGCCAGCGAGTTTGTGGAGGGGGATAGAAAAAGGAATTTTTCTCATGACACAAACAACAAACCAAAACCAACCAACAAGTAAACATTAAGCAGCACCTGACCAGTTTAGATCAGATAGCTCCTCCCTACCTTCACTCCCCTCCTCCTCACACTTGTTCTTTTCTCATCCCATTGTCCTCATCAGGAATGCACTAGCTTGTCTGTATAGTATTGTATTGTGCTGTATTGTATTGTATCGTGTTGTATTGTATTGTTTTGTATAGTATTGTATTGTATTGTGTACTCCTTTTATTCACGACAGATTTATCTGCATGAAATTCGGGCTACTCTCCCCTCTCCGCGCGTCGCCATAAGAGCAGCGCCACCCATTATTTTTTCTAAAAAAATCCTGTCTGAAACTGTATTTGTTTTCCTATCAGAGTGGCTTTTTCGTACCCAATGTTGCCAGGGATAACTCTCTTGTTGCTGTGGCTTTTAATTTCTTTTTACGTGCGCTAAATAATTTTATGTAACACAGGGGACCTCGGTTTATCATCTCATCTGAAAGACTAGTGCCCAGACCACCAACTCATGGTCTAATGGATGGGGAGAAAGATTAAGGTCCAAACTCTGTACAGATGCAGAGGACCTGCATCACAGTTCCATGCCAAAGTTTTAATGAAACAAATAATAGAGTAGTCCACGACTGGGAAAGAAAAGAACAACCAACAACGGGTGGCGCTGCTGTTAGAATGACGCGCTCTTTCTCCGGGGAGAGCAGCACGATTTTCACGCAGAGAAATCTGCTGTGATTTAAAGTGGTATAATTTTTTTAAATCAATCAATTAGAAATGAGATGAGTAGAATGTACAGTTTGGTATAAACAATTACGGTATAAACTATGTTTGCTAGGAAAGCACGGTCATTGGGAAGAGATCTGAAAAAACCCCTATATTTATGGTTAAAAGATCATGCTTCATATTTATCTGTTAAAAAAAGTAATATCATATTAGTCAGTTTATTTGTATTTGACTTACTTAAACTTTATCTATTTATCATTTATAGTACTATTCTTTCATTTTAAGGATGATGGGATATGCAATCGTGTCGTAGGCTTGGGTATTTTTTTTAACTTCCAATCCCGTGGTGTACGAGCGGTTTTGTTCATTTTGTTATCTTTTCCCACCGGCTACTCTTCCAAATGGAGGAATATTTGAAAACCTGCGGGCAAGATTATATGTCTGGATAGAGAGAGAGATTGAGGAGAGAAAAGAGAGAGAAAGTCAAGGCAAAAATCCTGTTTTTTAAAGGGCTATATATATATTTTAATTCTTTTCTTATTATGGTTATCTGAGGATGATGAAATAAGAAAACTAGTTAATCCAATGTTTACAATCCAGTCCCTTGTTATAATGCGGTTTTTCAATTCTGTCATCTTTTCCCCACCAACACACAATGGCCACGCTACACGAACACGGAACATGAATAATATATATAAATATATAATATATATATATATATTAGATATATATATAATATATTAAGCGCATTCGATTTGTTTGTTTGGTTATCAAGATCGGCGGGCTATATAAATTCCATATATTATTATTATTATAATTAATTATTATATACAGAAGAGAAAGAAAACACAACAGAAAGACGTCATCAATAACAGCACACGCATGTTCACCGCCAAGTCACACGTCTGGTGTTTTTTTTCTTTTCCTTATCTTTTGTTCTGCTGCTCTTTTCCCTCCTTTTCTCGATGGTCGGTGGGGGTGGGTGTTCCAAAACACGGTGCAATCTGAATTGTAAGCATTATTTCGCCTTTCACTTTTAAATGTATTAACCTGTGTCGACTCGGTGAGAAAACGAATGCGCCTTTGAATCTGTCTTTTAAAAAAAAACGAACCAGGCTGCAGTAGGGACCAGTCCCCCGCCTCGCTGAGGCAGAGAATACAGGGCGGGGAAAAAACAAGGCCTCTAAGACCTGAAGATGAACAATTTTCGCTGGTGAGAACTCAGAAAGGAGAGGGACGCGAGGGCGACAAGTTTCTCCAAAGCTGGTAACCTGTCTTCAGCTTTTTTGGTAGCAGCATATACCCTGCATCTCCTAGCCACAAACCACAGACATCTTCCTACTACCTTTCCTGAAACACTGAAGGGAAGACGATTCCTGACAGCTCCCAAGTTCACCAAGAGAGCTCCGCTTCTTGTTCCTTCATTGAAAGCTTTGGTGAGTGAAGATTTTTTTTCTTTTTTCTTTTTTTTTTTCGATGATAATGAGTTAAGCACACGTGTTTTTTTTCTAAATCCAGTCCCCGTGTGTATGCATGTTTTTTTGTAAATTTTGTCTTCCGCTTTCACTGGCACGCAATGGCCCACTCTTTCGAAACGCGGACAGGGTTTTAACGTGTGCGCAAGATGTTCTGCGTGCGAACGATTATAGTCTCATCTGAAGGACTTGTGTAAATGGGTTGGTTGCTTTTGTTGTTGCTGTTGTTGCTGTTTGTTTTGTTATGTTATTGAACGTTCCCCAGCTTGATATCTGAAGATCACTAGCATCGATGCATTCGTTTCACTTCGGAATCACCACCGTGTACATTGAAAAGTTGTATATAGAGTAGGCCACCCTATAGGCAGCAGTACTCCGACTCCAGAAAATTTTGTTCAGTGCAGGAAGACAATCCCCACAGGGCATTCTAATGCATTGCATTTCAATGAAGGTCTTAACACTTTAGGTCGGAGCACGTGCTTTCCCCCAGCAAAGTTAAGCAGTGTCGAGCGTGGTTTACAATTTTTTTTTTTTTTTTTGTTTTTTATTTTTTGGATGATGCGGGTCTTGGGATCAGTACAGTTATCCATTGTAAATGGGTACCTTGCCTCTTTAGGGTCATGGGGGAAGGTAAAGCAGCGAGGAGAGGAGATGGGCGCTGCCCTCAATATGCGAGCCCTCGAGAAGCGATCCTGACACTCGCTCCCTACGACCACAAAGTTAAGACCCCTTTTAAACCTTTACTTACTAAGGGTTTGGCCTGGACCAGGGGGACACGAGAGTGAAGCGTTTCTTTTAGAAGGTTAAACTACCACTACTGTGATCAGCGTTTCAATGTCTGCTAAGACAATAGTGAAGACAAACCTAAAGATGGCTTCAGCAGCACCCTACTATTCAGCAGTAAGGATGACTATTACCTCTAACTAGAGAAGACCAAGTGACCATTGTGAGACTGAGGACTGGACACTGAAGGTTCGGACATCACAATGTTCAATTTTTACACTTGTGATTCTGATGTGTTTTTTAAAAAAAATATCCGGCTATGTTTTTACCGCAAGAAGGCCATACTCTAACTAAAAGCATAACGTTTTTACGTGTACGCGAGATGTTCTGTGTGCGCTCGCACACGGGGGCTCGGTTTATGGTCTCGCCCTACTTTCGAGTGAGTTGGGTCAGTACTGATAACTCTCGGGGAAAAATCCCCTCAAGCGGGTGGCTCATACTCGGTGGGTCATACTTATGATCGATCCCAGACTCTCAAATCTCTAGCGCAACGTTTCTTTTATATTTTATTTTATTCTTTTATATCGAGTATAATGGAATAAGCACTAATGTACAGTCCAAGTGTATATGTGGCTTGTAAATTCTGTCATCTGTTCCCTGCGGCACACAATGGCCCACTCTTGCGAAAAGCGGAACATGATTAAAGTGTGAGTAAGATGTTCTGCGTGCGTTCGCACACGGAACCTCGGTTTATAGTTCATCCGAAGGACTTTTGTGGAGAGTGGAATCTGCAATGAATACTCCAGGGGAAAATATCCCCCTGAACGGGATTCGAACCTCAGTCAAGAGATTGCGAGCGCAATGTTCTAACCATTAGATTATCCTGTCCCTTCTCACCTATAAGTAAAAAAAATAATTACGATACTTTTGGTGGTTTCTTTCAGATTGACAGTGATGGATATTTGAAGGGGTTAGGTGATGTTGGTTTTGAGCTTAAACCGAATGTTACTAGAACCACTGAAATTGATAAAGGTGACAGCCCTGATATGGCTTTCATAGTCTGAGGGGCTATAGTCAGGAAATGAAAGGTAACAGAAAGCTAGAAATGGCCACCACAGCTAGTTGTGACAGCAGCAAGGTTAGCTAGAAACTGCTAGCAAACCTGTTCACCACAGCAAAGATTTACCAGAAACTGCTACCGACTTTTTTGGTGATATAATTTGTTTGTAGAATTGACACGTGTGTTGTGTGCTTTATTTCAGGCTAACCAAATCCAGCAAACACAAAGCTACCATCCTGATGATCTACATAGCAGAAGTGACACAAAGCTACCATCCTGGTGATCTACATAAAAGTGACACAAAGCTACCATCCTGATCTGCATAGCAGAAGGGAAACAAAGCTACCATCCTGATGACCTATATGGCAGGACAAATGACATAAAGCAATCATCCTGATGATCTACATGACAGAAGTGACACAAAGCTACCAATCCCATGGTCAACAAAGATGTGACACAAAGCTACCATCCTGATGATCTACAAAGATGTGACACAAAGCTACCATCCTGATGACCTACAAAGATATGACACAAAGCTTCCATCCTGATGATCTACAAAGATATGACAGAAAGCTACCATCCTGGTGATCTACAAAGATGTGACAGAAAGCTACCATCCTAATGATCTACAAAGATGTGACAGAAAGCTACCCTCCTGATGATCTCTAAGGCAGAGAATGTGGAGATCTCTGGCAGATGCCACGCCTGCATCCTAGCTCTGGTAAGTGTTCTATCAATTCACGTGTATTCCATTGTCTAAAGCCCAACGTTCCATTTATAATGTTTCCCCATTTCTCGGCTAGAGCTCCGAGGTTCACCAGTGGTGAGATATTGACCTACACGATCAGGGGTTTTGTTTTTACCCACTATTTTAAGCTAGCCGCATTCTGATAAAGGAGATAGTGTCTTAACTTCCTAATGCCGAAAGTTCCTTTATTTTATTTTTTTCGGGGTGAGAGGGGGTTGTCATTCCTTGGCTAGTTCCGAGGTTCACCAATGGTGATATACTGATGTGCACGACCGCCCCCCCCCCCCCCCCCCCCTTTTATTTTATTTTTACCCACTAATTTAAGTACCGCAACTCTGACATGAGGGTAAGTGTCTTGATTCTAAAGCCGACCGTGCCTTTATTTATAAGGGAGTGTTTTTTGGCAACAATGTTATTTTTTTTCATTTTTTAAAATTCGTTTATTTCGAGATAATGGAATAAAACCACTCACGTAGGTTTCTTTCATTCAGTCCCCGTGTGTATGCAGTTTTGTTAAATTTCTTATCCGTTACCACTGGCACACAATGGCCGGGAGAGTGGAGTCAGCACTTAATGTAACCTCCGGGGAAGAATCTGAACGGGGGTCTGGGTAGCGACTCGATCCTGACCGTTAAACCACAAGCACCTCGCTCTAACCACTATAGGCTAACCCCTCCACCCATCCCCCACCACCCCGCTCCTTGTGTGTTAGGAAATCTTTATACCGAACAACACCATAGATACATTGAAGACTGTTTCGGTCAATCATTTTTAAATGGATTCAAAGGTACTTCATTCAAGCAGTGATATGTTGGCGCGCAGACAGCGTAGTTCAGTGTTCACGTCTTTCTGCTGAATTCCCTTTCACCATTGCCTACAATGCCGAGTTGTTCCTAAAAGGAGACTTTTTCAGAGGCATGGAGCTCAGTGGGTAGAGCGACTGGTTCCTCATCTTGAGGTGGAATTTCACAGCACAGGTTCGGGCCTGGGTTGCATCAACTATAAGGATTTTTTTTTTTTATATGGAGCTAAAAGTATTTGTAACTCTATCTCAGAAAATCATGCAGTCTCCTTTTCTTCTCTTTTTTTGTTCCTGATAAATAGCTCCGATGTGAACCATTGGTGAGATGTCGCGTATGCCACCATGCTTTTCACACCATCACGGTAGCCGCATTCCGTCTTCGGGGCTGCTGTGTCAACACACCAATGTTATAGCTTTTTTGAAATGTTGTCCTCCAGCCTTACCACACGAAATGGCCTACTTCATTCTTCCGAAAGGCATAACAGGTTTTGAATGTGCGCAGATGTTCTGCATGCGTTCTCACAACGGACCATGGACTGGGCAGCGGCGGGAGGGGGGAAGGAGGGTGGAGTAGGTAACTGATTTGACTCGAGGGCATCATCCCCACAACTGGGTGTCTCTGCGTGCTCAAGCCCAGGTGAGTTAGATCACACGCCAAAGCACTTAAACCACGAAGGTTAAATTGCCCCCCCTTATTAGTGTTGTTTGTGTGAGTGTTGTGTGTGTGTGCGTGTGTGCGTGTGTGTGGGTGTGTGTGTGAGTGGTGTGCGTGTGTGTGCGTGTTGTGTGTGTGGTGTTGGTGGCGTGTGTGTGTTGTTGTGGTCGCGTGTGGGTGTGTGTGTGTCGTGGGTTGTGTGTTGTGTGTGTGGGTGCGTGTGTGTGGTGTGTGTGTGTGTGTGCGTGTTGCGTGTGTGGTGGTGGTGTGCGTGTGTGGTAAAAGTGATGTAAACTATGTGATAAGAGTTGTGTTCATGGGCTTTGGTCACAAGCTTCCAACAATGATCATCACCCTTCTCACCAGAGATCATGGAAAACACATTCATTTTTTGTCACCAACATCACCAGTGATCATCACCCTTCTCAACTCAGAGATGATGAACAGCTCCACGGCCATGATGTTGAGCACATGAACCCAGAACATTACCAAGAGCCCCATACTAAAGTAGGCATATGCTAGATGATGGGGAGGAAGGGTTTTGACAGGGAGATAGAAGAAAGTGCATCACAACCGAATCCCTGAAGGGCAGACCTAGCGCCCTCACGTGCCATGGTTCCGTTGCCAGGGATCTAGCACAATCCACGGCCGTCTTCACCTTCCACTGGATTGAACAGCGAAGTAGGTAGGAGTTTGGGGGCTTAGGTACAGAGTGGCTCATTATGACCTCCCATCGGCTGAACAACTCAGGGACGAAATGCGATGAGAGCAGCAGGGCTGTGGTCTGAGTGGAGCATCGCCCCCTCCGACATTTCACCGACCCGGTCTTCTTCTTCTTCTTCTTCTTCTTTTTCTTCTTCTTCGTCTTCTTTTTCTTCTTAAGCTTATTCTCTTCTTCTTTTCTTCTTACTTCTCTTCCTCTTCCAACACCCAGCAGCAGCTACTGTTGCAGTCTTCATAGGAGCAAAAGTGCGCTGCACTGACGCTAAAACGCCTGACAAAGTCAGGCCCAACGTTTCCTGACTTCGCGCGTACCGACCCTAGAAGAGGTAGGGGTGCTAAGTCACTCCTGCCTTGCACACTCACAGCTACATGCTGTCAGTAACAAGTTTGTAACTCTGTCACGCGTGTGTGCACTACTGTCCACAATAGTGGCCCATCATTCACATTTTCCACGTCCGCGAATCAATAACTTGTCCCTGAAGTTCTCTGCGAGGGCCCCCGACCCGAGGGCTGAACACTCCGTCAGTATCGGCATGGTCACGAAGGAGACCCATCAATCGATCGGGTCGCCGAACAGGATGTGGGTGTCCCGAAACGGCACAGGCTGCCAACCCTCGCACACAGTGCTCAAGAGGGGAAGGGACACCTCACGCCCCCAATCATTGTCTTCAAGCACTTCTCTAACCTTCTGGGTCACGCTCTTCCTTCTTGCTCAATGCCTCAGAAGTTTGGCATTGGTGGCGACAGTTGTCTGGGATCGTAACTCAGTTCTGGCTTGTGTCTCTTCACCAGAATGATAGAGCTCTGCACCAACGCGCCTGCAGTAATCCAAAGCTACATCCTCCGCGCAGCAGAATGAAAACTACATCCGTCGCCGCAGTTGAAGAGCATCGCCACAGCCATAATCAAAAGCATCTCACTGCAGAAGTAATCAATGCATCACCGCCGCAGCAGTAACAAGACAACAACCTCGGGAGCAAGAATCAAGAACAACGTCCGTCCACACCATCGTCACAACAGTAGAGAAAACATGTTAAGCACGGTAACGAAACCCAACATCGTCCCACCTGCAGCAGTATCAAGCACAACATCGTTGCAGCATTATCAAAACCAACATTACCGGAGCAGTATCATGAGAAACGTCGTCGCAATATCGTCACAACAGTAACGAACACATCGATGCAACGGTAACGACCACAACATCGTAGCCGCAGCAGTATCAATCACAACATCGTCGCCGCAGCAGTATCAATCACAACATCGTCGCCGCAGCAGTATCAATCGCAACATCGTCGCCGCAGCAGTATCAAGCGCAACATCGTCGCCGGAGCAGTATCAAGCGCAACATCGTCGCAAGCGCGACATCGTCGCCGGAGCAGTACCAAGCGCACATCGTCGCCGGAGGCAGCATTCAAGAACTCACAACGTAAGTGCACAACATAACTCACGCATCGATTCTTTCGTTCTGTTCTCAGCTAGAGTTCAAGATCTCTCTTCACACAGGTAGATGTTTTGTAGTATGCCACCCGCTTTTTGCCCCACCATTAAGATATCTGCGATCCCCTTACGCGATGTCTAAATACACCAGTCGTGAGGTGTTTTTATATATATATTGTCCATCTCTTTTCCACAAGCACAAGCCTACTCTTCCGAAAAGGCATAACGTTTTAATGTTATGTCGTAAAGAGGTTCAAGTGGGTTCGCACAGAGGACTTGAGGTTTGTAGTCTCATGGAAGGACATTCCACACAGATAGAATTTCTTGAACGGGGTCTGCAGTGTGACATCGATCCCGGACGTTACAGATCAAGAGGGGCAAAGTTTTAACCTCTAGGCTATCCTGCCCCTCAACTGTTCTGAAATTTTAGTTTGGGGTTGTGAAATGCGTTGGTGCTATTGTGATACTGTAATGGTTGCATGAATACTTCCGTTTATTTTATGAGGCCATAAGCAACTAATTGGACAAATATTTACGGTATAACATCATTCTGATCTTACATGCAATGCCTGGAGAATGAATGTAAAGCAATGCAAGTCTGACTTTGTTCTTTTTTTGTAATGTGCAATTTGTCATATGTTATGGAATAAAAAACACACACCAGCCGCGCACGACACACACACACACACACAACACACACCAACACACACACAACACAGCTCCATACTTAACACATTAAGCGCTGTGGGAATGAATCTTCAGACCCATAAACTCCTGAACGATTCGTGACAAAGAAGTCATTTTGCTACAACTTTTCCCTAGAACCACTGATCCACAAAAAGAGCACATAGCCTCAACTGGTTCTCATTGAAAAAACATTCATATGGTCTTTTTAATGACGAACGGTTATCACTTTTGCTGTGTGTAATAGTTCTCTTTGGCAGTTCGTGTTCTGAATATGTCACTAAATGACGTATCTTCTCTCCTCTCTCTCTCATCTTCCTCTCTCTCTCTCTCTCTCTCTCTCTCCTTCTCTCTCTTTCTCACTTCAAACGTCACAGCACTCACATCTGCTGTCTGTCTGTCCTCCCATCTGGCTTCAATCGTCTGTCTCTCTGTCTCTGTCTCTCTCCGTCTCGCATTGCATTTGAGGTTCACAAATGGTGAGATTTTGCCTTCCCATGGAATGTCTAAACACGATATAAGTGTGCCTGCAGGTTTTTTCGCTCGTTTTTGTTTCGTCACCCTCTCCTACAGTCACGCAATGACCTACTCATTTGAACAGCGGAACGGGTTTTAACGAGTGCCCAAGATGTTCTGCATTCGTTCGGACACAATACCCGAAGGACAGACCCTCAAGCGAATGGAGTGGACACTGAGTCGGTGTACAGTCTTATGTGAAGGACTTTCAGGCGAGTGGAGTGGGTTTATAGTCTCATCTGAAGGACTTTCAGGGGAGCGGAATTGTACTGATGCTAACTCCAATGGGAAATCCACTCAAGGGCCCCTCCCCTCTGAGGGTTCGAACCAGTCCATCAGATTCACGAGCTCAACGGCTCTAAACCACTAGTTACTGGCTCCTGATCTGATACGTACTTACTTAAATCCAGCAAACCTCTGAACATGTTTTACTTCAGAATTAAACCAACCCCCTTGAGAGATCTGACGAAAATGTAAATAGAAAATGATGGGGGATTTTTTTTAGATTACTTAGACGGACTGTCATTTGTAGGTTTGCTTTTCTGAGATCTAAGTTCAGTTTTTCGGGAATAGTTAACGAGTTAAAAATGCCGAGTATTTATTTCTAGATATCAATATTTATATCAAGGGAGACTGAATTGGTTTATTTTATCATGTAAAGTGTGGGGATTGCTAAGGTTGGTTGTTGATGCTGTTTTCAGGGGTTCTGGTGCCAGACCAAAGTACCAAGCAGTGCCACGTGCCTGAAGTGACCAATGCCAGACTACAGGTAACGGTCAACGAGGAAGAGAACAAGATTGGTTTAGACTGGATTTTTTATGTAATGAATTCAAGTCAATGATTGGTAGTAACAAAATTTGTCTTCATATGTCTCGTGGGACTAGAAAACAAGTTTCCTTTTTTAGTGCATCTAATCAAAGATTAAGAAATACCATTATGATAATCTGCCCCTCGAAATGCTTGTAATGTTAATGTTTCTTTTTCGTAGTCAAAAGCTCAGACAGCAACTCTTGTCTGTCATATGAGTAAAAACACATTTCGCGTGCAACATTGCACGTGCCTTTATCATTACAAGAGGACTACCACTTATTAGAACAAACATCATGGAAAAAGGTCACAGAAACGTATCACCTAAAAGAGAGATTTCTAAACAGATCTGTCATCAAAACTGTTAAAGCAAGAGTGGTGAGCCATTCTAAGGCTTGCTCAAATATCTCCACAGGCACGAGAGTGGAATAGTTTGTTATCGATTAAAACTTATGCATCGTAAACCACTTCTGTAAAACGGAGTAAATGCTGGTGTGGTGATAATATTTCTAATACTCATATAATATTTGAATGTAAGAATAACAAAACTTTTTTACCCCAATTTTTCTGAAAACTCCCTAGAAGCAATAATTCAATAATTTGAATTTGGCATTTTGATATTGCAAAAGGTCTCTGACATAAGTCCTAATGGACATTTTTTATAGTTTCATTAACATTAATCACTTTATATGTTTTTGTTTCGGTTTTTAATTTTTTTATTGTATCTTTTGCTTTGTGCGGTTTCTTTTCATGATTAGACATTTCCCCCCTCGCTTTTGTCAGTAGGGCCTCCACCACCACCTCAATTCTCATACACCCCTTGTATATATGGTGTTTTTTTCTCGTCTAATATCACTGAGTGAACAGACGTAAAATCGAAGACAGCAACAACAACATTTCGCTGCCGCTAAGCGCCTGACAAGTCAGGCCCAGCCTATCTGTCTTTGTCCTAGGAGAGAATTATGTTTTCAGTCTCTCTGGAAGAAAAAGTCATGAGAATGGACCAAGAAGACAGAAACTAGACGAAAAGTTGACCTGAAGAACAGAACAAGGCAGAAGCAATGAGATGGATAGAAAAGAGGGAATTTCTAGAACAGAATTTCCAGAAGGTGGGGAGGGGATGCTATTTATACTGACTGCACCCTCCCCTCCTCTCGGCCATCCCAAAGTGATTTTTTTTAGAAAAGAAAAAAGTGCAGTTTTTTGAAAATGGGTAAATATGTTCCATAACTTATGCAGCTGTTGGGCAACGAAGTGTCAGACCTCAAAAACCGAAATTGGAAAATAGGCACTTGAATAGCTGACCATACCAGAATATAAATAGGGGCTGAAAAAAATCATTAACAAATTGACATTATGCAAATAACTGCTAATTAGATAACTCTACACAGAGCTGTCCATTGAGAAATCAGATAGAACAGTTTAACTCTGAAGATATCACTTTCTGATAATTCATTGCCAAATCCCAGAGAGTAGCTCAAGTTGGAAGACAGATAATTTTCGGATGATTCATTGCAAAATTTGAGAGAGCAGTTAAACTCTGAAGATAGAACATTTTTGATTGTAGCAGAATTGGTAACAAGCATCACAGTATTGTCAACAGATCTGTGTGATTTGCCAGTGGTATACCATTAGAAACACACACACACACACACTCACACACTCACACACTCACACACACTCACACACACACACACACACACACACACACACTCACTCACACACACACACACACACACCCTCACACACACACATACACACACACAAACACACACACGCACACACACGCTCATTCTCTCTCTCTATCTCTCACTTTCTCTCTCGCTCGCTCTCTCTCTCTCTCCCCCCTCTCTCTCTCTCTCTCTCTCTCTCTCTCTCTCTCTCTCTCTCTCTCTCTCTCTCTCTCTCTCTCTGCGTGAGCGCATGCGTGCGTGTGCACGGGTGTGTGTGCGAATGTGTGTGTGTGTGTGTGTGTGGAGGAGAAGCAGGAGATTCATTTCACAAATTAGTAGTGTTATATAATGCGCCTTCTGATGCGCGGGCAGTGTGTGTGTGTGGGTGGGTGTGGGTGTGAGTCTGGGTCTGGGTCTCTGTGTGTGCGCGTGCGTGCGTGCGTGTGTGTGCGTGTGTATGTATGTGCGTGCATGTGTGTGTTTATAGAACGTAGTTGAGGGGACGAGGTAGCTGGTTGAAAAGAGAGGCAAGTAAGGGAAAGGGGTGATGAGGAGGGATAGTGATGTACATTTAGAACCGTGAGATAGAAAAAGGGACTCCTTGTTTTTTCTTACATGGTTTATTTGGGGCTCTTTTTTTAAAGAATGCAACTCGTTCAAAAAATGTTTTGGGGTTAAAATCACTTTATTTTGAGCATATTAGATTAAGCACTCGAGTGCTTAATAAAATCCAGTCCCTTTGTGCATGCAGCTTTGGAAATATTGGCATCCGTTCCCTTGGCACACATTGGCGTACATTTTCGAAAGGACGAATAGGTTTAAACGTGTGCCCAATATGTTCTGCGTGCGTTCACACACAAGACCTCGGTTTATAGTCCTATTCATAAAGTCTTTCAGTGGGATAGGAAAACGATAGAACACCTGGAAATTTGAAGACAACAAAGTCCAATGCACAGCCGTAGCTGTCGATAGGACTGGCGATTCTGATCCAAAGCTCCATACTATTTGCGAGCTATGCACCATTGTGTCTACAGCTTACACACCATTTTGTCTGAAGAGCTTATTGTGTCCACATGTTCTCTAACATTCAGACTGACCAGCTGACAGACAACCAACCCTGGCATGCTTGTTGAATAACACTAACGTTAACTCACACTAACCTCAAACTCTAACCCTGACCCCCACATGTGGACACAAAAAGGCAGGAAGATAAAACAGTGTATGCTGACACAATGGCTAAACACTCTTTTCTTCGGGCAGTTGGTAGGAGGAGGGCTGGGGTGATGGAGTTTTCGGAAAAAATGTTAGGGAGGAGGGTTGGGGGTTGGAAGGGGGGAGGGGCAGGGATGATGGAATGATCTGGTCCGTAGAATAGGTTTTAACGTGGGCGCAAGATGTTTTGGTACATTCGCACACCAGAGGTCAGTTTATAGTCAGAAGAACTTTTGTGGGGGAGTGGAGTGAAAACTGATGCTAACTCCAGGGGCAAATTTCGCTGTGATAGAGATTCGAATCGGGTCAGACGAGCACAAGAGCAATGGGTACCTCTCTAACCAACCAGGCTATCCAGTCTCCTCAACCCAGTGAGAGAGAGAGCGATTGGGGGGGGGGGGGGTAGGGAGAGAGAAGGAGCGGGGATTGGAGAGGGAGAGGGAAATGGGGAGAGAGAGAGAGGGGGCGAGAGGGAAATGGAGAGAGAGGGAGAGGGAGAGAGAGAGAGATGGAGAGAGAGAGAGATGGAGAGAGAGAGAGAGAGAGAGAGAGAGAGAGAGAGAGAGAGAGAGAGGAATGTGTGCGTTCTGCCTGCAAACTTAGGAAATGGTGTACCATAGGTATGTCATCACCAGCATATCCTTCAGGCTTTGTTGTGTTAGAAAAATATTTTCAGTTGTTTGATTTGCGGTTTTCAAAATTGAATATTTATAGAAAAATCGTCGTAATTTTGGAAAGGATGGACGTGAAGCGTGGCATAAACAATGGGGTATTTTTAATGACAGAAATGGGTCTTTGTATCTTTTATTTACCAACTTTTCTTAGAACAGAACATTCGCCTCTCTCCAAGCTTGGGTTAAGCAGCGTTGAACACTGTCACCTCTTGGAAGGGTGACCGTTTGTGCACCTTGACTTTAGTACAGTCTCCCAGGTCACCCAGCTGTTAATGGGTACCTGCCCTTTTTTAGTGACAGGGGAGGTAAAGCAGCGAGGGAGAGGAGATGGGCCCCGCCCTAAATATGCTGGCCCTAGAGAAGTTGAGGTCTCCTATCACCTCGCTCCCCAACAACAGCATAGGCTAGGTGAACATCTTTATCCATTTTTTAAAAATTAGAAATGTCATTTTATTCATTTATTTTATAAAACTGGTAACAGAAAACACGTATTTAGTTCCATAACGGGCATTATGATTGCACACATTTTGTATTGTGTCCTGTTACCTTATTTCGTTATTGCCTTTAGCTTTGCCATAGGTCAGGGACATGCCCATTACCCAGGTCATAGCACTCCCAGCCCATTGATAATTGACCACTCCATCTGCATCTCTCCTAGGAGTATTTGATTTCCATGCCTTGGAAAAATAAAGCAAGAAAAAGATTGAAACGCAGAGAAAATGAAAGAAAAAATAAGTGGGAGTAAAACATGGAGCCCCCCCTCCCTTGCCCCCCGAAAAAAAATCTGGTTATCTTGGCAAGACTAAAGTGAAAGATTTAACATCAGTCCTTGTATTAGTCCAAACTGTGTACTGTATCTGTTATTTACATTTGTGCTAATTTTCTGCAAGTGTGGAACTTCATTGCACATGTCTATATTAAAAAACTCTAGTGAAGAACATTTTGTAAAAAAAAAAGTATTCTAGCAGATTACTGAGATAATTCAGTGTGCTACATTTTCTGTAATTTCTTTAGGCTTTCTTCTTGCTTTTACTTTTGTACTCAAATGAAACCTGGATTGTGTAAAACTAGAACATGTGGTTTAAGCCTGCATAGTTTTTCTTTTTTATTGATGGTTGTTTGGTCGTAAACTGTTTACAAGCAGTTGTATGAAACACTTGGCTGTATTTTATTGTGTGAGCTTTAAATTACTTTGTTCAAGCTGAAGAAAAACATGCGTTTTTGCAAGGAATAATGGAGGACAGCTAGTCTTGTATCTAAAGGGCTTGTTGTTTTTTCTACTTTTATCCCTTGTCCATCACAACTTTTACACTGTGTGTTGGAAACATGTAGTATAGTTTGTTTTGAACTGATTACCACAAGTTTTTCCTTTATTTCTTGCTTTAAATTTTATATTTTGGATGTACTCCGTTTGAAATACAGAGCGCAAAGTAAAGCAGTTTACTGCTGACGCCCTTTTTCTCTTAATTAAAAACTGGTAGCGTTTGGGTATTGTCAACTGCTGTATTGCCCATTGTACCTTTAGATCATTATTTCAACATAGCCTGACATAAACTCTGTCAGAGTGTAATACAGGGACTTCACTGTTTGACTCATGAAGTATGTTGCCTGTCCTGGGCTGATGAGCTATTTCCCATCTGTCAGGAAAAGGCCTTTGTTGTGTTGTGCAGTAGATCTACCACCTTGGGTCGTTGGACTCCATTTCTTTTTGCTAAAAATATAATTATGCTGCTAAGTGTGACCTGACAAAGCTATGTAGGTTTTCTTCCAAACATATTAGCATTTCTTGATAAGTTACATGATGCTTTTTGAGTCTATGTGCTCAGTTGTTGTTTTGCATTTGATGTTTTGATAATTTTTACCTTTGAGGCGTGACATTTCTCTGCTTTATGGGCAGCTGTGTTTTTAGTTTAGTTGCATTCCAAGCAATGCCCATACTTTTCGCCCTCAAATAGTTTAATGTATTTACCTTGTTGCCTGTATCCTTTTTTTTTAATCACAGCAACCTAAAGGACAACGGCTAAAGCAACTTATTTTCTTTATGTAAAATTCCTACATAATGAGTGTTATTTTCCTTTAAGTTATCTAGTTAATACCCTCCATTTTGTTGCCCCCCTCCCCCCTTATTTTCTATCATTCGTCATTTTTGGGGGTGTATTTTCAAAGAAATATTTTTCATTTGAAGCTTAGTTGTAAGTTCATTAATTTAAGCATATTGCATTTTTAAAACCAAGTTTTACGTGCATTAACAAAACCCAGACTGCATTGTAAGGGCTTTTTATTTGATCTGACTCTAGTGACAGGGTGAATTATTGGAAACCCTTTTTGTCAGCATGTTTTGGGGTTGTGTTTTTTAACTTTTGGGTTGCCTGTATTATCAGTGATTCTCTTGCTCTGTTAGTACACCTTATTAAAAAAAAGACCTTTCTTGCCCCAAATCCAGTTAAGCTTGTTCTACAATCCCAACTGGAAATGTATGAAGCTGTGGATAAAACTGTACAAGCCAATTTGATTTGCTTTATCATTGATTGATGTGATACAATCCTACCTTGCCCATGGGAATGGTTGGAGAAACTATTTATTAAGAGTGCTTACAAAAATGTTGTAATTAGCATTGCATCATTTTCTCCGTATTTAATGACAACCCTGTACAAAATTGATGAATTATCTTTAAATTTTTGGCAGGTTTTTTTCTTTTTTAAATTGGTGAGCGCACACCACTGACACTTGGCTACCCAACTGACTTTCTTTACTAAGGGAAAAATGATCTTTGCACAACTCCCTCATCTTTAAGATTTACAAGCTGATGTTTTGCATTTACCTGTTTTGAGTGTCTGTGCTTTCTGGCTGTAAAGATAACACAGCTGGAACTGGAACGCTTTTTGTC
>CM054162.1:14451077-14456077 GCA_028751875.1 Rapana venosa
CATATGCGCACGCTACATCCCATTGCACATGACTACTTTCAACTCTCATTTGCACACACTTTGCACTAATGATGTCACTTTAACTGCCCATTGTCTGTGAAACTGAGACCCGGTTCTGTTGCAAACAACTTTCAATTCAGCCTCGTGCTGCATTAATGATCATAGAAAGGATTCGGCATATGTTCGTGGCGATCTCGTGATGGTTTATAGCTATTGGTTTCTAGATGTCGCAGCAAGTGCTGTTAGGCAAAAACTCTGGTGTCTATGACTGATGGCTCTGGCGTATTTGTAATAGATTCGGAGATAATGGGGGTGGGGATGGTGGTGAGGGGTGGGGGTGGGGGTGGAGGAGGTATGTCGGGCCGTACAAAGCTGTAACAGCTGAATATATGTGTATTGTACTGAAATTTATCATGTTGTGTTGCATTGTATTGTATTGCATATTATTGGATTGCTAGGGGTTGCATTGTATTGTATTGTATTAAATACTCCCCGGTAGGAATGCCATGGTCCTGTTATTATGAATGGCATCCCCACATTTCGGGAATTCTGTGCAAGAAACTCCGTCTTTTCTATCACTCTTTTTGTTTCTGTATTGCTCCTTTACTTCCTGTCACCCCCTTCTTGTCTCTTTTCTGCGTTCTGGGTCTGTTCTCCGGCCTTTTTTTCTAGAAAGACTCAAAAAATAACAGTTCTGTCCTACGCTGAAGTTAGATGCGCACGGCCTGACTTGTCAGGTATGTAAGGGCAGCGCAACAAATTATTATATTTCGGTCACGTGGCAAACAGCAATAGCTGCTGCCTGAGTGTCCCACGACGACGACGAGGACAAGGACGAAGAAGAAGAAGAAGAAGAAGACGGCAAAGACGGCAAAGAAGAAGAAGAAGAAGAAGAAGAAGAAGAAGAAGAAGAAAAAGACGGAAAAGAAGAAGAAGAAGAAGAAGAAGACAAAGACGGCAAAGAAGAAGAAGAAGAAGACAAAGACGGCAAAGAGAGAAGAAGAAGAAGAAGAAGAAGACAAAGACGGCAAAGAAGAAGAAGAAGAAGACAAAGACGGCAAAGACGGCAAAGAAGAAGAAGAAGAAGAAGAAGAAGAAGAAGAACAAGAACAAGAACAAGAAGAACAAGAACAAGAAGAACAAGAACAAGAAGAACAAGAACAAGAACAAGAAGAACAAGAAGAAAAGTTTTTATTAAAAAAACCCAGCATAGAATAAAAACTGTCACAATCTCTTTAAGAGTCTTTGGAACGCAGGCCTGTAACCGTCAGGGAACCAACCATCTCAATAGAATATAGACCTTTTGGACCCTAATTATCTCCCTTCTTTGCGTGCTTTGTATTATCGTTCCTGCTACCCCCACCCCCCCCAGGGAACCAAATATCTCAATAGAATATAGACCTTTTGGACCCTAATTATCTCCCTTCTTTGCGTGCTTTGTATTATCGTTCCTGCTACCCCCACCCCCCCCCTCCCCCCCTTCGTAGGTGACACTTCACCACGAGATGAGTTCCTTTGCATTTGACTCACTTTTCCGCTTGGATTTATTTTAGGCATGTGGGGAATAGGATTTAGATTTTGAGAGTTTGATTGATTATAATAACATTTTAGCTATCATTCTACCTTGCACTGAAATATCAGGGTGTAAGTTTGTTTCCTTTTGCTTTAACAAAGATGTTTTAAAAAATACCCAAGCCTCCTTTATTTTGACCACCTATTACGATAGTACACTTTCCACTTGCTCATTTTATAACTTATCACAGTCTGTCATGTCACTTTGTAATATCTGTTCGTAGAACTGTCAGAATGTGAAGTCCTTCGGATGAGACAATAAACCGAGGCCCCGTGTGCGAACGCGTGCAGAACATATTGCGTACACGTTAAATCCTGTTCCGCTTTTCGAAAGAGTAGGCGATTGTGTGCCGGTGGGAACAAATGACAAAATTTACAAAACCGCAAACACACGGGGACTAGATGTAAAAAGCACATGAGTGCTTATTCTATTATCCTCGATATCAATGAATGAATACATAAAAATATAAAGAATTAAAAAAAATAAAAGAATAAATAAATGAATATGTATCTGGATTGAAAAAAGCGTTGTTATCGCAGAGTAAGAGCATGTCACTAACTACAAAATTGACCTGTGGTGCAATGTGACTCAATTTATGGCGGAGCGTCACATATTAAGTCAACGTCGTCCATCGTGTTTTGTTTTTTAAAAAAATGTGTTCTGTTTTACCAGGCATGCTCGACTGAAAACAGCAGTGGACCAGATTCGTGCAGACTACAAACACACGCTGCTGGTGGATGCTGGAGATCAGTACCAAGGCACACTGTATTTCTACACTCACGGCGGCAACATCACCAGCTTTTTCATGAACTTGGTGAAGTATGACGCTATGGTGAGTCACTCGATGTGAGACTTCTCTCTGTCTCTATCTTAACTCCTGGAGGATTTGATAGGCGTATGGCTTCAGTACAGTCCCCCAGTTCACCCAGCCGTAAATAGGTACTTATCTCCTTAGGGTCAGGGAAGGTAAAGCGGCAAGGGAGAATGGATGGGTTCCGCCCTCAATATGCTGACCCCTGGAGAAGCTGAGGTCTCTGATGCCTCGCTTCCCTATGACCGCATAGGTTACGAGAACACCTTTACCTTTTTTTACCTTTATGATACTATGATGAGTGACTTGATGAGACTTCTCTCTGTATCTTTTGTTTCTTTTTTCTTTTCGTTTTGCTTCCTTATCTTCTGTGACGTCCCTGCCACAGCCATACCCAGATTCGTTATGTCTCATCCTCAGAGTCGGAAGTCCATAGGGAGCCCATCAATATCAGGCCTTCGTGGGGCCACCAGACAGAGGGGCCCTGCATTACTGCTGGGTCACTTTGGTGGTGCTCAGCGGTGCCTGTTCTGAGCTAACATACAAAGAACACCAACTACTAAGCTCCCTACTAACGACAGTACTAACTTAGTCGCGGAGCCAGACTGAGTTAGTTGCCCACCTGAGGTGTCAACCATCACATCATTATTCTAACGACTGTCCTCCATGAACCTCCAACCCCCAAAGGTTTTGACACAAACTCACCACAGGCACAGAAGTGAATGGGCGAACCGAATCTGAGGTCACCATGAGACCAGTGCAACTGGGACCACCGAATAAGAGGCATTATTTTTAATGCATGATGATCAATTGCAATGAGGATGATGTAATGGTACTGCTGTGAAAGTGTATATGCTTTGAGATTTCTTGACAGGGTTGTACTCTACGTTTACCCTCATAATATATCCTGGTGTCAATCAGGATCGAGAGATACACACACCTGCAGTGTTGGTCAGGTAATTTGAGCAACACTCTCAAACTCGCATCCGTAAAGTGGATGAAGCTCGACTGTGTGGTCTCAGTACAGTCTTCCCAATGAGCCCATAATGAGTTCATAAGAAAATAATTTCACATTTGCTTGGAAAGGTGTGAATAGGTAGAAAATAAGCTTACAAGTGTTACAGGACAGAGAGAATGAAAGAATAATGGGGGTTGGAGGGGTGTTCAGAAACAAAGAGAGTGATAGAAAAGGGGAACATTTCCAAGACGGAAATTGCAGGCGTTGGGGAAGGGGATGGTATTTAGACTAAAGAGAGGCCCTGACATCCCTGCATGAGTTGGTGGGAAGGAGAGGGGAGGAATCTTCCGAACAAACAAAAACATCACCTCACCTGGTTTTCTGTCTCATGTGACAGGCGGTTGGCAATCACGAGTTTGACCGAAAGGTGGAGGGTTTGATTCCCTTCGTGCGCAGAGCGACTTTCCCGGTACTCAGCGCTAACATGGACGCCAGTGGAGAGCCCTTACTACAGCCGCTACTCCGCAAAAGTGTGGTCAAGATGGTGGGTGGTCAACGGGTGGGCATTATCGGGTACACCACCGAGGAAACACCCATAATTGCTTCCACAGGTGAGGGGGGGGGGGGGGGAGTGGACTTGGTGTTGGTTTTGCTATGAAACAGTGTCAAAGTGGTGTGTGTGTGTGGTAGAGGAGGGAGGGGGATGGGGGTTGGTGGGTAGGTGGGTGGGTGGGTGGGTAGATGTGTGTGTGTGTGTGTGTGTGTGTGATGTCAAATCAAGTCAAGTCAGGTCAAGTGAAATTGTTTTTCAGATGGTACATTGTATCAGCGGTGCATTTGCTTTTATTTTCATCAAGCCAACTATCTTAGAACAAAAATGTCTTCATTATAATACTGAAGTACTGCATTATTACAACCTTTACCAATAGAGTGTACCAATGAAAAAAAGAAGAAAATCAATATTGTGTATGTGTAACTCTGTGTAACTATGTGTGTGTAACTCTGTGTGTGCGTGCTTTGCGTGTGTGTTTGTATGTGTGTGTATGTGTGTGTGTTCGTGCGTGCGCGCGCACGTGTGTGAGTGTGTGTGTGTGTGTGAAAATCACAAGAAAAAGAAATAAAAGAAAACATTAGGAGGACACTGTAAGAAGTCACTAGAAAGAGAAAGAGAGAGTGAGAGAGAGAGAGAATGAGAGAGAGTGTTTCTTCAGAAGATACATACTAATAACAATAATGAAAGCAAATAAACCAACAGGCTGTCATACTCGAAATATATAGAGAAGAAACAAAACAAGGAAGAAATTCATACACACAAAACCAAACACATGAAACAATAAAAAAAACGAACAGAAATCCATCACAAAAAACACAATGAAAGAAAGTAAGCTGACTTTTTTCCTCTTTCTTAAAAAAAAATCATTTCATTTCTTTTTTTTTAAACAGGCAATGTCAAATTCCACAGTGTGGTGAAGTCGGTGGAACAGGAAGTGACGAAGCTGAGGTCAGATGGGGTGAAGGTCATCATAGCTGTGGGTCACGCAGGATTCACAGTAGATCAGCAGGTGGCGAAGATCCCAGGGGTGAGCGTGGTGATTGGAGGACACACCAACACCTTCCTCTACACAGGTGACATTCTTTTCTATGTGTGTGTGTGTGTG
>CM054162.1:14461077-14471077 GCA_028751875.1 Rapana venosa
ATTCCAGTACAGATCCATCAGTATACACTTTAAATAATTAGAATAATTACTTTCAATGTGACTTTTGACATCAACGATGAGTAAATTTTGATCCTCATTCTTTTTTACATCCGTGTAGTCAATGTCAAAATTAGCTGATATATGTTTCCCAAGGAGGCATTTGAGGAACCATGAAAAATTGGAATTGTTGTTAGGTCAATACCAATGTCTTTCATTAATGATCTGTATAATATTTAATTGCAGCAGAAATGAAATATTGCTTGCTCGTTTTGGATAATCAGTGTCTTGATTCATAAGAATTTCACCTTTTACTGAATTTGGAACAGAGAGACTTCGAATCACATACTTTGATACGGCCAATCTTCGTGATCAGAAAGAGAGAGTAACTGTTCTTTCTTTATAAGTATTAGTTATGTTTAGCATGGACTGGAACACCAAGTGCTATTTTTATGGCTTTACTGTCTAAACTTTGCAATTTTTTAGTAGATAATCTGCAGCAGAAAAATAAACTTCTTGTCCATAGATTAATTTTGAGCGTACTAAAGATTGAGCCAAATGTATCAGTGTCTTGGATCTGGCTCCATGCCTGGAACTACTATTTTTAAAAAGTTAAAGTCTTTTTCTAGCCTCAGATATTAACTGGTTGATGTGCAACTTCCAGCTCAGCTTTCTAGTTAAATAAACACATAAGAATTTGACATCTGGTTTATACTTAAGCACTGTTCCTTCTAATTTCAGGATTGGTAATTTTGGAGGGTTTTCACCATTATTAAAAAGCACCAGACATGTTTTTTTCTGCAGATAATTCTAGCTTATTTTCATTCATAAATTACAGAATTTATTAAGCTCGTCTTGATATAATTTTTCAACATAATTAATAACCTTTTTGTGGTGTTTTTTCCGAACTGAAGTATTTATCCATATAGCGATATCATCAGCATACTGAACAACATGTGTATCAGTTGACAAACAACATAGGAAGGTCATGTACAAGAATAGAGAACAAAATCGGGGCAAGCACTGATCCCTGCGGAATACCTAAATCAATAGTCTTAAAGGATGAGTAGACTGGACCCAGTTTAGTACAAATTGATCTATCAGCTAAAAAATTTGTAAGATATTTATATAAAATTCCATTGATACCAATGTGCTTCAATTTATGCAACAATTGTTCATGACAGACTCTATCATAAGCTTTCTTAACGTCAAAGAATGTGGCTAATAGGCTTTTTCTTCTGGAAAATTGTTTTTTAATTTGATGGGTTAATTTAACTAAATGATCAGAAGTACATCTTCCCTTTCGAAAGCCCGCCTGATTGGTCGGAATAACATCATTTTTTTCACAATAATGAAACAGACGCTTGTGTATAATTTTTTCCATTACTTTACCCACTTGGGAAGTAAGGGCAATTGGTCTATAACTATCTACTGATGACCGCATCTTACCTTTCTTAAGGATTGGAACTACTATCGACTGCCTCCAGATATTAGGAAGAGTGCCATTTATCCAACAATTTTGGAAAAATGAAAAAAGTAGCCTTTTCCATTTTAAAGGCATATGGGTCAACATTTGATAAGATATACCATCGGGACCAACTGCTGTCTTGTTATGTGAAAACGAATCTAACGTTTCAATAAATTCGTCATATTGAAAGGGTGCGTTTAAATAATCACATATATATGATGATGGATTTTCTGATTTGTTTAGCTTTTCTGGTGTGTCATTACTTTTGAAGTCCGACAGAGCTTTAAGGATGAACTGTTTTTGGAAACATTGTGACGAAGGTTTCTGCTTTTTTTTCAATTGTGCTTGGAAATCTATTATTTTCAAACTTGATTGGAATAGATGGGAGTTGAAATCCATTTTTCATTTCAGCAACTTTCTTCCAAACTTTAGTAAGTCCTTGGATTCTGATACTTCATTTGTACAGAAATTCTGTCCAATACTTGTTTTTTCGCTTGAGCTATTACTTTTTTACAATGACAGTTAGCACATTTCATACGAATAAGTTTTCTTCTGATTGATCTTTTAACCATGTTTTGTACTGTTCCTTTTTATAGTTTACTGCTTCTTCACATGCTTTAGTCCACCATCTATTGCCTGATCGCTTTCCATTCTTGCTGGTTTTGCGTTTGGGTATAGAAAACTCAGCTGCAAGCATGAGCTTTGCCACAAAATTTAAATAGAATTTATCAACATCATTCTCTGCAATCGCTTCAATATCAATAGCTTGCAGAAATGATTGAAAAGTACTCCAGTTAGCCAATTTGTATATGAATTGAGGGATTTTATCTTCTATATGTGATAGATCTGATGTAGCAAGGTCCTCAAATGACAATGTAATAGGAAACTGATCACTACCGAGACAGTCTTCTTCAACATTCCAGGTGCAATTAATTGCTAACCCTGGAGATATCAAGTGTACATACATGCATGTGTGTGTGTGTAACAACAATAACAATAACAACAATAACAATAACAATAATTTTAATTCAGTTTTTGCAGGCCATATGGCCCATAGGAACAACAGTTAATCATATACTTTCATGTAAGGTGAACATCCTTACTTCTGATATCTAAACATTTAGTAAGAAAAAATCCAACTTGTAACATCAAACTAGGTTTAGTGTTCATACAAAGAAGCTGCACTTTCAGATTCGATGGAAATCTGTCATAATACAGAGGAGTACATTTTCTTCGCAATACAGCATATTTTGGGCATACAAGTAAAAAGTGACAAACATCTTCAATTTGTTGGCCATCACACTGAGAGCAGAATGGATCAATAATCGGTTTGCAATAACATGAAATTCAATTTAAAGGTAATCTGTTTGACCTCAGTAAGCATATAGCTCTACCGTATTCTAAAGATTCTACTTCACATACATAATTTGCTCTACAAATAATCGGGTGATAATCTAAGTAGTCAGGGTATGCTGATAGAGAGTCATGCCATTTTGTTGGTACACATCTTGTATTCGTATTTGGAATTATTTCATGAAGGATGAAGAATTACCACAATTTTGCATTGTTCAAACATAACCGTGGGTGCATAAAATCTTTCTAACATGTGTTACCCAATTTATTCTCCCTGCTTCATCGTGTCTACACAACATATTGTAGCATTGTCTGGGATATCTATGATCAGGCATATCCAAAATGTTTAGCCAATATTTGATTACTCTGGTAACAGTGTCAACAAAAATGAGATATCTACCACAATCGCCAAGGCAAATATTATTTTTAACATCTCTGCCATGGTTCTGTGTGTGTGTATGTTGTGTGTGTGTGTGTGTGTGTGTGTGTGTGTGTGTGTGTGTGTGTGTGTGTGTGTGCAGACACGAAAACCTTACAATTACTAAAGCCCTGGTCAGCATCAGTGAAGGAGATGAGGAAGGAGGTGATTGGAGTGACCTCAATCAAACTGGAAGGAGATCGCAAAGTGTGTCGAAAATCCGAGTGCAATCTAGGTTTGTATGACTTTTTAATGTCAGTGCTGTTATCATTGTTGAAATTGTTGGCTACTGCTTATTTTTAATGTTGTGTTGCTGCCACTAGTATCAATGTTGTTTTTTAGTTTTGTTTTCGTTTATGCTTAGTTATTTTTGTGAATTTACGTAAATAATGTAGAATTTTTTCCCTTTTGGATAGTGAGTGTTTGCTATCCTGTGGGGTACTTGGATAATACCTTTTGTCCATTTCATTATACCTGAAGACTCGTGTGCGACTCTAAATGCAGACTGAATGAAACGTTTGCGTGTATAATCTTTTTAGAACCTCTTGCCACACTGTGTGTACAGTGATGCCACAAATTCTTGTAAATGATCCTGTGAATATTATGATGTTGTCATGATTTGGGCATGGCAGGAAACTTGATCACTGACGCCATGGTGGCCCAAAACAAGGATCACCCTGACCAGCTGAAATGGGCAGATGTCAACATTGCCCTGCTCAACAGTGGCTCTATCAGGTCCACCATTCCACAAGGTATGTTTTGCTTTTTTTTTTTGGTTGTTGATGGTTTTGATAGTACTGTGTTTGCTTTCGAGGGGATGTTTTGTTTGTATGTGTGTTTGTGTGTGTGTGGGTGTGGGAGGGGTGGGGGTGTACATGTGTGGTGGATGTGTGTGTGTGTTTGTTTGATGGCGTTGCAGGAAGCATTCATTAGGTGATGTCGCGATGATGACGTTGCAAGAAACATTCATGGAGTAAACATGCTTTGATGACGTTGCAGGAAGCATTTATTTGGTGGTGACACTTTGATGATGTTGCACACATTTTTTTATTAGGTGATAAAGCTGTGATAAAGATGCAGCAAGCACTTTCTATGTTATGACGCCTTGATGAGGTTGCAGAAAACATTTATTAGGTTATGACGCTTTGATGATGTTGCGGGAAATATTTATAAGGTGATGACGCTTTGATGACGTTGTAGTACATATTTATAAGGTTACGACCCTTTGATGACGTTGCAGGAAATATGTTTAAGGTGATGACACTTTGATGTTGTTGTCAAAACATTTATTAGGTGATTACACTTTGATAATGTTGCAGGAAAAATATATTGTGTGATGACACTTAAATGACCTTACAAGAGATATTCATAGGGTGATACCGCTTTGATGATATTGCAGGAAACATTCCTTAGATGATGACACTTTGATGACGTTGCAGAATACATTTATTAGGCAATGACACTTTGATGACGTTGCAGTTCACATTCATAGGGGGTTATATGGTGAATTTGCAGGAAACATTTATTTAAATGATGGCGCTGTAATAATATTGCTAACAAAAATTTCTTGGAGGATGATGTTTTGATGACGTGGCAAGAGACACCCATAGGGTGAAAAAGCTTTGAGAACGTTGCAAGACAGGATAGCCTGGTGGTTAGAGTAATGCATTCGTGATCTGCTGACCCTGGTTTGAATCTCGTTCAAGAGGAATTTTCCTCTGGAGTTAACATCATTGCTGACTCCACTCCCCACAAAAGTCCTTCGGACGAGATTATAAACCGAGGTCCCGTGGACGAACGCAAGTAGAACATCTTACGCACACGTTAAAACGCGTTCCACTTTTACGGAAGATTAGGCCATTGTGTAACTGTGGGAACGGATGACAAAATTTTCAAAACTGCCTACACACGGGGGGACCGGATGTAAAATAATGCACACACGTTCTTATTCCATTTTCCTTGGAATAAGAGAATGAAACAACATTTAGTAAATGAGTAAGACACTAAATAATTAAAATAACTGATAAATAAATAAATAAATAAATAAATAAATAGAATGATGTTGCAGGCAACATCACCGTGGGTGACGTGGTCAATGTCCTACCGTTCGGCAACACCGCTGACGTGTTTCGAATCAAGGGACGGTACCTGAAGGAAGCTCTGGAATGGTCTGTGGATGGGCTGGATCCCTGTTCCACTGAGGGTCTGCCTGGGGGATTTTTGCAGTTGTCAGGTGAGGGGAAGGGGGGAGGGGGAGGTATGGGAGTGGTGGTTGTTAAGGATGGGTTGAATTGGACGGGAGGATGTTGGAAGCAAATGCCGTGGCAAGATCACATACACGCTATTATCTGTCTTGTCTTTTACTCAGTGGATCAGTGGTCTAAAGGTAACGCACATGCCTAGAAAGCGAACTGTCCTTGGCCGAGAGAGTGGGAGTGCGCTGTGGGCAAGGCATCTCCACTATAATCAAATTTCTGCCCAATTTCCAAAACAGCAGCTGCCTCCTCTGCTGTTTTGGAGGTCATCGTCGAACACGACGGATAAACATGTGTTGTAGCACGGTAGGCTGATATTATTGTCTGCAGCTCTGACAAGATTTTAGCATACCAAATTTACAGTCTCCTTCAAAGAAGAGAAAAAAAAATCCTCTGAAGTCGGTGAATCGATATCTATGTGGCGAGATCCTTGAAAAGACTCATGCACTAAAACTTGTCAGCGGGTGTATACTTTCACTCTCACAGTGATTTTTGAGTGGGATGAATGAATCAGAGTTTATATGTGTGAAACTCAACCACATAAGGAGTCGCATTGCACTCGAGGTCAATTTTTAGCTGGTAACATGATATTGATCAGTAATAGAAAGGGCTATTGAATACAAGAAACAAGATTGAAAACCCGACAAATCTATGAAAAGCTATTACTTTTTGAAAAGATAGGCCTCAGCAAGCGACAAAAATGTTGTCACTTTCTGTGGTCTATCACTTAATGAGAAATAAGCAGGTTTTCCATTGCAATTAGGTGGTCATAATGAGGGTTTGCGTGTTTTTTAAAGCTAAAGGAAAGATAATTAAGCATTAATACTTCAACACAGTGGATAAGAATGGCTACAGTTTTATAATCATACAAAATCTCAAAATCGAAAACCTGACCCCTATCTGCCTAAAATGGCTGCAAACAGAAAAAAGTGGGTCAGGTGCAATGCAACTCATTTTGCGGGAGAGCGTCACAAATTATATATTAGCTTGTGTAAGCTGGGGAATATTCCACAACCTCGTATCGGTGATACACGTCCTTATAATAATAACAACGAAAATAATAGGTACTACTGTATATATGTATTTATTTATTTATTCTTTTATATCGAGGATAATGGAATAAGCACCTATGTGCTTTTTTACCCCCAGTCCCCGTGTGTATGTAGCTTTGTCAGTTCTGCCATCCATCTGTTCCCACGGGCACACAATGGCCTGCTCTTACGAAAAGCGGAACAGGATTTAACGTGTGCGCAAGATGTTTGCGTGCGTTCGCACACGGGGTCTCGGTTTATAGTCTCACATCCGAAGAACTTTTGGGGAAAGTAGAGTCGGCACTGATGTTAACTCCAGGAGGAAAATATTCCCCTTGAACGGGAATCGAACCCGGGACCTCAGATTGCGAGCGCAGTGTTCTGACCTCTAGGCTGTCCCGTATATATATATATCTAAGCGATCTACCACTAACTTCAACTCAACACCAGGCTGATACACAATATCAAAACTTCGCTTGGTGTCTGCTATACTGGAGGTATAGTGAGGGGGGAGGGGGGGAGACATCAGATGGGAAATCTGTTAATGTTTTGAGGCTGGATTTGAAAGTGTCAAATGTAGACTGTTGGTGAAGTGAGAGAGGGAGGTCATTCCCGGTGGATGGACCAGAAACAGAGAAAGAGCGTTGGCCACCAGTTTATGTCGGAGGGTGGTGGTGGTGGTGCTGATTGTGGTGGTGTTGGTGGTTGTGGTGGTGTTGGTGGTTGTGGGTGTAGTGGTTGTAGTGGTGTTGGTGGTTGTGGGGTAGTGGTTGTGTTGATGGTGGTTGTGGTGGTGGTGGTGGTGGTGGTTGTGGTGGTAAGGGTTGTGGTGGTGTTTGGTGGTTGTGGGTGTGGTGGTGGTGGTGGTTGTGGTGGTAGCGCTTTGATTTGTTGCTTTACAAGATTCAGCGCTATATAAATTCCATGCATTATTATTATTATTATTATTATTATTATTATTATTATTATTATTATTATTATTATTTAGGTATACAAGTGGACTACGATCTACACCAGCCAGTGGGCAGCCAGCGTGTGAGCAGTGTCAGAGCCCTGGTGTGGGAAAACGGCCAGCAGGTGTACAAGGGGCTGGAGGAGGAGGAGGAGTACAAGGTGATCGTCAGCACCTTCTTGGCACACGGAGGGGACGGTTACTCCATGCTGTCAGACCACGCCGTCAGCCTTTATCCTCTTGGTCAGTATAGTAACGCGTATCAGAGTAGTAGTAGTAATAGTAGTAGTAGTAGTAGTAGTGGTAGTGGTAGTAGTAGTAGTAGTAGTAGTAGTAGTAGTAGTAGTAGTAGTAGTAGTAGTAGTAGTGGTGGTAGTAGTAGTAGTAGTTGTAGTAGTAGTAATGATAATAGTAATAATAAAAATGATGATGATGATGATGATGATGATGATGATGATGATGATGATGATGATGATGATGATAGCGGTGGTCGTGGTGGTGGTGGTGATGATGATAAATAATGATGCTGATGGTGGTGGTGGTGGTGGTGCTGCTGCTGCTGCTGATGATGATGATACGATGATGATGATGACGATAATAATAATAATAATAATAACAATAACAACAACAACAACGACGACGACGACGACGACGATGATGATGATGATGATGATGATGATGATGATGATGATGATGATGATAACAAAGTATGGTATGTACATAGCGTTGCATCTTTGTAAAGCAAACAAATCGAGGCGCTTGCATTCGAATCATTTACACACATACAACCTTCCACAATATATTAGATGTAACATATATCAAATTCATGCTAATACATACGCATGCATATACTCACAAAAAGCATGGGCGCACACACACACACACACACACACACACACACACACACACACACACACACACACACACACACACACATGTTTAGGTAGGGTGGTGGAGATGACGGTGGCTGTGAAAAGGTAGGAGAAGACATGAGGGGAAGACATCAGGTAGGATATAAGTGCGTTTTGAGGCTGGATTTGAAAATGTCATATGTAGACTTTTGGCGAAGTGAGAGAGGGAGGTCATTCCCGGTGGATGGACCAGAAACAGAGAAAGAGCGTCGGCCAACAGTTTATGTCGGAGGGTGGTGGTGGTGGTGGTGGTGGTGGTGTGGTTGTTGTGGAAGTCGCGGTGGTGGTGGTGGTTGTGGTGGTGGATGGTGGCGGTAGTGGTGGTAGTGTTGGTGGTAGTGGTAGTGGTTATGGTGGTGGTGGTTGTGGTGGTGGATGGTGGTGGTGGTGGTAGTCCTGGTGGCGGTGGTTGTAGTGTTGGTGGTAGTGGTGGTGGTTATAGTGGTGGTGGTTGTAATGGCTGTGGTGGATGTGGTGGTGTGGTGGTGGCTGTGGTGGTTGTGGTGGTGATGGTGATGGTTGTGGTGGTGGTGGTGGTTGTGTTGGTGGTGGTGAAAAGGAGTATGGTGAAGTAGAATGCAACGTTGTTGTTGGTATTGTTGTTGTTGTGCGTTCCTCAGCTTAACACCCTGGGGGTCACCCAGAGTATGCCGCTCTTGACTCACTCATCAGACCTGAGAATCGCTGTTTATTCATTTATCTGTTTATGTATTCTTTTTCTTCGAGGATAATGGAATAAGCACTCATGCGCTTTTTGTTTTCCATCCAGAACTCGTGTGCATGCAGTTTTGTCAATTCTGTCATCCCGTTCCCACCAATGGCACACAATGGCTTTCCGAAAAGCGGAAAATGCTTTAATGTGTGCGGGAGATGTTCTGTGTGCATTCGCACACGTGACCTCGGTTTTAAGTCTCATCCGAAGGACTTTTAGGGGAAGGGGGGGGGTGGAGTCGGCACTGATGCGAACTCCAGAAAAAAATCCCATTGAAAGAGATTTGAACCCGGGTCAGCAGATCACGAGCGCAATGCGTATTACACTAACCACAGGGCTATCCCGTCCCGACCCGTAGAGTAGGGTGGAGTGTTATGAAGTGAAATAACTGGTAGAAAGAGAAAAAAGCAACAGATACAAGTGCTGGACTGTTTCAACCCACTTCTTTCTCTGCCTGTCTACCAGCATATTTATTTGGTGTCACGTTGGCCTGGCCATCTTCTGTTTGTTATTTGCTATAACTTTGCTAAGACGTGATGCTGTAGATTTTTTTGATAGATGACTTGACTTCTTCCTAACTACTTGGGAAGTCCTCGGGATGAATACTGCACTCGTACTTTCATTCGGTGTGCCTTACATGACCAGTACAGTGTAGCAAAGCCTTTCCCTCTCTCTTGTTTCCAGACGACACGCTAGATATTGTTGATACACCCATACCAACGACTTAACCAAGTCAACTTGTGTAATAACACTGAAACTTTCTTTAAGTATACAGAAATTTAAGGATATGTTGTACTGTTTCATACCACTTTTAAAGTGTCGGCAGAAATCATAAGAGTAATTTTGGGGCGTTGTCTACGTCATAGGTGACGTCATTGCCAACGTGGTTGTTGAATACGTCAA
>CM054162.1:14478577-14491077 GCA_028751875.1 Rapana venosa
TGGAGAATCCTGACAGCTCTAAAGTCACCAGAGAGCTCTCTTTGTCAAAGTCATGGAATGCATTGGTGAGTTGAAGATTGTTGTTTGTGTGTTAGTTGTTGGTTTGTTTCGTTGTTATTCTGTTGTCATTGTCGTTGATGAAAGCTTACTTTGAAGGTCACCAAGATTCTTTGGGTTTTTTTAGAGTAAAAGTGTTGGTTAGTTCTGTTGTTATTATCGTCGTTGTTTAAAGCTTAAACTTTGAAGATCACCAATAATTTTTTTCTAGAATAACTGTGTTGGTTGGTTGGTTAGTGTTGTTGTCACTGTTGTTGTCTAAAGCTTTATCTTTCAAGATCACCAAGAACCACGCATTTGTCTCATTTTGGAATCACTGAGTACACAGTAAAATTTGTATGCAGAGTACACCACCATATAGGCAGCAATATTCCGACTTCAGATAATTTTGTTCAGTGGAAGACGATGATCCTCACATAATTATTTTAAAGCATAGCATTTTAATGTAGGTCTTAGTACCTTTGCTTGTATATGGATAACTAACAAAGATTTTGGCCTAGACCAGGGGTACATGAGAGAGAAGTGTTTCTTTTAGAGAGGTTAAACTACTACTATTGTGGTTAGCGTTTCAATATCAGCTAAGACAACAGTGAAGGAGAAAATCAAAAGATGGCTAAAGCAGCATCCTGCTTTTCAATGGTGAGAATGACTACAGCCTCCTGTTATCAGTTTTCACCGGCACAATTAATGGCCTATTCTTCTGAAAAACATAAGTTTTTAGGTGTACGCAAGACGTTCACACAAGGGGTGAGATTTTGAAGTGCGCGAATGTTTTTACCCATTATTTTAAGGTAGCTTCATTCAGACATGGGGCATGGTACCTCAATTTCGTGTGATTTTTTAGTGTGCTTGTTTACATCCGGTCCCCGTGTGTATAGCACTTTTGGTAAGTTGTGTTATCCGTTCCTACTGCACTGGCACACAATGGCCTACTCTTACGAAAAGCAGATCGAGTTTTAACGTTTGCGCAAGATGTTCTGCGTGCATTCGCTCACGGGACCTCGGTTTATAGTCCCATCCGAAAGTCTCTTAGGGGGGAGTGGAGTCGGCATTCATGTAAACTCCAGAGGACAAATCCCCTTGAACGAGATTCGAACCGGGGTCAGGAGATCAACATTATTTTTAACATGTTGCCGCACACGTTAAAGTGTAGCGCAGCTTTGGCTACATTTTGTGCAGTTTCCTGTAACAATTGCGTACTATGCGGAAATGTTTCTGAAAGTGAAAACTGTTGGGTTTTTTTGTTGGGGATGGAGGGGGGGTGGGGGGTTGGGGGGGGGGGTCACAGCTCAGTGGTCAGAGCGACCAACTCCGTAATTTTTTTTTAAATAGAAATTTCACAGCATAGGTTGGGGCCTTGGCCAAACCATCTAAGAGGAATTTTCACCTGGAGCCAAAACCTTTTTCGTTCGTTTCCTCCGCTACAGCTCCGAGTGTTCACCAAAGGTGAGATTGTTGAGTAGACGACCGTTTTTGCCCGCCGTTAAGGCAGCCGCATTCTGACTTCGGGGCTTATGTCTAAGTGCGAGATTAGTTTGCATGCGTCGTTTTAGTCTATTATCTCCCCCCCCCCCTTTATGAATTCTGTATCCCTAAGATCACAATGAATAAGTTTAACGCCGTTTCAGGCGATCATTCAAATTTGATTAAAAGGCGGGGTTTTAAATAAAAAAGTTAGGCAAGGTCCCTCAGCTTTCGACTTTCTACGAAGTTGCCCTGAAACCCAATGGTATAATCGGGGTTGTTTCAAAATTTTGAAAAACTTTTTGGGGGGGGGGCAGAGCCCCTGGGTTGGGGAGGAGGGAATGTAAATCAGGAAGGATTTCATAGCACAGGTTGGGGCCCTTGGTTTTCCCGTTCGGGGAAATTTTGTTCGCGGGAAAGCAAAAATTTAAACCGTAACTCAGTGTAAAAAAAATCATGCGGTTTTTTTTGGTTTTTTGTTTTCGGGAAGAGCCCCAAAGTTACCATCGGTGAGATTTTGCTTATGCCCCCCATGTTTTTTCACCCCCATTAAGGGTAGCCGAAATCTGACTTGGGGGATGCTGTGTAAAAACTTTTTGGCTTGTGTTTTTGAGATTGTGTAACCCCTTTCCCTCCCGGGCAGGGTTTTCCCCTATCTTTTAAAAATGTTTTGCGCCAGATTTTCGCGTGCGTTCGCACAGGGGGGAAAGAGGATTTTTTGGGAGGGGGTTTTGAAAGGGTTTAAAAGGGCCCCAAAACCTAGGTGGTTGTGGGGAAGCAAAGGATCAGTACCTCAATTTAAAGGGGACCAGCATATTGAGGGGGGGCGCCATTCCCCCTCCCTCGCGCTTCACCTTACCTAAACCCTAAAAAAGGGGCAGTTCCCCCATTTATAGGTGGGGGGCTGGAAAACTTTTCCGGACCCAAGGTGCGAAAAACGGTCCCCCACCCAAAATGGAAACCCACGCTCGATGCTTTTTTAACCTTGGCTGGGGCAAAAGGGGACTGATGTTGAAAACAAGGGAAAATTTCCCCTCAAAAAGGGGCCACTGTGGTGGCTTGAACCCGGGCCCTCAGATCACAAGCGCAAACACTTGAACCAAAAGGTTATCCCGCTCCTTTTTTGTCGTCTGATTTTATTTAGGGTAAAAAGTTACTGTAGACTATGTAATGATAGTTGTGTTCATGTTTTTTTGTCAGCAGATCTTCGCCGATGATCGTCATCCTTCTCACCAGAGATGATGGAGACGCCATTCATGGTCTTTGTCATCAGATCTTCACCAGTGATCATCACCCTCCTCACCAGAGATCATGAAGATGCCACGGCCACGATGTTGTAGCACATGACCCAGAACATTGTCCAAGATCCCATGACTCAGTAGACAGATGTCAGATGTATGGGGCTTGAAGGGTTTAGAATGGGAAATAGGAGAAAGTGCTTCACCGAATCCCTGAAGGGCAGACCTAGTGCACTCACTGCCTGGTTCCGATGCCCAGGGATCTAGAACAATCCACGGCCGTCTTCACCTTTCACTGGATTGAACAGCGAAGTAGGTAGGAGTTTGGGGGCTTAGGTATCAGAGTGGCGTCATTATGACCTTCCATATCTGAAACACTTTAGGGACTAGATGCGACGAGACATCCGCCTTCCGACATTTTCCGACATTTCACCAACCCTGTCTTCTTCTTTTTCTTCGTCTTCTTCTTCTTTTTCAAACACTCGGACAACAACTACTGATGCCTGTCATAGGAGCGAAAGTGCGCTGCACTGCCGCTACCCGCCTGACGAGTCAGGCCCAGCGCATCCGACTTCGACGCGTTACCGACGGCATGAGGTAGGGTTTCCCCCAAACATTGTCTTCCAGCACTTTCTCTACCATCTGGGTCTCTTCTTTCTTGCTCTGATTCCTCAAAAGTTTGGCATTGGTGTCGGCAGTTGTCATGGGGATCGTATCTCAGTTCTGGGCTTGTGTCTCTCAACAGTTTCTATCAACACATCAAGAGCTAGCATCAACACATCAAGAGCTAGCATCAACGCATCAAGAGCTAGCATCAACGCATCAAGAGCTAGCATCAAGTCAAGAGTTTGCATCAATGCATCAAGAGCTAGCATCAACGCATCAAGTGTTTGCATCAACGCATCAAGAGCTTGCACAAGCGAATCAAGAGCTAGCATCAACACAACAGCTAGCATCAAGAGCCAGCATCAACGCATCAAGAGCTCGCATAAACGCCACAGCAGTAGCAAGAGTTCGTCGTCGAAGCAGTATCAAGAGCAACATCGTCACAACATCGTCACCGGTGTAATATCAAGCGCAACATCGTCGGGGCAGTATCAAGCGCAACATCATCAGAGCAGTAACAAGCGCAACATCATCAGAGCAGTATCAAGCGCAACATCGTCGTCAGAGAAGCATCAAGCGCAACATCGTCGTCGGAGCAGAATAAAGCGCAACATCGTCGCAACATCGTGGCCGTAGCATATCAAGCGCAACATCGTTGGAGCATCGTCATCGGAGCAGTACCAAGCGCAACATCGTCGTCGGAGCAGAATCAAGAACACCATCGTCGTTGGAGCAGCAAAACATTGTCGTCGGAGCAGTATCAAGCGCAACAGCATCGCTGGCGCAGTATCAAGCGCAACAACATCGCTGGAGCAGTATCAAGCGCAACATCGTTGCTGTAACAATATTAAGAACCAGCATCATCGCGCAGCAGTATCAAGAGCATCATCATCGCAACATCGGTGCTGAAGCTGTATCAAGAGCATCATGGTAGCAACATCGTTGCTGCAACTGTATCAAGAGCAACATTGTCGTTGGAGCAGCATCAAGTGCAACATTGTCATCGGAGCAGCATCGTCGTCGGAGCAGTATCGACAGCAGCATCGCCGCCGGAGCAGTATCAAGCGCAACATCGTTGGAGCAGTATCAACAGCAACATTGTCGCAACATCGTCGCAGCAGTATCAAGAACACCATTGTCGCAGCAGTATCAAGAACAACATCGTCGCAGCAGTATCAAGAACAACGTCGCCAGAGCAGTTATCAAGCACAACATGATCGGAGCAACATCATCGCCGGAACAGCATTAAGAGCAGCAGCATCGCTGGAGCAGTATCCACGACTCAAAAATGTAAGTACACACACACTTTTTTTTGGTTCCTCTCTTAGAGATTCAAGGTTCTCTCTCCAAGGTGAGATTTTTGTGTATGCGACCGCTCCACCCCCCCCCCCCCTACCCTCAACCTTTAAGGTAGCTGCATTCTGACTTCGGAGGAGATTGTCTAAACACACCAGCGTGTTTGCATTTATTTTTTGTAAGTATATTGTCTGCTCCTTTCCACACCCAAAAGCCTACTCTTCTTGGGTTTTAATGTGTGCGTAAGATGTTTTAAGTGTGTTCGCACATGGGATCTCGGTTTATAGTTTCATCGGAAGGACTTTCAGGCGAGTGGAGTCTGTACTGATAACTCCAGGGAAAACATTCCCTTGAACAGGTGCTGTGGTGGTGACTCCAGACGTTTAGATCACGAGCGCATGGTTTTAACCACTAAGCTATTCCGCCCCCTCAACATGTTCTAAATTTTTAGCTTCCGTTTTTAAATGTATTGGTGCTACTGTAAAGCTGTAGAAGGATGCTGAATATTTTAGTGTTCTTACAAAGCCATAAGTAGACTGAATGAATCTAAAGGGGGACGGGATAGCCTAGTGGTTAGAACATTGCGCTCGCAATCTGACAACCAGGGTTCGATTCTTATTCAAGGGGATATTTTCCCCTGGAGTTAACATCAATGCAGACTCCACTTTCCCCCAAAGTCCTTCGGATAAGACTATAAACCGAGGCCCCGTGTGCGAACGCACGCAGAACATCTTGTGCACATGTTAAATCCTGTTCCGCTTTTCGTAAGAGTAGGGCATTGTGTGCTTTGGGAACGGGTGGCAAAATTTACAAAACTGCATACACGCAGGGACTGGATGTAAAAAAGCACATACATTATTCCATTATCCTCGATATAAAAGAATAAATAAATAAATGAAGCATTCGTAAGTCTGCATCTTAATTTTGTCACAAAAAATATGAAAAAAAATCCAAACTTGTATTCTTTAATTTCGAGGATAATGGAATAAGAACTCTATGCTTATTTACATCCTGCTCCCGTGTGTATGCAGTTTTGTCAATGTTGTTATCGTTCCACCAGTACACAATGAGCTACTCTTCCGAAAAGTGAACGGGCTTTAACGAGTGGGCAAGATGTTTCTGCATACGTTCGAAGACAGGACACCTTTTAATAGTCTCATCCGAAGGAGAGAAGGTCATTAATCAAGTGAGGGACGGGGAGGGGGGAGCATTCCTCTTAAACAAATGCCTTAGTAGTAGTGGTTCGATCTGGGCCGTAAGCTCACAAGCGCAATGCTCAAACCACCAGGCAGTCCCGCCCCGTTAAATATAGTTTTCAAAATGTTGGCGTTTTTTTAATTTAAATTCTTTTATTTCGAATATAATGGATATAGCATTAATGTGCTTTTCTGTTTTCATCCAGTCGTTGTGTGTATGCAGTTTTGAAAACTTTTGTCATCTCTTACCACGGGGACACAACGGGCTACTCTAATGAAAGGCGGAACAGGCTTTAATATGAGCGCAAGATCTGCGTGCGTTTGCATGCGGGACCTCGGTTTATAGTCTCATCCAAGGAGTTTTGATCCATTAGACATGGCCCTTAGATCACGCGTTCTAACCACTAGCTCCCTTCACCTACCCCCTCCCTCCCTCCCTCCTTCCCCAATGTCATTTTGAATCAGTTCTTAAACAATTTCTTTACCCACCCACCCCCCACCTCCATCTAATATAAAACCACAAAAAAACCTAAACAAACAAAACCCAAGGCAAATCCCAGGTGAGATGAATTTTGTTTCCCTGATCAATACAAACAGAATCCAAAAGTTTCATTTATTTATTTAATTATTTATTCTTTATTTCGAGGATAATGGATTAACCAATCATGTGCTTTTTTACACCCTGTCCCGTGTTATAGGGTTTTTTGAAAATTTTTAATCTGTTCCCCCACTGGCACAAAATCCCTCCCTTTAGGAAAAGGAGGGTGGCGGGAGGGTTTAAACGTTTGCCTGCCAACAAGAAAATCGTAGGTTTTTGGGTTCGATTCCCACCTCGCCCTTTTTCCCGTTTGCCATAAAATCGAACTGAATGTCAAAGCCCTTTTGGGTAAAACTATAAACCGAGGCCCCCGTGTGCAAACGCATGCAGAACATCTTGCCACACTTTAAAACCCGTTCGCTGTTCGAAAGAGTGGGCCCTTTGTGTGCCGGGGAACAGTAAAAAAATTTAAAAAACGCATACACAGCTAAAAAAGCGCTTTGATTTGTAGCTTCCAGAATTCCAGCGTAATAAATTCCATCGAAATTTATTATTATTAAAGGAGGAGCGGGATTTAACGGTGCCAAGATGTTCGAAATATGTTGAAATGATAAAAACAATCACAATGCTTTGCTGCAGAATTTTTTTTGTTGTTCCAACATTGGGCTGTTTATCGATAGGAAGTTTTCTTTAGGGTTTTCCTCACTGATCTCCGCGATTTCCCAAATGGTGATATTTTGCGTGGTGACCGTTCACCCCCCTTTCAGGTACCACTTTCCCCCGGGACTTCGGGATTTTTGGCCCCCTATAAAACACCATTTCCCCGAATTTTTTCCCTTTGCCTCCTTTTTCCCTACCGGGGAGGGGTGGTACCTTTTACAAAGATGAACGGGATTTGAAATTCCAAGAAGCCCACATAACTCTTTTTTTTAAGTCCAACTGAAAGGGGGAGGGGGTTTGGGGTGGGGGTTTTGGGGAAGGTAGTTGGTTATAGCTAAAACCGAACACCTTTCGGGGGGGGGGTTGGGTTTTAAATCTCTTGAGGGGACTTTCGGGAAATGGCATCGGAACTGACGCCAAGGGCAAAAATCCCCCCAAAACGGGCGTCTTGAAAGGCTCGACCCGGGCCCAGATCAAGCTCAACGCTCAAAAACCACAAAGGGCATCCGCTCCTGATTTGTTTTTAAGTGTTTACTTTAAATATGGCACACTCTGAACTTATCTTCCTTCATAAAAAACCCAATTAGTTGTGAGATCTGAAAAAAATTAGCGGAAAAATCACAGGAAAAAATTTTTTTACGGTGCTTTTTAAAAATCAAGTTCACAGTTTTAATTATTCTTTTAATTTATTTTTTTTATATCGATGATAATGGAATAAGCTTTCACGCGTTTTTTACACCCAGTTCCAGTGTGTATGAGTTTTGAAAATTTTTGTCATCTATTGCCCAGGCACACAAGCCTTCTTGAAAAGGGGAATAGGATTTAACGTGACCCCAAAATATTCGAGTGCGTCAACCATGGGGCCCTGGGGTTCATGTCTCGTCGGGGGGATTTCGGGGGAGAGTGGAGTCGGCCCCTAAAAACCCGGGGAATAAACCCCCTTGAAGGGATTTGAACTCGGTGCAGATTTTGGCGCTGTTCAAACCCTAGGCAATCCCCCCCACCCCCCTTTAGGAACCATAAATGTGCTAAAAATGGCGGGGTTTTTTTTGGGGAAATTGGTGTGGGTGCGTTTTTTTTCGATAGCAGACACTTTTTTGAATTGACTGAATTGCTATTTTTGTCATGAAAACTGGGGGGATTGCTAGGGTTTGGGGCTTTGTTGATGCTTTTTTCGGGGTTTGGTGCCGAACAAAAGTACCAAGCACGAAACGGCCTAAAGGGACCAGTTCCAGCACAGTAACGGTAAACAGGAAAAGGACAAGTTTGGTTTCGATTGAATTAAAAACAAATGAAAAGAAGTTATTGGCTAGTTCTCAACAAACTTTTTGTTTCATCGTCTTGCGCGACACAAATTTTTGCATTGAGAAATAAAACCCAAAACGATTAGGAAAATACCTCATAATAACTATCCCTCGAAATTTTCTTTTCTTCCTCCTTCCTCAAAAGCTCGGACAGCAACTACTGTCTGTCTTTGATATAAAGACTTTCCCGCTGCCGTCAAGGCCGCAAATTGGGCCCACACATCCCACTTAGCGTGGGGAACCGTTTTTTTCAGGTTTCCCTGGAAAAAAAAACAAAAAGAAGGACCAAGAAGGAAAAAACAAAGGGGATGACATGAAGAAAAGGAAAAAGGGAAAACAGTGAGAGGGATAGAAAAGAGGGGAAATTCTTTGCACAAAAATTCCCCGAAGGGATCTTTTAACTGCGCGCCCCCACCCCCCCACCATCCCCCCGGGGAGATTTTTTTAAAAATAGAAAATAGGGAAATATTTTCCATAAATTATGCAGCCCTTGGGGAAATTTAGTGTTGGAACCACAAAATCAAATTGAAAAAAAGACAATTGAATAGTCGGATTTTTGCCCGGAGTTTAAAAAAAATCCCAGAAATGACATTACAAAAGGTCCCGGTCATGAGAAACTCTACCCCGACTGTTCGTTGCAAAATTCAGAAAGACAGTTCCTCGGAAGTTCCAGATGATTTATTTGAAACCGGGGATTTTAAGCAGAAGATAGATTTTTTTTAAGCAAAAGGGAACGAGTTTTGGGGGGGTTTTTTTAACAATCCCGAGTGATGGAAATTTTTTCCGTGGATACCATTCCACCCCTTTTCTCCGTCGTCTACCCCTGTCTTCTGTCTATCTGTCTATCGTCTGTCTGTCTGTTGTCTGTTTTCTGTCTGTCGGTCCCCGTCTGTCTGTCCTCTCTCCCTCTCCTCTCTCTCTCTTCTCTCTCCTGTTTTTCTCTGTCCTTCTATTCCTTTTGTATTTTTTTTTTTCCCCTTTTGTTTTGGGGCCGTTTTTTGGTAGTGCCGCGTTTCGTGGGTTTTGTGGTGTGGGGTGTGTGTGTGTTTGCGTGCGTTTCGTGAAAGTGGCGTGTGCGGGCTGTGTGCGTGCGGTGTGGTATCCGTGCGTGCGTGTATGTGTGTTGGGGTTCGCGTGTGTTTGTTGCGTGCGAACGTGTGGGGTGTGGGAAGGGGGTTCCCCGGTTTTGGGGGGAGGTAAGGGAAGGGGGAAAGGGGGGTTAGGGAGGGGGCGGGTCGCCCTGAGATAAAAAAAGTGGCTGGCTATTTCTCTTACACTCTTTATTTTTGGGCTTTTTTTTTGGGGGGCGCTTTTCAAAAGCCTGATTTCATGGCGACAGGAAAATGTTAAACCTTGCTCAAAAAGCTTCCGGGTTGAATGGCTTCCTTTTGACCATAATGGAATAAGCACTTACCAGGGTTTTAAAAAAAAAATCCCCTCCCCGTGGCATGTGTTTTTTTGTGAAGAGAGTCATCCCTTCCACTTCCACAAAGGCGCCTTTGGAATCGGAAAAGGTTTGACGTGTTCTGGAGAGTTTGCGTGGTTACACCCTCCCCGTTTTCAGTCTTATTCGAAAAACTTTCAGCGTTAGGGGAAAAAATTTTTGTACAAACTGAAAAATTTGCAGAAACCCAAGTCCCGTGCAAGCCTTACCTGTTCACAGTATGGGGGATTTTGATTCAAAGTCCATGCTTTTGCGAGCTATGTACCTTTTTCTCAGCTACACCCCGTTTGTCTGAGCTAGTTGTGTCCCCATGCCCCAGAGACCACGAAAGACCCCTTGCATGTTGTTGAATAAAACCGGCCTCGATTGGTAAAACCCCAACCCCCCCCCTGGGCCCCCCCCATGGACACAACATGGCAGGAAGATAAAATGGTTGTAAGCTGACACAATGGCTAAACAAATTATTTCTTGGCAGGATTGGTGGGAGGAGGGGTAGGGTAAGATATTCTGTGTGCCTTTCCCACACGGGACTTCAGTTTATAGTCGCATCGAAAGAACTTTTGGGAGGAGTGGAGTTGACACCGATAACTCCAGAGGCAAAATTTCAGCTTACACAAGACTCGAACCCGAGTCAGCAGATCACCAGGGCGATGCGCAACTCTCTAACCAACCAGGCTATCCCTCCCCCTCAGAGAGAGAGGGGGGGTGGGGGGAGAGCAAGGAGAAGATCGAGAGGGAGAGAGAGGAAGACAGAGCGAGGAAGAGAGAGAGGCGGAGAGGAAAGAGAGAGCGGAGAGGGAGAGAGAGAGCGGAGAGGGAGTGGGTTAGCGAAGAGGGAGAGGGAGCGAGCAGAGAGGGAGAGAGCGGAGGGGAGAGGGAGAGAGCGGAGAGGGAGAGAGCGGAGAGGGAGAGAGAGAGCGGAGAGCGAGAGAGAGAGCGGAGAGGGAAAGCGAGAGTGGAGAGGGAGAGAAAGTGTGCGCGCGTGTGTGTGTGTGTGTGTGTGTGTGTGTGTGTGTGTGTGCGCGCGCGCGCGTGCGCGTGTGTGTGTGTGTTCTGCATGCACATCTACGGAATGGTATACCACAGGCATTTGTCATCACCAGCCTTATCTTCCGCGCCCCTTGTTTTAAAGAATTTTTTTTCAGCTGTTTGATGTGCGGATTTAAAAATTGAAAAGTAAAGGAACAACATCGCTGAAATTTTGGAAAATATGGCGGTAAAGCATTGTAGCGTCACACAAAAAAACCCGCTGTATTTTGTATAAAAGAAAACGGTCCCTGTACATTTTATTTACCAAGCTTTGTTAGAAAAAGCCAGATAGCTTAGTGGTCAGAGCACTTGCTCTCCCTAAGTTTAGATAAAGCAGCGTTGAGCGTGGGGAAGGACGACCGTTCGTGCGTCTCGGCTTCCGTACAGTCCCCCAGTTCACCCAGTTGTAAATGGGTGCCTGCCGTTTTTGGGGGCAGAGAAGGTAGAGCGCAAGAGAGGGAAATGGGCGCACCTTTAAAGATGTGGCCCTTAGGAAGCTTGAGTTTTCCGAAAAACCTCGCCCCCCAAACGCCCTGGCTTGGGGAGGTAATTTACCTTTTTTTTTAAAAATTTATAAAAGCTTTTTCCCCCTTTTTTGCATTACAAATTAAACCAGAAAACTTGGAATTTCCCTTTTATAAGGGGCATAAGATTGCAAAAATTTTGGTTGTTTGTTCCTTTCCTTTATTTCGTTTTTGCCTTTAGTTTTCCCAAGGGTCAGGGACATGCCATTCCCCTGGTCATGCACCCCAAACCAATTGATAGACTGCCCCTCTGCATTCTCTAGCAACTTTGTTTTTCATAAAAAAAATAAGGGGAAAAGTGATAAAATTGGAAAGAATAAGGGGGAGAAAATGCGGAGGCTTTACAAAAAACACAAAAAAACCCCAAAAAAAAATCTGGTTTTTTGGGCAGACAAAATGAAAGATTGTTATTGGATTCTAGTTCTCGCATTTGCCCCAACATTTGTACTGTTTTTGTTATGTCCATTTAGAAATTTCGAGTATGGAATTAAAATTTCACATTCGCAGTAAGAAACCCAGGTAGAATTGTTTGTAAAATAATGTATTCTAGAGATCCTGTGAAAAATACGTGAGATACAGGTTGTCTTTTTTGCACCGTCTTTTTGCTTTCCCTTTTGTACCCAAAATGAACCTGGGTTGTGTAAAATAAAAATTTTTATTTTTGTCTGGGTTGGGGTTTTTGATAGTTGGTCGAAAAACTTTTCAAGCGTTTTACAAACATTTGGTGTATTTTTTTGTTGAGGGAGCTTTAAATCACTGTGTTCAAGCTGAAAAAAACTGTTTTTCAGCAAGCAATGCTGGGGGACAGCTATCTTGTATGTAAATGACTTCCCTTTTTTTAAAAAATATTTTTTTCCCTTCACAATTTTGAAATTTTTTAAAAAATGATAGTTTTCTTGGCTTTTTTCTAAGTTTTTCCTTTATTTTTCCCTTTTTTTTTCCCTGGTATTTTTGGATGGTTTTTAAAGAACTGAGTGAAAAAGTGTAGAATTTACTGCTGACGATTTTAACCTTTTAATTTTAAAAACGAAAACAGCGGGGTTTGTCACTCCTGATTGCCTTGTAGCTATAGATCTTTTTAATCAAATATGCCCGATGGGAAAGTACGAAACTAGAAAAAACCCTTTTTCAACCCCCTTTTTTT
>CM054162.1:14498577-14501077 GCA_028751875.1 Rapana venosa
TGCTGGAAGCAGCAATTGCGAAGGCATGTGGTTTGGAGAAGCTGGGGTGTTGGTGTGTGAGACAGACTGGGTGATGGGGGGAGGGGGGGGGGGGTGTTGGGTGTTGGCATAAACAAACTTGGCAAATTTTTACATGCCAACTATGCACTTGCCTTGTCTTCTTGCCTTTCCTCTGTCTGTCTCGTCTCCTCTGTCTGTCTCCTCTCCTCTGCCTGTCTCCTCTCCTCTGCCTGTCTCCTCTCCTCTGTCCTTCTTTGGTCCCTGTTGGTCTGACTGGGCGGCTTTCTGCGGACGTACAGAGGGGGTTGTTGACCCGCCATGTTCCCATCACTTGAGCCAGCCTTCAGTCGCAACACAACAGTCGTTTGCTCGCCTTCTCCACAGACCTTCCATGAGGTGATGCAGTGTTGTTGCAGCAGGGCACCTAGCGCCACTTCCAGCGTTGTTGGTAACCCGACAACTGGCATGGTGCTGGTTTATTTGGCAATTTCATATATATATATGAATATATATATATATATATATATATATATATATATATATATATATATATATATATATATATATATATATATATATATACAGAGAGAGAGAGAGATGTATTTTTTTAAACTTATGTATTTATTCTTTTATTTCGAGGATGATAGAATAAGCGCTCATATGCTTTTTGTATCAAGTCCCTGTATGTATGCAATTCGTTAATTTTTGTCATCCGTTCCCACCAGCACACAATGGCCTACTCTTCCAAAAGGCGGAACGAGTTTTAAAGTGTGCACAAGATGTTCTGTGTGTGCTCGCACATGGGAACTCTGTTTATTGTCTTATCAGAAGGATATTTTAGGGGTAGTGGAGTCGGCAGTGTTGTTAACTCCAGAGGAAAAGTCCTCTTGAACGAGATTCAAACCGGGGTCAGCAGATCACCAGCGCATCACTCTAACCACCAGGTTATTCCATCCCTGTGACTTGAGTTGATATAGGACCAAGCTTGGAATAATCCATGCCAGCAGACATCTGAAAGAAGGAGATTCAATTTGTCTTTGTCAGCAACAATCAGATTGCTAATTCAATGATTTGGCCTTAACACTATACCATCTATGTACACATTTTACCAACACTCACCCACACCCATCCACACACACACACACACACACACACACATATAACACACACACACACACATCCCATGCCTCCCATACATCAAAAACAAGAAGAAGGGAATCAATACAACAGAAAGAAAGACCATATCCAACATCTAGTAGACATTGTCTATGACCTTGTATCTGGACTTTTCTTTTCATAAATATAAAAACGCTGGGGGCATGTGGGTGCAAACAGACAGCCAGACAGATAAACAGACAGTCAGATAGACAGTCAGACAGACAGACAGTTCAACAGACATCAGACACAGACAGCTAGAGAGACAAATAGCTAAAGCAAGAAACTGCAATGGAGCCACTTAGACAGACTGATGAACAAGGACACAATTTTAGGAGGGAAAAAAGGAGGTCAATTGTTAAGACTGAGAGTTTGGAAAGAGAGAAAAAGGGGACTGCCTCTCTCAAGAGACCAGCTCCAAAGAAAAGCAGTGAGAATCCTATCAGTCCCTGAAGATGGCTTCATAGGGTACAGGCAGATTTCGTCTGTGTTGACACCATTTTTAGATCTTCTCTTTCCAAAGAGGGACGGGAAGAGAGGGGAACCAAGAGGACATGATGAAAGAGAGGGAGAGAACAGGGGACTAGAAAGAGAAAGAGAGAGAGTGAGAGATTGATAGAGAAGGCGGATAGGGGGAGAGAGGAGAGAAGGAGAGGTAGAGAGAGATAGAGAGAGAGATTGAGAGAGAGGGAGGAGAGGGGAGAAAGAAAGAAAGATAGAGAGAGAGAGATTTAGAGAGAGGGGAAAGAGGGAGAGAGGGAGAGAGAGAAAAAAAACAGTGCCAGAGAGAGAGGAAGCCAGAGACAGACATACAGACAGACAGGCAACGAGATAGACAGACAGACAGACAGAAAGACAGACATACAGACAGAGACAGAAAGGCAGACACACAAAGACAGAAAACAGACAGACACATAGAAAAAATGACATGCATACATACATACATACATACATACATAGATGCATGCATGCATGCATGCATACATACATACATACATACATTCATACATACATACAAACATCCATACATGCATACATATATACATACATACATACATACAGATTCACAAACATACACAGACCCCCCCACCACACACACACACACACACACACACACACACATAAACACACGCACACACACACACACACACACACACACACACACACATATATATATATACACAAGACTGGCTGCAGCAGAATAAGAAGTAAGTGACAAACGGACAAAAGGGGACAGAGTCTGAAGAGAGGGAGGAGGTGAGAAGAAAAGCCGAGAGGATCACAGTCACTGAGGATGACTGGCTTCACAGGCAAATGTCCTCTGTGATGACAGCACACCATTTCT
>CM054162.1:14503577-14547050 GCA_028751875.1 Rapana venosa
AACAAAAGGAAGCCACAGTCTTGTAAGTGTGTGTATGTGTGTGAGAGAGAGTGTGTATGGATGTGTGTAGTTATGCCTTTTATGTGTGTGTGTATGTGTGAGAGAGAGAGTGTGTGTATGTATGTGTGTAGTTATGTCTTTTATGTGTATGTATATGTGTGTGAGAGAGAGAGGTGTGTGTAGTTATGTCTTTTACATGTAATGTATATGCGTACGTGTGTATGTGTGCATATGTGTATGTGTGTATGTGTATATGAGTGTGTGTGTGTGTAGTTATGTCTTGTGTGTGTGTATGTATATATTATGTAGTTTTGTCTTGTGTGTGTGCGCGTGTGTGTGTGCGTGTGTGCGTGTGTGTGCGTGTGTGGTTTTGTCGTGTGTGTGTGTATGTGTGTGTAGTTATTTCTTTGTGTGTGTGCGCGCGCATGTGTGTATTTATGTGTGTGTGCGTGTGCGTGTATATATTTATGTCTGTGTGTGTGTGTGTGCAAAATAGCATTATTTAAGAAAAAAAGCTACAAAGAGCTAGATTCCTAAACAATTAAAAAAAAAGAAATCTGTAGGGAAAGGCTTTAGTGGGAGAGTCATTTTTATCATTCCTGAAAATAGTTCAAAGCATCGCATATTTCTCCTTCGAAGTATTATGAATCATCCAGAGACCCTCCTCTGTATCTGTCTGCCTGTCTGTCTGTCTGTCCGTCTGTCTGTCTGTCTGTCTGTCTGTCTGTCTGTCTGTCTGTCTCTCTCTCTCTCTCTCTCTCTCTCTCTCTCTCTCTCTCTCTCTCTCTCTCTCTCTCTCTCTCTTTCACTTCCAATATGAGGTATACGTTGTACTATGCTGTCCAGCTTATCACGATAATAGAGAAAGATGTATATTGCCAAACTATTACCGACAGCCATGTGTTTTCAAACTAAGTGTACTCTTGTCATCTGTTAGACACAAGGACGTACGGAATTTGTCTCTGTTTCTGTCTAGGGCATTTAAGTTAAGGGGAAATTGCCACGTCATAGTAATGATGTTTTGTTACAAATTTATAATGACCAAAATATCCTATTTATTTGATTTTTTTTACACTTTTGTAAGTGTATGTTTTGTTAATGTTCACTATCCCCTGCATGAGGGGCTATGGCCTAATGAATAAACAATTCGAATCCGAATCTCTCTAATTCTCTCTCTCTCTCTCTCTCTCTCTCTCTCTCTCTCTCTCTCTCACTCTCTCTCTCACTTCAATTCAATCCAAATATTGAGAGTTTCTTTCTTTTCATTACGTAAAATGCATCATGTAAGATTTGTTGCATTTATTTGTATTTACACAAGAAAGTTGCCTGTAGCCCCCCTTGTCAATAGTCCACATTGGACAATGACAACAAATTGGTCACAGCAGCAACGCCCCTCCCTCCCTCCTTCTCTCTCTCTCTCTTTCTCTCCCTCCCTCCCTCCCTCTCTCTCTCTCTCTCTCTCTCTCTCTCTCTCTTTCCCTCCTCCACCTCTCTCTCTAACTCTCTATCTATCTTTCTCTCTCTCAAACACAAAGACAGACAGAGACACACACACATAGGCACTCCACACACACACACACACACACACACACACACGAACGTACGCACGCACGCTCGCGCAAACACTAGCATACACTCTCTCTCTCTGTCTCTCTCTCTCTCCATCTCTCTTTCTCCCCCTCCCTCCCCCCTCTCCTTCTCTCTTTAACTCTCTCTCTCTCTCTGTCTCTCTCTTACTCTCACACACACACAACTTTCTCTCTCCTCCTCCCTCCCCCTCTGTGTGTGTGTGTGTTGCTTTTTTTCTCTCTCCCCCTCTCTCTCTGTCACTCTCTCTCTCTATCTCTCTCTCTCTCTCTCTCTCTCTCTCTCTCTCTCTCTCTCCCTCTCCCTCTCTCCATTATTTCCATTGATTGAAGCTTACCATCCCTCATAAAGAAAAAAAAAGAAAAGGAAACCCCCCATCTCACTATTTCAAGAGACAATAAAAGCTCAGTCTTCTTCTTTCCGGAAAGATGGCAACGCTTGTAATGTCTCTTCCTGTCCCAGCCCTTTTCATTTCCGTTGCATGCACAGTTAAAAGGAAGAGTGAAAGTTGGAACGTGCTTTACGTCTGTTGGCAAGCACTGTAGCGTGAGATGTGGGTGGACAGGGGTGGGGGTGTGGGGGTGGGGGTGAGGGGAGGAGAAGGCAGGAAAGCTAGGAAGGTCAGTAAAGGGCTATGTTTGGATGATAGGGAGGATGGGAGGGGAGAGGAGGAGATGCGGGGAGGGAGAGAGAGAGAGAGAAAGAGAGAGAGAGAGAGAGAGAGAGAGACAGACAGACAGACAGACATACAGACAGCAGACAGCAGACAGACTGACAGACAGACAGAGACAGAGACACAGACAGAGAGAGAGGGGGGGGGGGGTTAGGTGAGAGAGAGAGACGGGGTGAGGGGAGAGAGAGAGAGAGAGAGAGAGAGAGAGAGAGAGAGAGAGAGAGAGAGAGAGAGAGAGAGACAGACAGACAGACAGACAGACAGATAGACAGACAGAAAGACAGACAGACAGACAGCAGACAGACTGACCGACAGACAGAGACAGAGACACAGACATATGGAGAGAGAGAGTGGGAAGGGGTTAGGTGAGAGAGAGACATGGGGTGAGGGGAGAGAGAGAGAGAGAGAGAGAGAGAGAGAGAGAGAGAGAGAGAGAGAGAGAGAGAGAGAGAGAGAGAGAGAGAGAGAGAGAAACTTGAACACAAACTCTAAGAGAAAGAGAGAGAGAGAGAGAGAGAGAGAGAGAGAGAGAGAGAGAGGAAAGAGAGAGAGACAGAGAGAGACAGAGACAGAGAGACAGAGAGAGACAAAGAGAGAGCGAGGAGAGCTGGAAGAACATGAGAAACACTGATGATGATGATGATGATGATGATGATGATGATGATGATGATGATGATGATGATGATGATGATGATGATAAGAAAGAATATTGATGACTATTGTAATGAAGATAATAAAAGAAATAACAATATACTAATAACAACAACAAGATCAGGTCAGTCAGAGAAGTTCTCTGTTACTGCTACTGGTATCCATGTAACCGAGTACAACCTGTCGCATGTGGGAGAGGAAACCCCAATAGAAAAAAACATATGGAGACTTGGAGAGGAGATTGGTGCCACCAAGGAATATCCTAAGCCCACAGAAAAGACATGAGAGACAAGAACAAAGCCAATATGATACCGGATCAGTCGAGGCCTAGGTTACCAACGGCCGTGCTTTCCATTGATCAACACCAGGGTGGAAGTGACAAGTCAGCTACTGGAGTTAAAACACTACTTAAGCTCCCTAGAGAACACATCACCATTTGAACATGGAACGTCGGTACACTCTACCAGTGCGGAAAAATCAAAGAACTAGAGTATGAGCTTAGCCGCCATAGATGGGACATTATTGGACTATGAGAAGTGAGATGGACAGGAATTGGTTGGACAATGACTGAAGAAGGCGACAAGATCTGGTACAGTGGTCAAGAGAAACATTACCAACATGGAGTGGCATTTATTGTCAGAAAGGAAGTAGTGGGGTGCATTATCAGCTGTACACCAGCTTCCAGCAGGATTATCAGCATCCGGGTGTTGGCCAATCCCAAGAAGATCACCATCATACAAATCTATGCACCATCATCTGACCATGCAGATAAATAAGTAGAAGAATTTTACAAAGAAATTGAAGAGACCTTTATGAAGATACCCAAGAAAGACATCATCATCATTCAAGGGGATTTTAACGCCAAAGTAGGTCCTGAATCTTACAACCAATGGGCCGGAACAGTTGGTCAGTTTGGAACTAGAGAGACCAACGACAGGGGACTACGTCTGCTAGAGTTTGCCTGCACCCACAGACTTACCATTGCCAATACCCTCTATCCCCACAAGCAGTCAAGGAGGACAACCTGGCATGCCCCAAACGGCAAGATCCATAACCAAATAGATTTCATCTTAACACCACGGCGCTTCAAATCCAGCATCAACACAGCCAGAACAAGAACCTACCCTGGAGCTGACATAGGCAGTGACCATGACCTTGTGCTGCTAGTATTCAAAATCAAGCTGAAGAAAAATAAACAGCCTGCAAACCCACGTATCAATTTTTACATGGACAAACTGAAAGATCCAGATGTCGAAGAGATCTTCCAAGCTAAGCTTGGCGGACGTTTTGCAGCATTAACCCTCCTGCACAATGACATCAATGACCTCACCAACAGCTTAAATGAGGCAGTCTGAGAAACAGCAGAGGAGGTACATGGTCGTCAGAGGAATAAACACCAGCCATGGACTACCAATGACATCTTGGACCTCTGCGATACAAGAAGAGCACTGAAACCAATCAGGTCTTCCAACCCTAAAGAGTACCAGGAGGCCAACAATCTTGTGAAGAAGTCAATGTTAAAGACCAGAAAGAAGTGGATCTGTGATCAATGTGATGAGATCAGAAAAAGCATAAAAATGGGCAACAGTAAAAAGGCATACGACACCCTGAAGAATCTCACAAAACCACTTCAAACCAAATCATCAGTCATTGAAGACAGCTCTGGAAACCTCCTCACAGAAAGCTCAGCTGCATTGAACAGGTGGTCTGAGTATTGTCAAGAACTATACAATTACCCAATCCAACATGACAAGAGCATAATAGAAGAGGAAGCAGCAACATCAAGAGTACCCTTCGCCATTACCTATACTGAGGGAAGAAGTGGAAGAAGCCATCCGCAGCTTACCAGTAGGAAAGTCCCCAGGAGCAGACAACATACCAGCAGATCTGCTCAAGCATGGTGGCGAAACAGTTATCACACATGTTACAGCTATCTGTCAGAAGATTTGGGAGACAAAACAGTGGCCAACACAATGGACACAATCACTCATCATACCTCTGCCCAAGAAGGGGAATTTACGCCAATGTCAAAACTATAGAACAATCAGCCTCATCAGCCACGCCAGGAAGATCATGCTAAAAGTTATTTTGAATCGACTAAAGAAGGAGGCAGAAGAACACCTTGCAGAGGAACAAGCTGGGTTCAGGGCAGGCAGGGGCACAATTGAACAGATTTTTAACTGCCACATCCTGATGGAAAAACATCTTCAACATCAGAGAGACCTGTTCCACAACTTCATTGACTTTAAGAAGGCTTTCGACAGAGTATGGCTCGAAGGCCTGTGGCATGTCCTCAGAATGTTAAGCATTGGAGAAGGACTCGTGCAAACCATTCAAGCACTATACAACACCGCAAGCAGTGCAGTCCTTCTGAACAATCAGGTCGGAGACTACTTCAAAACCACAGTTGGGGTCCAACAAGGATGCCTGTTACCTCCAGTCCTGTTTAATCTGTTCTTGGAAAGCATTATGAGAGAGACCCTCCATGACTTCCACTCTACCATCTCCATTGGCGGCAGACCCCTCAACAACTTGCAGTTTGCCGATGACATTGACCTCATGGGTGGAAATAACACAGAGCTGCAAGATCTTACGACCAGATTTGAGAACAGAGCTGGAGCATATGGAATGGAGGTGAGCTCGGAGAAAAGTAAAGTACTTGTGAACAGCACGAGCAACGCCACTGCTAAAATTTACATGAACGGCCAGCAACTGGAGGAGGTAGACGCTTTTAAATACCTTGGCGCTACACTCACAAAGGACGGGCGATCAGCGACAGAAATCAAAGTCAGACTAGCCATGGAAACATCTTCCATGACAAAACTCACCACCGTATGGAAAAGTTAAGAGATCAGTTTTCGAACCAAGCTAAAGCTCTACAAAGCCCTAATTCAGACTATCCTGCTGTACGGAAGTGAAACCTGGACTTTGACTGCTAAAACAGCAAAGCAAATCCAGTCATTTGAAACAAAATGCCATAGAAAACTGCTGGGCATATCCTGGAAAGAACGAAAGACCAATGAATTTTTCAAGAGCCAAATAACACGGCTGGCAGGTCCACAGGAACACCTTCTCACCATGGTCAAAAAGAAAAAGCTGACATGGTTCAGCCACGTCACCCGCCATAACACCCTGCCAAAAATAGTACTGCAGGGAACACTTGGAGGTGGCAGAAAGAGGGAAAGACAGAACAAGTCATGTATGGACAACATCAGAAAAAGGACCAGGATGAATGACTCGGCACTACTGCGCAGAGCCGAGGACTGAGATGGATGGAGGACACTTACCACGGTCTTTCGTGTCTCCCCCACGACCGCCAAGGTCACAGGACTGATGATGATGATGACTACTACGACTACTAAGAAGAAGAAGAAGAAGAAGAAGAAGAAGAAGAAGAAGAAGAAGAAGAAGAAGAAGAAAGAAGAAGAAGAAGAAAAGAACTATACTACTACTACTACTACTACTACTACTACTAATAATAATAATAATAATAATAACAATAATATAATCATAATGATATAGATCAAAAGAAGAAGCATTTCGATTTGTTGCTCAAGTTGGAAAGAAAAGGCAAGTTTGGGAATGGAACCCAGCACCTCACCGTTTATATGTTGGCAGGCAAAGGCCTTAACCATCCTACCACCCTCTTTCTTGAAGTGTTGTTTATTTTATTGGCAGTCTTAGGAAAAGATTCTTGGCAAGAGTAAGGGATCTCTCTCTCTCACTCTTTCTCTCTCTCTCTCCATATATATATATACATATATATATAATGGCACTTTCTACTGCTGGATTTCTTTTTTGCAGATCAGCTAACTAGCGAACAAATTTAAAACAACTTAGTGATAGTGTCAAAAGTCGAAATAGTATGGGTTTTTCCATGGTTGTCCTTCAGTATTAACAGTCATGAGGTCAAAAGTCTATGCCCACAGGAGTGACCTTTGCTCTATGCAAATGGCTTGAGGGAAAAGGAGAATTTAATGAGACATGGAGGCGAGCAGTCGAAGCTCATGTGATACCTCTGATTGGATTGGATTTAGTGTTGCCTCCATTCTTCTGCTGATCAACTCTCTCGCTCTCTCTCTCTCTCTCTCTCTCTCTCTCTCTCTCTCTCTCTCTCTCTCTCTCTCTCTCTCTCTGTGTGCCAAATGGAGTTCAATTGATTGATTAGTGCTCTGTCTGTCTGTCTGTTTGTTTCTGTCTGCTTGTCTTTCGTTCTGCTTGTCTGTCTCCCTGCTTGTCTGTCTGTCTGCCTGACTGTCTGTCCCTGCTACTATCTCTCTCTCTCAATCTCTCTCTCTCTCTCCTCTCTCTCTCTCTCTCTCTCTCTCTCTTTCTCTCTCTCTCTCTCTCTCTCTCTCTCTCTCTCTCTCTCTCTCTCTCTCTCTCTCTCTCTCTCTTTCTCTATATCTCCCCATGTCTTTCTGACTGTCACTTTCACTCCAGTCATAATAATAAGAATAATAAATGGAATTTATATAGCGCTATATCTTGCAGAGACAAATCAAAGCGCTTGCACTCAACTCATTCTTACACAGTCATACAACCAGTGACAAGTAATAGTTCCATCAAGTCCAAATGTGCACACACGCACACACACACAGACGCACACACACACACAGAGGTCACACACCCTGGCAGGGCAATAGAATCTTGGCTGTTGAAGGCAGGAAAAAACTATGAGATGAGGCAGGAGAGGAAAATCTTATGTTTGAAATAAATATGTCTTGAGACTGGATTTAAAAGTGTCATAAGAAGGCTTTTGGCGGGGAGAGAGAGAGAGGGAGATTATTCCACATCAATGGACCAGAAATTGAGAAAGAGCGACGGCCGATGGTGGATTGGTTTAATCTAGGTATTCGTAAGGACAAGGTATCTGCAGCAGAGCGGAGAGAACGAGAAGGAGTGTACAAGTGAAGACATTCACAGAGGTAGGCGAGTGCTGTTTTGTGGAGACATTTGTAACAGAGGGTACTGATCTTATAGTTTACTCTCTGTGGCACAGGCAGCCAGTGGAGAGATTGCAAGAGAGGGGTAATATGCTCAGATTTTTTCTTTCTGAAGATTAGACGAGCTGTAGAGTTTTGTATACGTTGAAGGGATTGGATTGATGATGCTGGCAGACTAGCCAACATAGAGTTGCAATAGTCCAGACGTGAAGGAATGAGAGACGCAACAAGTGGATGTTGCATCTGTGGACAGGTACTTTCGAATTGCACTAATACGCCGTAACTGATAGTAGCAGGACTGGCAGGTCTGAGGGATGAATTTTTGCATAAAGAGTGTGCTGTCAATAATAACCCCTAGATACTTCACAGCTGTGGATAAAGGGACTGATGCATTGCCAAGTTGTATTGAAGCTGTTGTGATGGAAAAGAGTTTGTGTTTGGTCCCTACAAGCATGGTTTCCGTTTGTAAAGAGAGAAGGCAGATTTTCAGGAGTGTCGCTGCTTAGAATCTGAGAGTCATCTGCATAAAAATGATGGTTGGTCTGATGGCGGTTAATTATATGTGACAGTGGAGTAGTGTAGAGGGTGAAAAGAACAGGGCCAAGAACAGATCCCTGTGGAACTCCACATTCCAATCTTGCAGGTACTGACTGAATCTTGTTTACTGTGACTGTCTGGAGTCGGTCAGTAAGATATGAACTAAACCAGGTAAGGGCTGTACCAGTAACACCAAATGTTTTTTGAAGACGGGAGAGAAGAATAGAATGGTCAATAGTGTCAAAGGCTGCAGATAAGTCGAGTAGAGCAAGAAGAGAGATTTTCCCTGAGTCAGAAGCGAGTAGAAGTGTGTTTAAAGTGTGGGTAAGGGTAGTTTCAGTGCTGTGGTTTCAGTGCAGCCATGAGTGTGCATAAGTAAAAGATAAAGCTGCACGCACATATGTGTGTGTGTGTGTGTGTGGAGAGACAGACGGGAGAGAGAGAGAGAGAAAGAGAGAGAGCACAGTTATGAGTATGCATAAATAAATGAGAAAAGGGCGAACACGCCCCCCCCCCCCCACCACACACACAGGTTTAGGGTAAAAGTGTGAAAGAGTAGACAATGTATGTAGAAGGGATTATATAGCAGTAGATGATTGAGATTCTGTGTGTGTATGTGTGTGTGCACACATATGTGTGTGTGTGCACGTGGAATCTGTGTGTGTGTTTGTGTGCAGGCGCACATGCGCCCTACCTGCAGGTGTGTGTGTGTGGGGGGGGGGGGGGGCATGCCTCGGGAAGGGGGGCGAGTGTGCGTGTATGTGTGGGAGTTGTGGAAATGATCCGCATTGGTCTGGAGTGTGTGTGTGGGCGGAGGGGTGTATGGGGTATGAATACTTGTATGTGTGCATAAATCAATGAATAAATGATTAGCAAAGGTTTCATTCACACAAAAAAGTCAAAATTAGATTATTATCACTTTAACTTCTGCTGCTCTTTCCTTTTACCTGTAAACATATGTTCACATTCTGTATCTATATAATTCTATTCCTGTAGCCATTTGTCACAGAGATTCATTAGACTCTCACTCACAAAGCTAGGAATAATTTATCAATGCAAATGTGCCTTAACTGTTCTTTTCTGCTTGTTCTATGGTTAGCTATGTGACAATGGTGCTAATTAGATATTTATAATCTCTCTTGTAGTCACTTTAAGTTATTTCTGCAGCTCACTTTTCTTTCGGGGATAGTGGAATAAATACTCATGTGGGTTTTATTACTTTCAGTCCCTGTGTGTGTGGAGTTTTGTAACTTTTTTTCATCCATTCCCACCGGCATTACAATGTCCTACAAAACAGAAATGTTTTAACGTGTGCGCAAGATGTTCCCTGTACGTTCTCATACCGGACCACGATTTATAGTCTTAAGGACTTTTAGGGGTAGTAGAGTCGGCACTGATGTTAACTCCAGGGGAAAATATCTACTTGAACAGGATTCAAACCTGTGTCTCTAGATCACGAACACAATGTGCAACGCTCTAATCAGCCAGGCTATAACGTCCCGAAAAAGCTTTTTTGGTTGGGTTTTGGGGGTTGTTGTTTGTTGGGTTTTTTTGGGGGGGGAACAAACGGAAATCAAACCCGCACTTCTCCCATTCTAGGTAGGCACTTTAGCTCTACACTTCCGATTCAATTTAGTTTAACGTCTGCTTACTCTTAGTGATAATTATTAGAACACCACCGATCCCCTAAACAATGTGCCCATCTGTTCGCGACATGCAGATGTTGTTGCAGTGGCTGGGGAGCAAGGTGTCAGAGACCTCAGCTTCTCTGGGGGCCAGCATTACAGAGGGTGGCGCCTATCTCCTCTCCTTCGCTGCTTTACCTTCCCTGAATGTCCCTAAAGAGGGGCAGGTCTCTGTTAACAGCTGGGTGTACTGTGGGGACTGTACTGAAGCCAGGGCGTGCATATGTTTACCCACTTATGAGGCAGGTACGCTGAAGACTGTTGACCCGTAGGTGGATCTGTGGTCTGGAGGTAATGCGCCTGCCCAGAAAGCGAAAAGTCCGGGTCGGAAGTGTGGGGTGGTTCAATCCCCTTTTGGGCTCAAAACTTTTTTCCCATTCATTAGACTGTGAGTTGTTGTCTGGGTCCTAGTCTCTCAGATGGGATGATAAACTGAGGTCCTGTGTGTTACATATATTTAGTTCTTGTAAAAGAACCCACGGCAACAAGAGAGTTTTCCCCAGCAAAATTATGTAGAAATAAGCTACTCTGATAGGGAAACATATACAGTTTCAGACAGCAAAAGAACAAAAATAAAATAACGGGTGGCGCTGCTCTTGTGGCAACGCATTCTCCTGGGGAGGGCAGCCCGAACTTCACGCAGAGATATCTGCCGTGACTTAAAATGGTATAAACTATAAATAAAAGTAGGGGAGATGCAGCATTGTGAGCAGGACTGGGAGTCTAGCCCCCATAAATATACCTGTGTATAGAGCTTAAAGATCATATATCTGATTACCATCAGGCCATGACTGGTCATTGGGTTGGTGATCATTTTGGGTCTTATGACAAACCAAATTAAAGTCTTCATGGCGCTTTGATTATGTGTAAAAGAACCCGCGACGATAGAAATACTGCTCCTTGCCAAATTTTGCAGAATAGTTATCCCGTGAGGATGCCAGAAATAGAATCAGAAACGCCATCAGACCATATGAAGAGCTCCTGACCTCAAGGGGAAAAAAACGTTAAGTACTACGGGCATGTCACACGAACATGTGGACTGGCCAAGACTGTCCTACAGGGAACAGTACTAGGAGGGAGACGAAGAGGCAGACAGAGAAAACGATGAGAAGACAACATCAGAGAGTGGACTGGCTTTGAGTGGAATAATTTGCCAAAGAAAGCAGAAATCCATGGAAGTGGAGGAAGCTGGTCGCAAAATCTTCATTGGTGCCCCTTAGGTCCTGGAAACTATGGGATAGGTGAATGTAGGTGAGGGTTGCCGGGGACCTGTCAGTACAAAGTAGCATCCTCACCTTCTGGAAATTCTGTGTCAGGGTTTCTCTCTTTTCTATCCCTCTCTCTGTTTCTGCCTTGTCTAGTTGTTTTTTCCTGTCACATCTACTTCGTGTCTATTTTCTGTCTTCTTGTTCCATTTTCCTGCTTATTAAACTTCCTACTAGGAAGGCTTAAAAGGCAACGTTTCTCTCCCCACACTGAAATGATTGTGCTGGGCTTGACTTGTCAGGCGCTTAACGGCAAAGCGGCTCTTCTGTGCTCATTTGAGGAACAACAATAGCTGTGATCTTAGCGTTTGATGAGGAAGAAGAAAAGAAAAAAGAAAAGAAAATAATCACAGGGAAAATGCATATGGAAAAATGCAACTCTGCACATTTAGCAAAGCACTCTTGGTTGGTCGAGGCTGCAAAGCGTTTATTTTGTTTTTACATCTATTTATGTAATTGTATTCTTTATTTCGAAAATTACAAAATAAGCATGCATGAGCTCTTTTGTTTACATCCAGTCCCTGTGTGTATGAAATTTTGTAAAGGTTGTCATCCGCTCCAAGCAGCATATATGGGCCTACTCTTGCTAAAAGCGGAACGGGATTTCACGTGTGCGCAGGATTCTATGCGTGCGTTTGCACACGGGTCTTCGATTTATAGTCTCATCCGAAGGACTGTTGTAGGAAGTGGAGTCAGCACTGATGTTAACTCAAGAGGAAAAAATCCTCTGGAACAAAATTCGAACCGGGTACAGCAGATTACGTATGCAGACAAATCTCCTGTGACTGTATAATGTAATGACAAACAATAATAACACAGCAGGATGACAATCGCCTTTTATTGGCTTGCCCAAAACAGACACAGCATAAAGATTTGCAAAGACGCACAACTACCAGTAATATTTTAGGAAACATAACAGGCTATTTCTTCTTTAGCTTCTGCAAAGATTTGTACTAGTTACTGCCAAGAAAAAGTGCAGGGCATAATATAACTATATCATACATCATGACACGAACCAGCTTAGCTGACTTACCCTTATTCTGTTCTGTTCCTTCGGCAACTCTCTCACATTCATCATCGATGTGATTATTGCATATTATACGATCGTATTTCCACTAGTGTGGCGACCATTTCCTTCGTGAAACGCTCAGAGAGCAACTATTTCTGTCTGTTATATGAGCGAGAATGGGTCACACTGCCGTTAAGCCCCTGACAAGTCAGACCCAGCCCATCCGACTTCGGCATAAGAGAGACTTGCTATCTTTTATTCTTTCTGGGGGAAAAAGCAGGATAGTGGATCAAGAAGACAGAAAATAACAGACACGTTTGAGGTACCAGAAAGGAATGGAGCGAGGCAGAAAGAAAGAAAGTGATAGAAAGTCTTTCTCTTTGTAAATCTGAGTTTCTGTTTCTTTCTCTGTGAAGATCTGACTCTCTGTGTCTGCTTCTCTGTGGAATATCATGTTTTGCTGTATATGAATGTCAGTACGTGAAACAGATATAAATCAGTAAGGCACCCTGCATATTTGTAATTTCGTGTTTTGTGTTTATATATGTCAGTGGTTCCAACGCTGTGCTGACGATTTAATGACCCAGAAGCAACCCTGGGTTTGAGCCATCACAGAGATGTCCTGTTAAAGGGAAATGTTTTCCCCAACGAGTTAACATCAGCACCAACTCCACTCCTCTGAAAGTACTGTAAATGAGACTACAAACCAAAACCCTGTGTGTTGACTCTTGCAGAACATCGTGTGTACATGTTAAACCTAGTTCTGTGTTTTAGAAGAGTAGGCCATTTAGGCTAGTAATAATACATGACAAAAAAATGTATTTAAAAATGCGTTCACACTGGTGTGGTGTTTAGACATTATCCCCGAAGTCGGATACAGTCACTTTAATGTTGGACAAACATGAAAAGAACAGTCACATAATAAAAACAAATAACAACCCACATTAGGTCAACCTTGGAACTGTAGCTGAGAAAGGAACCGCTCCCCCAAAAAACAACAACAAACAACAAAAAAAGAAAACTATCAAGTTCACTTAGTCCATGCTACTCACTTGCTCCCTACTCTCTGCAAGCAGACATGTACACTTCAACACACTTTACAAGTGCACCAACTTAGTGCTAGTGCTTTCGTTGCATAAGAAGTGAATGTATACACACACTCAGACACCAGCCTGTTATCGAATGTGTACTGGAAATTGAGGTCACGTGGACAGGAAATGATGTCAAGAGCTATATATAGTTTTCTCCTGGCCAATTTGAAACTTCTGCTACTCTTAGTCACTGGGCAAGAAAATATGGCAAAGAAAAGGAAAGGATAGATAATAGACAGCCTTTGAAAAGTGCAACTACCGTGCATGCATATAGAGAAGAATTTTATATATTTGTCTTTCTAACTATTCTCCTCTCCCTTCTTCTTCATAATGGCGTCGTCTTCTTCCTCATCGTCGTCTTCTTCTTCTTCGTCGTCTTCTTCTTCTCCTTCTTCATCTTCTTTGCATTCTTCTTCTTCTTCTTTTTCACAATTCTTCTTCTTCACAATTCTTCTTCTTCTTTGCACTCTTCTTCTTCTCTACATTCTTTTTTGCATTCATCTTTTTCACAATTCTTCGCAATTCTTCTTCCTTGCATTATTTTTCTTCGTCTTTGAACTCTTCTTCTTCTTTTCTTCTTCTTCTTCTTCTTCTTCTTCTTCTTCTTCTTCTTCTTCTTCTTCTTCTTCTTCTTCTTCTTTGCATTCTTCTTCTTCTTCTTCTTCTTCTTCTTCTTCTTCTTCTTTGCATTCTTCTTTGCATTCTTCTTCTTCTTCTTCCTCTTCTTCTTTGCATTCTTCTTCTGTGCATTCTTCTTCTTCTTTGCATTCTTCTTCTTCGCATTCTTCTTCTTTGCATTTTTCTTCTTTGCATTCTTGTTTGCAATCGTCTTTGCATTCTTCTTCTTCTTCGCATTCTTCACCATTCGTCTTTTTCGCAATCCTTCTTCTTCTTCTTCTTCCTATTCTTCTTTGCATTCTTCTTCTGTGCATTCTTCTTCTTTGCATTTTTCTTCTTTGCATTCTTGTTTGCAATCGTCTTTGCATTCTTCTTCTTCTTCACATTCTTCACCATTCGTCTATTTCGCAATCCTTCTTCTTCTTCTTCTTCTTCATCTTCTTCTTCTGTTTCTTCTTCTTCTTCTTCTTCTTCTTCTTCTTCTTCTTCTTCTTCTTCTTCTTCTTCTTCTTCTTCTTCTTCTTCTTCTCAATTCCTCCTCCCCCTCGTCCTCCTCCTCTCCTTCTTCCACTTCTTCTTCTTCCTCTTCTTTCTTCTTCTTCTTCTTCTTCTTCTTCTTCTTCTTCTGTTTCTTCTTCTTCTTCTTCTTCTTCTTCTTCTTCTTCTTCTTCTTCTTCTTTCTTCTTCTTCTTCTTCTTCTTCTTTGCATTCTTCTTTGCATTCTTCTTTTTGTACTTCTTGTTCCACTTCTTCTTCGTTTTGTTCTCAATTCCTCCCTCTCCTCCTCCTCCTGCTCGTCCCCCTTCTTCTTTTTCTTCTTCTTCTTCTTTGCATTCTTCTTTGCATTCTTCTTCATCTTCTTTGTCTAGATTCCCTGGCTCGTTGCTGCAGTACTTTGCAAAATACCCAAAATACGATACCAGATTGCAAGATTGCATGCTACCAATGCTTGTGTAATCTATACCAGCAGCTAGTTGCAGGCTGACTTCTCTGAAATATGATTTTCTTAAGTGTATGCTACACGCTCTGTGTGTTTACCCACAGGACCGTGCTTTATGGTCTCATTGTATTTATTCATTCATTTCTTTATTTATCTATCTCTCTACTTTTTCTTTTATTTCGAGGATAATGGAAGAGGCACTATTTGCTTTTCTTTACCCAGTCTCCGTGTGTATACAGTTTTGAAAATTCTGACATCTGTTTTCACAGGCACACAACGGCCTACTCTTACAAAAAGCAGAACAGGATTTAACGTGTGTGGAAGATGTTCTGTGTGCGTTCGCACACGGGGCCTTGGTTTATAGCCTCATCCAAAGAGCGTTTGGGGAAAGTCAAGGATGCACGCGCGGACGCCTGTGTGTGTGTGTGTGTGTGTGTGTGTGTGTGTGTGTGTGTGTGTGTGTGTGTGTGTGTGTGTGTATGTGGAAGGAGGGGGGGTAATCAAATGAATGCCCTAGACAGGAATATGTGATCTAATATTACAATAGCCTGAGAATTCAATATTGTAAACACTATAAAACTATGTCCTTCAGGGTAACTTTCATCAAGAATGACAAAATAGATTAAAAATAACCAAATACTCCCAAACGGATTTTGCTTGTTGCAATTGAAACGCTCTTGCCTGTTAAATTATATTAATTATGTACGTTCAGAATCAGGAAAGTTATAAAATAATGTCAGGATAAAGGGGGATTGAGATTTCCTTTCCCAAAACAAATTTGGAGCATTTGTGAGAACTTTTTTTCTAACTGAAATCCAGCCCTGTACAGCAGGAAATGCATGACCATATTCAGCATGCCTCTTTCATAGGGTCCTATAAGATATATGCTGAAATGAATCTGTCTTGTGCTGAGAGCTCATAAAAGCTAAAAAGGGAATTTCTCAGCTCATGTTTATCCGTGGCCCTGGCTGTATCAATAACAATGACATCCATGTAGTAGCTGTGACGTTCTTAGACTTTAAAATTTGGTTTCAAAAAAATGTATTTTCAAAAAGTCCTACATAATTATCAGACATAATTGCATTAAAGAGCATCGTCAACACGCTAAAAAAGCTTATAATGAACTAACTCAACAATTCTAGTATGTTCAGCTTTTGTTAGTATTAAGAAACTGGTAGACATGACAGTTTAAGCTGAATATTTTTGCATGACTCATGAATGGCAACTCATTTCTTCAAAGGTCAATACATTTAAGTATAGTTAAAGATAAAAGGATTTGAAAAAATGTAAGCTAAAATCTGGTGAAAACAAATATACAAAAAAGAGAAACTATCATTTAAAAATGTAGAATAGATAATGAAGAATAGCTAAAGCATCCTCTATCATAATTCACAATCCCATACCTGAAACATGATTTGTCTTTAGAGCTACACCTTGTACAATGTGAATCATGATTCTAAACATTGTATTGTATTGTATTGAATTGCACTGTACTGTATTGTACCGTATCATATTATATGATATTATATTGCATTGCATTGTAGTGCATATACTGCATCGTACTGTATTGTATTGTATTGTATTGCAGTGTATTGTACACTATGCCACTTTAAATCAGGGCAGGTTTCTCTGCATGGAAGTCAGGCTGCTCTACCCAAGAAGAGTGTGTCGCCACAAGAGCATCACCACCCTTTTTTTCTATTCCTGTCCGGAACATATTTACAAAGTACAGCCTTTGTAAGGGTGCCTTTGCACCAATCCCCAGTATTGTTCTTTTTAAAGTCAGAGGTCATTGCCCAAACAGTGACCTTTGCTCTATGCAAATGATCTGAGGGAAAGGGAGAATTTAGTGAAACATGGAGGCGAGGAGTCGCAGCTCATGTGATACCTCTGATTGGATTGGATTTAGTGTCGCTTCCATTCATCTGCTGATCGAATCTCTCTCTCTGCTAATGGAGTTCTTTTGATTGATTAGTGCTCAGTCTGTCTGCTTGTTTATCTGTCTGTCTGCTTCTGGAATGTGGAGATGTCCAGGATATTAGGCACAAGCATTAAACTTCAGACACCCTGAAGATCCTTTTTCGAGATGGTCTATGGACACCATTTTTAACTTTCTGAGAGAGATGGGCTTCTTCTGTTTGTTATGAGTGAATGTTTTACAGTTTGTCATTAAGAAGCGGGTTGTTTCAAGGAATGTGGATTTGGTTTTATCTCATTTTATGTGTGGCTGTTGTGGTTTTCCTACTACACGGTGCTCGTTATGGGTTGACCCTTATGGTTGGCTAGGGTGTTGCTACAAGGAACGACAGTAGATTTGGGTTTTATACCCTATTTTAATCTGTATATAGCTGCACAATTTTAATCTGGTATTTAAAAGTGTATGAGGTGACAGCCCTGATATGACTTCTGTGGTCGATGGGGCTATAAACAACAAGATTGGATTGGTCTCTCTCTCTCTCTCTCTCCTCCTCTCTCTCTCTCTCTCTCTCTCTCTCTCTCTCTCTCTCTCTCTCTCTCTCTCTCCTCTCTCCATCCCTATTCGCGTTTACACACGCATGGATGTGTGTGTTTGTGTGTGTGTGTGTGTGTGTGTGTGTGTGTGTGTGTGTGTGTGTGTGTGTGTGTGTGTGTGTGTGTGTGTGTGTGTGTGAGTGAGTGTGTGTGTGTGTGTGTGTGTGTGTGTGTGTGTGTGTGTGTGTGTGTGTGTGTGTGTTTGTGTGTGAAAAGAGATAGAGAGAAAAATGTATGTGTTGCATACACATGTGTGCACGTGCATACGTTTGCAATAGTATGTGCATTTTATATAGCATTTTATGTCACAGCAGATTTATCTGTGCACAAACTGAAGTGGTAGGTGTACATCACACGAACATATGGACTGGCCAAGACTGTCCTACAGGGAACAGTACAAGGAGGGAGACGAAGGGGCAGACACAGAAAACGATGGGAAGATCTACAACATCAGATAGTGGACTGACCTTGAGTGGAAACGAATTGCTAGGGAAAGTTAAGGACCGCAGGGAGTAGAGGAAGCTGGTTGCAAAATCTTCAGTGGTGCTCCCATGGACTACAAGACTACGGGATAGGTGAAGGTGATTGGGCCTAGAAAGTAGTGTGCATAGTATATCGGCTTAGGAAAAGAGCCACCTGACATCATTGAAGTAACCCAACACTATTGCAGGGCCCGTTTTGGTCGGTGGCCTTATGGCAGCCTAACATTGATAATCTCTCAGTGGATTTCCAAAATCTGAGGATGTAGCTTCACCAGCTGAAGTATGTTTGAGGGAGAAAAAATTGACATGAATGGCGCAGAAAAAAAAGAGAAAAATATACGCCTCACAGAAAATGGGGGTAGCAGAATGGGAAAACAAATATGGGTGTTTATTTATTTTTTTAATTTTCTTTTTATATCGAGGATAATGGAATAAGCGCTTATGTGCTTTTCTGTACATCCAGTCCACGAGTGTATGCGGTTTTATAAGTTCTGTCATCTGTTTCCACTGGCACACAATGGCCTTCTCTTACTAAAGCGGAACAAGATTTAACATGTGCATACGGTATTCCCACACGGGGCCTCGGTTTATAGTCTTATCTGAAGGACTTTTGGCAAGAGTGGAGTCTGCACTGATGTTAACTCTAGGGGAGAATATCACCTTAAACGGGATTCGAACATAGGTCATCAGATTGCAAGCGCAGTGTTCTAACCACTCGGCTATACCTCTTGCGTGTATGTTCTATTTTTGTTCTGTATGTGCAGCTATATTGAAAGCACATAGAGAAGGAAGGAAGACAAGAGCCCCTAAATGCATGCAAGCAGGGGACAAAGTCGACCTCGTTCCTTGCCACTTAACCCCTTTTTTCTCCCAAGACATTACATAAACTTTCCCAGTAACTTTTAAAGCACAGCCAGTCAGCTGTAGGAGCATACACAAGAGATAAGAACAAGACCCAGAGTTATATTCAAACATCCCCCTTTTCTATGAGCATGCGCTGGAATATAAGGGCTCACTGACAGGAAATGATGTCAGTAACTATGCCGTCTTTTTTAAAAGGAGGAGTGCAAAAAGGACTATGAAGATCAGAGAAGGCTGAGTGACATATTTGTTTAGTCAGAATAGTGTATCGAATCAAGTGCGCATGTTTAGAAAATGTTGGTACAGATGAAGTGTTTTGGGCGTTGATGTTAATGTTATTGCTGTTGTAAGTTTTTTTGTTGCTGCTGCTGTTCTTGTTGTTTTATTGTTTGTCCCTATTAATTTTCTTCTTTTTCGCAATTCTTCGCAATTTTTTTCTTCTTTTTTTCTCCTTCTTCCTTTTCTTCTTGTTCTTCGTGTTTTTGTTCTTCTTCATCGAAATTCATCATTATTTTCTTATTTGCAATTCTTTACAATTCTTCTTTTTCTTCGTCCTCACAATTCTTCGCAATTCTTTATCTTCTTAACAATTCTACCTCTTCTTTTTCCTCCTCTTCTTCTCCTTCTCCTTTTTCCTCTCCTTCTTTGCAATTTTTATTCTTCGCAATTCTTCCCTTTCTTGCTCACACTTCTTCGCAATTCTTCTTCTTCGCAATTCTTCTTCTCTTCATGAGGCTTTATTGGAGCAGCAACCTGAAGCAATTTTTCGTCAATCTCCAGGGATCAGATCACATGTTAAGTGTCCTTGCACTATCCTGATGATGGCTGACCCAGGAAAGGCTAGCTTTCCAGTGTGTGTTATATGTTATACACGTATTTGTACACAAAAACCTGTTATCTAGACCTATTTAGAGAAAATGTTTGTGTGATGATGAAATTCCATTATTTTCTGAAAATCATTGTGGTATGTCGAAGAGTGAAATGGTAATATGTGAGTGGCTACAACAGGGTTTGAAAAAAGATAAGACTAGCGATTAATGATGAAGTCTGATCTCATTCTTGTGTGTTTTACTTGCAGTCAACAAATGCATAGTACTGTAGGACAAGGAATATAGCATCAATTTTTATGCCTGTTTCTGTTATTATTACTATATTTGCATAATTTTTATCACTAGCTTTATAATTGATACTTAGATTGACTGCCCATTGTATATTTGTTTGACTGTAAACTACTTTAAGAATAAAACACGTGCAAGACATTGAATGAGGGAAAACAATAATTAAACAGATACTCTTCATAAGAGCCTCTGACTTGCAGCATTATGTTCTATTAGTGACTATATCATGCTGTTTTATTATCTAGTTCGAAATCTAATAGAAGTGTTACTTAAGAAAATCGGGACATAGTAATAAAATAAAAAAATAATAATAAAAAAAAAAATAATAATCATCATCATCATCATCATCATAATAATAATATAGAATTTATGTAGCACTGAATCTTTTAAAGGAAACAAATCAGCATGCTTGCATTCAAATATCGAAAATAAGGTTAGCAAATAATACAGTCACACACACACACACACAAACACACACACACACACACACACAAACACACACACACATCACTTTATGGTGAACCAGTCATCAACCAGTCACATACAATTTTGTTTCTAGCTTGCCTTTTTGGTATCTGGAACAAAACAAGTGTGTCTATATCTACAGAGTGTAGTGGAATAACATTACTTCTGACAACAACAACAACAACAACAACAACAACAACAACAACAACAAAGAACAGTAGTGTATATTATTCATCCTGACAAAGGACCAATGTTGAATCCAATCTTGCCAAACTACCATTCCCACTCCTTCCATTTCCCCTATACATGGGTCAGCAGCAATCTCACGCTCACTAGCACCACCCAAGGCTCTCATTTTCCCGCCACTTTTGATCTAACTGTAGGACAGTCCTGGTTGACAGCTGAGAGGAATCCTGCCACATAAAATGGACGTTGCCCTCCATATAACTGCGATAGTCAGTTTTAACCAATGCCGTTTTTCCTGATCATCTTTCACTTCTTTGACATGCCTGGGTGTTAGTCTGGATATCATTTACAATTATTACTTCTATGGGTTTATTTATAAGGCCATACTGTTTAGACCCCTGTCCTATATCTTGCTGAAATGTCAAAGAAAGTCCCTTTCAAATTTCAGTCTATCATTTATGCAACCAGACAAAATTGGGTTTATTTTCCAACACATTTCTAGAGACAGCTGTCAGGCTGTAAGAGTCTTTCGATAGTGAACTACTCAATGTAAGAAGATTTTGATAGTGAACTACTCAATGTAAGAAGATTTTTTATAGTGAACTACTCAATGTAAGAAGATTTTGATAGTGAACTACTCAATGTAAGAAGATTTTGATAGTGAACTACTCAATGTAAGAAGATTTTGATAGTGAACTACTCAATGTAAGAAGGTTTTGACAGTGAACTACTCAATGTAAGAAGGTTTTGATAGTGAACTACTCAAATAAAAGAAGATTTTGATAGTGAGCTACTCAATGTGCTTTACTTCTGAAAATAGTACTGTTTGTTTTACAGTGTATATTACACTATTTTTGACCCCCTCTCCTAATGAATCAGAAAGGAATATACATGTTGAAACATATAGACAAGAATAAGAAGAATACAGGAGGAAGCAAAAGAAGGAAAGAAATCCACAGCAAATTAAACAAATCTTTATTTTTTAATCAGATAATGGCTTCAATGAATGACCCAGCAGCAGTGCAGAACAACTCTAGCTGGTGACCTCACTGTGACCTGATATTAAAAGAGAGTGCAGGTTGCTATTTTAAGAACTTTTCAGGGTCCAAGCAATCTTAATACAACATTTTACAAACAGATCAACATTTAGTGTAGGCCTTGGAAATTAGCTGACATCAATAGCTAACACAGATTTGGGGCTGGGCCAAGTAGACTGTTGATTTACAAACTTTGTGCTTCTTTAGGAAAAAGAACAAGAGATATCAGGGTCTGTCTATCTTACTCTAGAGGGTGGAATAGGGTAGTAGTCTGAATGTTGAACTCGTGGTCAGACGGCCTGGGAATTGAGCCACCACGGATGTACCCTTTCAAGGGGATATTTTCCGTGGGGTTAACATCACTACCCACTCCACTCTCCCCAAAAAGATCTTTCAGATGAGACTTTACACCTAGGTTCAGAGAGCAAACGTGCGCAAAACATTTTTGTACTCACCTGTTCCACGTTTTACAAGAGTAGACCATTGTGTTAGCGGTAGGAAAGTATGACAAGATTTGGGTGTTTTCTTAATCATAAAAGTGCATTGATACTGATGCCGCGTTGAGAAATCATCCCCGAAAATGAAAAGCGACTATCTTAAATGGTGGGCAAAAACGGTCACATGCACAACATTTCAAAATTGTTAAACCTTGGATTTCTAGCTGAGGATAATAAAAAAAACACAAGGAAACAACCAAATTCCCATAGACTAAATACAATTAGTGCACGTAAAAGAACCCAGGACAACAGGAGTGTTTTCCCTGGATAATACTTATTTAGATAAAAACATCTCTTATATAGAAGGAATACACACGCATACTGGAATTTTATTTTAAAACAGTGGCGCTGAACTTTTGGTGAAGTGTTTTCCTAAAAGAAGGCAACCCCACTTTGTACATAGAATTGACAATAATCTGCCTTGACTAAAGTTGACATACGATACTATTCAATATATAGGGAGAGAGTGTATCAAAATATATTCGTTTTATGTTTTTCTCGTCGAAAGCTCATACAGCAACTATTGCTGTCTGTTATATGAGCAAAAATGCGTAACGCTGCCGTTAAGCCCCTGACAAGTCAGGCCTAGCGCATGTAACTTTGGTATAAGAGAGAATTGTTATCTTGTAAGTCTTTCTAGAAACAATGCAGGAGAATGGATCACCAAGGCAGAACATAGACAAAAAAGGAGGTGACAGGGAAAAAAAGGAACAAGACAGAAACAAAGAGGATGATAGAAAAGACGAAATTCCTAGCACAAAAATTTCCAGAAGGTGAGGATACTATATATACTGCCGGCGTGGATCCGTGGGGATTCCGTGGGAGTGGGGGGGGGAGTCAAAATAGAGCACAATGATGAAAAAAAGGTGAAAGAGAAATATCCAGGGACAAAGTTAAGAAGGAAAAGTTACGTCAGTAGCACAGAGGTCAAGAATGTAGAATAAAATATATCTTCTTTCTACCTGTCTGTCAGTCAGTCAGCCATCTCAGTGTCATTTTTTCTTGAAAAGAAAAGAAAAAAAGAGAAAAAAATATATATAAAAGTTCTTCTTCCTGCCACAACTTTTCTTACCAACAGAAAAAGACGAATCTTCCTCCCACTCACCAAACTACTGCTAAACTTGTCAATCTGTCATATGGTTTTTCATGCCTACATATTCAACCCTTACCTATTGTTTCGTAACTTCAGTCAAAAGTCAAATATCTCTTCTCTCTATGTCTCTCTTTGTGTTAAAGCAGGTACCTTTGTGTAAATTTCTTCATGGGTTAATCGGAATCACGCAGTTTCAAGTCGGCATGCTCTGTAGAATGTGTGATGAGTTTGTTAGTGTGTTTGTCAGCGTGTCTGTATAGTGTATGTTTATGCATGCGTCTCCTTGCCTGCTACTCTGACCTGTCGCTGGGTTATTGATTTTAGGTTGTTATTGTCGTTATTTCGTGAACATTTGCTATCATATTGACGGCAGCGCCCATCTCCTCTCCCTCGCTGCTTAACCTTCCCTGACCCTAAAGAGGCAGGTACCCATTGACAGCTGGGTGAACTGAGGAACTGTACTGAAGCCAAGGCGCGCAAACGTTCACCCATACAAGGGGTAACCACGCTCTACGCTGTTTAACTTGGCTGGAGGAAAGCGAGCGCTCTGACCACTGAGCTATCCCGTCCTTAGGCTAATGATGTCTTAAATTTGCTTAGAACTGTTGTGGGTCATGTTCCTGTTTCCCCTGTACAGCAGTTTTCCTTTTATCGATCTTTCTACATGAATGTTACGTTCTGAGTGAAAGTCTGCTTCAGTGCATCTGGTTAAGAACAGTCCTATAGTGTATATGCACGTACCTCAGTTCATTTCGGAAACTTGTTTCCTTGATTTTTTAAAAGCTATCTTTGAAAGTATTCAGAATGTTTCTTTACCCAAGTGAGTAATTTGAAAAGCTGTTTTTTCCTGATTATTTGTGTGTGTTTTTAATAGGAAGTGGAGTTTCCCTAGAATATGTTAAAATTGTTTTGGGTATATGAATTGAAATGTAAAGTCATTTTTATAAAACTCTAGATGATACATTGAATATGCAAGGCATTAGCTTTTTTATCAAGCCATCTAGGGACTTTTTTAGAAACTCTTTTATTCAGTTTTGTTATTTACATTTCACAGTTATAAGGATACAAAACATATAAAGGGAACTTTTTTTTAATCAAAGCATCTGTCTAGGATCCACATGTGCACGCATGCCAGTATAGGTGAATATTTTTATTTTTATATTTATTCTTTTATATCGAGGATAATGAATAAGCACCTATGTGCTTTTTTACATCCAGGCCCGGGGTGTATGCGCTTTTGTAAATTGTGTCATCTGTTCCCACCGGCACACAATGGCCTACTCTTACGAAAAGCGGTACAGGAAATAACGTGTGTGCAAGATGTTCTGCGTGCATTAGCACACGGGACCACAGTTTATAGTCTCATCTGAAGGACTTCTGCGGAGAATGGAGTCTGCACTGATGTTAACTTCAGGGCAACGTTTCCCCTTGAACGGGAATCGAACCCTGGTCGTCAGATTGCGAGCGCAATGTTCTAACCACTAGGCTATCCCGTCCCCCCTGAATGAGGGAAATGTGTGTGCGTGTGTGTGTGTGTGTGTGTGTGTGTGTGTGTGTGTGTGTGTGTGTGTGTGTGTGTGTGTGTGTGTGTGTGTGCTTGTGTGTGTGTATGCGTGTGTGTGTGTGCGTGTGTGTGTGTGTATATGTATGTGTGTGTGCGTGTGTGTATGTATGTATGTATGTATGTACGTATCTATGTATGTATGTATGTGTGTGCGTGCGTGTGTATGCATGTGTGTGCGTGCATGCGTGCGTAATGTGATTTGTCTTCTGTGTTTGGAAGCAAGTTGACAAAGCGTGTGCATGTTATATCTATAAATAAAAAGTATTCTTTACTTTTGCTTAGTAAACAAATAATAAGTGATCGAAGTCTTTTTTCTTCAAAATTCTTACCCTTCCCCTCTCCTTCTTTCCTACCTGTCTCTACCTCTCAACCCCCCAGCCCTCACTCTCCACTCCTTTCCACCCGTTCTGGGGTTGACCTAATCCTTCACCCTCATCTATCTTTTACCACCCGCATCTCACGCTACAGTGCTTACTAAAAGACGCAGGGTACCTTCGATTTTTCAGTCTTCCCTTCATCTTGCGCATGTACCGGAAATGACAAGCGTTTGGACAGGAAGTTCCGTTACAAGAGTTGCCCTTTTTGTATAACAGAGGACGGATATCTATGTCCCTTTTGTCATGATCGGAGAAGTTTCTTAAGTTGTGGTAGGTTGAGAGAGAGAGACAAACAGACAAACACACTGACAGACAGAGACAGACAGAGATGATATGTATGCATGTATGTATGTATGTATGTATGTATGTATGTATGTATGTATGTATGTATGTATGTATGCATGTATGTATGTATGTATGTATATGTTTTATTCATAGAAAAGTTGGAACCTTCCTACAAACAATCACCCAACAAGTAAAGCACTACGAAAACCTGCTGACCACAGTAAAGAAAAGGAAGCTCAGATGGTACGGACATGTGACTAGATCAGATGAGCTCTCCAAAACCATACTGCAGGGAACAGTGCAGGGGAAGAGAAGGCGAGGCAGACAGAGGAAGAAATGGGCAGACAACATCACTGAATGGACAGGGAAGAGCTTCTCCACAACCCAGGCACTTGCACACAACCACTGCAAATGGAGCCAGCTGGTGCAACATTCGTCAATGCAGTGCCCCTACGACCCCGGAGGGGGTTATGGGAGCAGATGAGATGATGAGTTGAGATGTTGGTGCACTTCAAAACAACCTAAAAGTTTCAAAAATGGATCAGACAGACGAGAGACAGAGAAAGGACGGGGGGGGGGGGGGGGGGGGGGGGGGGGGGGGGGGGGAAGGGGGGGGGTCTTCTTTTAGTAGCTCGGGGACATATCAGCTGACAATACTGAGTTTGTACTTCCCTTATACTTGTTTGTATAGCTCATTATTACAACATTGGAAGCAGAGAAAATGGGTACCATCCAGACAAACCAATTTATGATTAATTAGAAAGACTCTAAATTGGGGGGAAAAACACAAATATGACACCCTTTGAAGTTAAGTAAAACATATCCGTTATGCTCAACAACTATTGTGGAAGGCATACATTCTGACAGTTAGAAATATCTACATGACTTTCCTCCAATAACCAGCTACTGTAAAGTTAATGGCATTTGTGGTTTTATAGCACTACACTTGTCTCCCGTACAAAAGACAGTTCCATGGAGATAAACAGAAAACCCAGTCCCAGCCCTTTAGGTCTTAATGTTGGAGTACAGGCATTACATTAATAGGACAATGGTGAGACAGTCTTTCAGAGACAGACTACACACACATAGTACAGAGATATATTTGACCTCAAAACCAAAATCCAAGGGGAATAATAAATTTCAAAGAGACTGTAGAGAAGGAAACCTGTCGACTGTTTATAGTTTAGATAAACATAGGAACAGAAGACCCTCTAAACCTACAGAGAGCTATGTTAGACATATGAAACGTGTGCAAAGTCAATAGATGGGCAAGTTTGATTTTGTTTATGTTTATGATTAAGTTCCTTGCGCAGGACATCATACAAGAGAGCATAAGCTTTTACCAGAGGCAGTATCCTTGTCTTTTGAGGGGTGCAGAAAGCTATGAATAACTTTGTCAGGAGCGAGACTGGTGGGTTTTTTTACACATGCACTCCTTCTCTCAAAAGCAACAGGCCTTAAACCAAGAGCATGAGAAACGCATTAATAACTACTATCATCTACTTTTAATGTATTTGAAAAAAATGTTCATTTACTGTCAGTGAAAATGGACTATGTCATATTTAATAATAGAAAAGCAAAACAAAAATAAAGTACATTTGTACGTGTGCTTTCGCGAACTCCTTGGTATCTCATACAAAGATCACACCACTTATGAGGAAGAAAAAAAAGCACTAAAACGCCATAGAACCATATGAAGAGCTCCTGACCTTAGTGGACAAAAACGTAAACTAAAGTGGTACGGGCACGTCACACGAACATCTGGACTGGCCAAGACTGTCCTACAGGGAACATTACAAGGAGAGAGACGAAGAGGAAGACAGAGAAAACGATGGGAAGACAACATCAGAGAGAGGACTGGTATTCAGTGGAACGAATTGCTACGGAAAGCAGAGGACCGCGGGGAATGGAGGAAGCTGGTTGCAAAATCTCCAGTGGTGCTTCCACGGTCCACGGGACTACCATGTAGGTGAGATCAAGTGAGAGTTGAGAGGAAAACGCAATGAAATACTTGTCCTTTCAGCTGCAGCATCAAATTTCCGCTGTGCGTGATGGATTAAAGATATAATCTACAGAATGTCCCAGTCGATCTTATGTTGAAACATGGAACTTCCATACACCCCTTAATTCAAATGTTCATGCAAAACAAACCCAAGCATGTTCATATAAGCTCTTGTTCTTCACGTCAGCATCTTCTGAATAAGCGAAAAACGAAACTACCTAACATAAACCAAAAACTTCTTAGGCCCTGAGGTATCCAGTAACTTAAGCCATTTCAAATTCCTGCATTCCTGGAATTTATGGCATGGTTTATAATAGCATACCTTATCCATATTGATTATTTTACGAAAACATAAAAAAAATGTTGTTTGAAACCGATCCTTCATGAATCTCTCTTAGGTTTTTATCCTAAACCTTTTCGAGGTATATAATTCATGAAGTAATCTTGTCACATTTCTACAGAACATAATCTTGAAAAGTTGTTTAAATTCGAAAGAGTCACGCAGCTGTTTTCTCGTTTTGTGGTTTCCTGTTATCGCTTTTCAGTTCTAAGCAAAACCTGGCTTCAGATGCCACAGTTATCAGCAGAAAGATTGAATGGCACCGGTTCTGGGTAAAAATGCCAGGTCAACAACAACTTCCAGAAGAAATATTCTTATCTCTTCCGGAAGCTGTTATTGAACTGGCATTTTTAGCATGTTCTTTGTAGGAAGTCTACTGAGAGTTGATCAGATTTAGTTTTCAGTGTTGATATTGGCTTTTTGTTATGTATTTTCAGAAGGTTCGTGTTCTATTCCTCTGGGTGCATGAAGTTGTGTATTTAAATCTAAGGAGATGTGTTTGGTGGATTCAGAGTGGTGATTTGTTTACGATCGCTTGGGTCAACTTCAAGTGCAGGCCTGCTAGCGCCTCATCTCAATTTGTGTACCTAAACTCGCAGAAAAAATCTAAAAGCAAAACTTCCTAACCTAACCCTTCCCATAGTCTGTCAGACCTTTAGGGCATCACTGAAGATTTTGCAATCAGCTTCCTCCACTCCTCATGGCTTTCAGCCTCCCGTAGCAAATCGTTTCACTCAAGGCCAGTGTACTCTCTGGTGTTTTCTTTCCATCGTTTTCTCTGTCTGCCTCTTCGTCTCCCTCCTTGTACTGTTCCTGTAGGACAGTCTTGGCCAGTCCAGATGTTCGTGTGCAGCACCTATACAATTGCAGTTTGTGTTTAGTCACTGAAATCAGGAGCTCTTCATATGATCCGATGGCGTTTAAATTTCTGATTATAATTTTGTCGCTGGTTATATGATCTCACTACGATATACCAAGAAGTTAGTGGGGACATTTCATCCCCGTCCCTTATTTCTGTCCCCCTAATGTTTGCTGTTATGGCTCACGTTTCACATGCACGCAAAAGTGTGAATATGTCCATGGAACGTACCAGTCCGATCTTGAAGCCAGTGGTGATGTTCTAGAAGTTTCAGAGAACTTTTCGCTTGAAAACTGCAGCTGTGATGAGGGGTGTCTTGGAGAGTAACAAGTGCAGAGGGGAAAATATCCTGTACAGAAAAAAGTCGATTTTGCATGATTCCCCCTCCCACACCTCTCATCCCCCCCCCCCCCATACGGTTACTGTAGGTAATGCAGTGCATAGGAACAAAAACCATTGCACAATACATAATAGAGAAACGATGTACAGGACAAAACAAACGCATAAATCGGCTTCTAAAAAAAGCCACGACCATAAATCTCTTCACAGACAACAGACATACCAGAAAACATGCATTCTATTAAAAGTCACCCCAAGAACAGTGTGAGAAAGAAAAAAAGAAAGAAAAAGAACAGGGGCAAGAAAAGAGAAAGAAAATAAATATTAAGACAATAAAAAGGTAAAGGTAAAGGAGTCCCATAACCTATAAGGTCGTAGGGGAGCGAGGCGTCAGAGACCTCACTTCTCTAGGGCCAGCATATTGAGGGCGGCGCCCATCTCCTCTCCCTCGCTGCTTTACCTTCCCTGACGCTAAAGAGGGCAGGTACCCATTTACAACTGGGTGAACTGGGGGAACTGTACTGAAGCCAAGGCGCGCAAACGGTCACCCATCCAACTGGTAAACACGCTCGACGCTGCTTAACTTGGCTGGGGGAAAGCGAGTGCTCCGACCACTGAGCTATAAGAAACAAAAAAACAGAAGGAGAAAGAAGACATAATGTTGTTACCGAACGCTCATGCAGATGAAATCCTGTTAAAATCTCCTTTCATCTTGACTGAGTGGACTCCTTCATTTCTTTGCTTCCCCATCAGCTCAACAAGGAAGTGGGCTAAGCTAGAAAACTTTAAGATAGATGAAAAAAAAAAACACAGCTACAAGACAGACGATAAATTATTCAGATAAACGCTCCTCTCGTGCTTTATGTAAAATAAATCACATGACCATTTGTAACACCATGTCCCTGCTAGTAGCAAAAAACAAAATAATAAAACAGACAAGAAAACAACGAAAATCTGCAGTTTGCAAGTTTGGAAAAAAAATATAGTAACCTACAAAAAGTCAAAATAACAACAACAATAACAAACATAGAAAGACAACCTGAATAACAACAAAAACAACAATAAGAACGAGAGAAGTAGGATGTACACTCTCTCTCTCTCACACACACACACACTCTCTCTCTCTCTCTCTCTCTCTCTCTCTCTCTGTCTCTGTCTCTCTCTTTCTTACTCTCTCTCTGTTATCAAAAAGGCTGGGGCTTACCATGCCAAAATCTAATAAAAAAAATCTTCTTCGACTTTGACCGAGTAGATTCTTACAATGGCTGATCTCTACAGCTAGTCTGGTTGAAACCACGGAAAACAAAAAGAAGCGATATAGTTATTTTCACGTAAGTACTTATCCCATCTTTTTTTCAAATTAAAGCTTGTGGCTATTCGTGACATCCGGCAGGTTGCTGTCAGTTGATAATAAACACAAATCTCATAAAACCAATAAATAAACAGAAAAAAGCCATATGCGGTTTAATCTCGAAAGAATGATATCCAGCTTTTCAAGTTCGTTTTTGTTCAGTTTTACGTACGTGTTGTAGTTTGACAGATTGTTGCTTTGTACCTGAATCAGGGAGAAAAATGCAGATGGTTAAAAAAAACATAACAAGCTTCAGAATCAGAAAATGATGGGTAAAAACGGTCGCATACACAAACTATTTTCATCGGTGAATGTTGAAGTTTTAGCCTAACATTAAACAACCCCTTCTATATCCTTGCTATTTCTTATATTACCAAAATAAATGTGTTTTGAATAACATAGAATATACATTGCTTTTAAGTGTTTTTCCCTTCATTTTATATTGGTTCTGTTGTTGAAGGGGTTTGTGTTATATGGCATTTAAACAAAAGAAATAATTGTATAGACTAAAGGAAAGCTTAAATCAAAGCTAAAAACAAAAATAGCGCCACAACACGCAATATTTATAGAAACAAAAGGTAAAGAGATAAAAAGTAGAGACGAAACTAAGCTTGAGCATAAATCTAAGAGAAGAGGAAAAGCTGCGAGGAAAGAAGAAGAAAGAAGAAGAAGAAGAAGAAGAGAAGAAGAAGAAGAAGAGAAGAAGAAGAAGAAGAAAGAAGAAGGAGAAGAAGAAGAAGAAGAAGAAGAAAAAGAAGAAGAAGACCAAAAACACCACCACCACCATCATGAACAACAACAGCAACAACAACTATAAGAACAACAAGATGAATAAGAAGAACAACAAGGGTAAGAAAGAAAACGAAGAGGAAACGACATTTTAACAAGAAAATCACATTTAATCCTAGCAATATTTTTTTTTCAAAACTTTGACTGAGCACAACTACACATTTCTTGATCTTCACAGATTTAAAGATTAAAAGAAAGCATAACAACAACAACAAAACAACAAAACAAATGTGTCCAGATGCCAATTTGGTGTGTACATAAATCAAATAAACAAACAAATGAATCCATCAATTACAAAAAACGCAATACACAAAGGCATGTCTGTTGCTTTGAAGGGAGAGAGAAAAAGCCCGGAAGAATACATTGAGGAGTTAATGTAGTGCGTGAGTTTCATTATTCAAAGGATACACACACGCACACACGCACGCTCTCACAGGTGCACACAAACGTATGTATATATATATATATATATATATATATTTATATGTGTGTGTGTGCGTGTGTGTGTGTATACATATACGCACACCAATACACACATGCGCACGCGTGCGTACACGCACGCATAAACACATACACACACACACAAGTGCACACGAACACACACACACACACACACACACACACACACTAACCCTAACACACATTTGTTTAGGTGATATTTTGGAGAAGCCACCCCTAGTTCAGACAGCATTGATAAACAATTACATCTGCGTCTCCTTTTATTTCGACAGTTATTGGCATGGAATTCTACTTTACAATATCGCCGATGCTTTTCAAATTCAGCATAACTGTCGATTCCTTTCTTTATGTTTGTCCATCGTGTTCGACTATGACCTCCAAAACAGCAGAGGAGGCAGCTGCTCATTGGGCAGAAAGTCAATTACAGTGGAGATGCCTTGCCCACAGTACAGGCCCACTCTCTCCACTGACCAAGAGGGAATAAGGACAGGCAGCGTTGAAGATTGTTTCCAGGAAGATATTTTTTTTAAAAAGCAGACCCAGACTTGTGAATGCTATTGTTAGTACTGCAAAGCCTTAATGTGAGGAAAGAGGTTAGAGACATGTTCACAGAAAGATTACTGTAGACAGTACACAGAAGTAGACTTCAGACAGAAGAAGCCACAAGGGTAACAGCAAGCTTTAAAGACACATTGATGGGGATGGGGAACGTTCACTGTCAGTGTTTGCTGAAGTTAAACAGAGAGGGATGAGAGCAAAGAAGGAACTATGAAAGATGCATCAAAGGCGTGCAATGTCAATACAGGGGCAAGCTCCAATCTGTTGAGAACAAAGACAGCAGACATGTGACCCTCCACCACGAAATGAGTCTCATATCACCTGACCCACTTTTCCGCTAGAAGCCTTTTTTTTTATGCTGGTGAGGGTCATGTTGTTAATTTTGACATTTTATTCACAAAACTATAAGCTTTCATTTACTTTGTACAGAAGTATCAAAGCGTAGTTTTAATTTTTTTTTAATTTAAAAACGCATGTAGAAACACCCAGACCTCATCTTGACCACATATTGGAAAGGTAAAGGTGTCCCATAACCTATGTGGTTGTAGGGGGAGAAGGCATCAGATACCTCACTTCTCTAGGGGCCAGCATATTGAGGGCGGCGCCCATCTCCTCTCCCTCGCTGCTTTACCTTCCCTGACCCTAAAAGAGGGCAGGTACCTATTTACAGCTGGGTAAAGTGGAGGACTGTACTGAAGCCAAGGTACGCAAACGTTCATCCATCCTGGTGGTAATCATGATCCACGCTGCTTAACCTTGGCTGGAGGAAAGCGAGAACTCTGACCACTGAGCTACCCTGTCCCCTGATCACATACTACGATGCACCATTTGTTATTTTTTCATCCTGTCTCTTTCTCAAGCCTAGCATTTCAATTTGGAAAAATATGTTTAATAAAATTGTTCGATTTTGTTTATTTTTTTTTTTATTGAATAGCTCGGTTTTATTGCAAATTGATAACAACATTGCTAACATTTGGTGCACTGTGACTCATTTTGTCATGGAGGTCACAAATGTGCTAAGGAAAATTTTATGAGGCAGTCTCTGCTATCATCAAGCTGGTGTAATGGCTCCCAAAGTGTGTCGAAGGGACAAAAGAAACTGTGTGAACTGTCATAGCAGACAGGGAACACGTTTCTACACACTTCCTTATAAAGAACAGGTCTTAACCAAGACTGTGTGAGAAACACTATAAATGCTGTCATTGAGTGTAGATGCAACATTTGAAATAGGACGTGCATATTTTGTAGATGAAACGTACTGATTTTGTCATTTTCCACGAAGTAAAAACAAAACAGAAACAAAAGCAATAAACTGCATCATCATCATCATCATCATCATCATCATCATCATAAAAAATAATAATATAACAAAATAAACAATAATAGTAATAATAATGATGGTGATGATGATAATGATGCTCATCATCATTATCCTCCTCCTCCTCCTCCTCCTCCTCCTCCTCATCATCATCATCATCATAACAATATGATAATGATAACGACAGGAACAATACCAACAATACCAATCATCATCATCATTATCAACATCATCATTAGCATCGGCGTCAACATTGTCATCGTCATCATCATCATCACCATCATCATCATCATCATAGCCACTGTCATTTCTTGAGCGCTTTTCTTCCCCTTCATAGGTGTAGCACAGAATGCTTAACACTATAGCAACAGCAACCAAAAAGCAAACAAACAAACAAACAAGTAAAAAACATAATTAAGCATTATTCTAATTTTAGAACATGTGGAATTGCTTATTTGTCTTCATAATATTGTAGAATCACTTTAAAACATGACTCAAATAACGTAGAAAGAAGAAAGTTTCGTAATTTTTTCGAAAGGAAAATTGATTCGTGTGTGTTGTGTGTGTGTGTGTGTGTGTGTGTGTGTGTGTGTGTGTGTGTGTGTGTGTGTGTGTGCGTGCGAGTGTGTGTGTGTGTGTGGTGTGAGTATGTGTGTGTTTATATGTGTGAGAATTTCCAGAAAGTGGGGATACTATTTATACTTACAGGCCTCCAGCATCCACTCGGAGGAATCAAAGCAATACAGTCCATGTCAGTTTAAGCACTATTTGTAATGCACTATTTTTTGAAATAGCGTCTTTTTAATGTATAAGTTTGAAAGCACATTAAGAGGAAATAGGCAAAAGTAGTGATTGAGACAAAGAAAATAAAAAGGAAAAAGTCAATAAACCAAAGAACGGAATAAAAAATGCAATAAAATATTTTTTAAATGGAAGACAACATGCACACAGGAACTGCGATATCAAAACAGAAGGAACGAAAACAAAAGATATAAGAACGAGTTATACAAAAACACACATAGATAAGTAGATAGATAGATAGTAGATAGATAGATAGACAGACAGACAGACAGAGATACAGATATATAGATAGATAGACAGACAGACAGACAGACAGATAGATAGATAGATAGATAGATAGATAGATAGATAGATAGATAGATAGATAGATAGATAGATAAGTAGATAGATAGATAGATAGATAGATAGACAGACAGACAGACAGACAGACAGATAGATAGTTAGATAGATAGATAGAAAGATAGATAGATAGATAGATAGATAGATAGATAGATAGATAGATAGATAGATAGATAGATAGATAGATAGATAGATAGATAGATAGATAGATAGATAGATCGATAGATAGATAGATAGACAGACAGACAGACAGACAGATAGATAGATAGATAGATAGATAGATAGATAGATAGATAGATAGATAGATAGATAGATAGATAGATAGATAGATAGATAGATAGATAGATAGATAGATAGATAGATAGATAGATAGATAAATAGATAGATAGAGAGATAGATAGATAGAGAGATAGAGAGATAGATTGATAGATAAACTTTTAAAAGGAAAAACAGACTGCAAAAGATATGAGCCTTTTGAGCCGCATGCTTTATTGATATATACGCACAAATGCTATGTTGTTTACATCATGAATAATAGTTTTGCACGCACAGACTTTAGCTTTATCAATATTACGGAAATAATATAGCTCGTGTCATCTTTAAGCGGTATACTCAATACATTACACAGCAAAACAAGCCCCAAAAGCCTTGTCTAAATCAACCAGTTTGATGGTTTAAAAAAAAGATTACTTTTGTCAAAAGCAAAGAATCGCGAAATCAATGAGAAAAAAACAGAAATTGAGTACATAAAATAAAGACAAAAAGTTTCTATGTATGGTTAAAAATAACAACAGTTTTGAAAAAGATTCACACAAATCACAATACACGAACAAAATACAAAAGTAGATCCAATTAAAATCATTCATGGAAAGAAGAAAAGAAGATAAAAAACAAAACCATGAAATAAGAGGATTGGGGCTGTAATTCTTAACAGATAATTATACACTTATACATGCCGTCATGGTTTTTGTTATGAATAATTATTTCGGCTAACAGTATGCCTTTCTAAATATCAAAACCAATAATCCAGCCTGTGTCATTTCAATCGCCATTCCTAATTCATCATTGAACACAGAAAAATATCAAAGAGAACTTTCTAAGTCTTTCAATTTCATAGAAAAAAACAAACAAACAAAAAACCCAACAATATCAACAACAAAAAGCAAAACAAACAAAAACAGACAAGAGCGATGAATCAAAGAAAGTAAATCTTAGACGTAAAAGAAATAACCAAATACAAGGGGAAAAAATACAAAACTATCTCGTGTGTGCGCAAAGTGTTCTATGTGCATTTATTAAAAGAGAAAATCGTGGTTTATGATTGCATCATATGCATTTTGGGGGCAGAGGAGTCAGTACTTATATCGACTCTAGGGGGAAACAATCCCTTAAATAGGTGCAATGATGGTGGTTCGAACCCGAGCCGTAAATCCCAGAATCAATAATCTAACCACTAGGCTATCTCCTCTCCACCACCCCCCTCCCCCCCCCCTGCGCCTTACCATAGGCCCCATTCCCCCTACTCGATTTTAAGAGAGAGAGAGAGAGAGAGAGCAAAGAGAGAGAGAGAGAGAGAGAGAGAGAGAGAGAGAGAGAGAGAAGAGAGAGAGAGAGAGAGAGAGAGAGAGATAGGAGCAAGAAACAGTAGAAAAAGAGAGAAAGAGAAAGCAAGAAAAAGTAGAAAAGCAGATAGATAGATAGATAGATAGATAGATAGATAGATAGATAGATAGATAGATAGATAGATAGATAGATAGATAGATAGATAGATAGATAGATAGATAGACAGATAGATAGACAGACAGACAGACAGACACACAGACAGACAGACTGAGAGAGATAGAGAGAGCAAAATAAAAACAAAAACAGTTAGAAAAAAAAAAAATTTTAAAGAAAGGGAGACAAAGCTCGATACACAGTATGAAAAGTTAAGATTGTGATATCGGATGGCATATATACATTATCTAGTATAGAGACCACATTTTCTCCCCTATCTGCTTACTTCTCTTTCCATGTGTGTGTTGTGTGTGTGTGTACGTGTGTACCTATGTGTGTGTGTGTGTGTGTGTGTGTGTGTGTGTGTGTGTGTGTGTGTGTGTGTATGAAAGAGGAGAGAGAGGGAGAGAGATAGAGAGAGAGAGTGTGTGTGCGCGCGTGTGTGTGTGTGTGTGTGTACGTGTGTGTGTGTGTGTGTACGTGTGTGTGTGTGTGTGTGTGCGCGCGATTGTGTGTGTGTGTGTGTGTGTCCTGTATGAATTTTTCATTATTTTTCTCTTAATGAATATCCTCTGCCCCTTTCTTTCCTAATCTGACTTGCTAACATTCTCTCACTTAACTTTTCAAACTGTGATGTTTGTTTGTATTCTAATGCTTTACATTGCTCTCTCTCTCTCTCTCTCTCTCTCTCTCTCTCTCTCTCTCTCTCTGTCTTGTACATGATAACAATAAATTGAATTTGCATAGCGCTATATCTTGCACAGACAAATCAGAGCGCTTGCAATCAACATTTTTATAGAGTCATGCAGCCAATAAGGATTAATAGCTTAAACAACTTTAAATGAAGGCACCTACACACACACACACACACACACTCGCCCACGGGTTATACCCTTTGGCATGGAAATGGGATTTGGGCTGCTGGAGGTAGGCACAGTTTTGAGATGAAAGGGGGGTGGGTAAATTAGGTTTGAAATACATATGTCTTGAGGCTAGATTTAAATGTGTCATAAGTAGGCTTTTGGCAAAGAGAGAGGGGGAGGTCGTTCCAGATCGATGAACCAGAAATAGTGAAAGAGCAACGACCAACAGTGGATTGGTTGAATCTAGATATTTGTAAGCACAAGGTATATACACAAAAGTGGAATTGATCTGTCATGGTCAAAGATATATATCAAACATATAGTCTGTTTAATGTTAACTTCGAATGTGAACGATATTTTTATGAAAGGTAAAGGTGTCCCATAGCCCATACGGTCGTATGGGGAGCGAGGCATCAGAGACCTTACTTCTCAAGGGGCCAACATATTGAGGGCGGCACCCATCTCCTCTCCCTCGCTGCTTTACCTTCCCTGACCCTAAAAAGGGCAGGTACCTATTTACAGCTGGGTGAACTGGGGCACTGTACTGAAGTCAAAGAGCACACAGGGTCACCCATCCAAGTGGTTACCACACTCGACACTGCTTAACTTGGCTGGAGAAAAAGGAGTGCTCTGACCACTGAGCTTTCCTGTCCCCTTTGATTGCTTTGATATAAAATGTTTTAGAGACTGTTTAATAAAACTTCGTCTGGGCTTACTTCCAATTAATGGATCATCTTTCAAAGAAAAATGTTGACCACACGTGTACGCTCTGTAATGTATTGGAAGATGAGGAACATCTTCTAAAGAGCTACATTCTGTATACTGATATATGACATAAATATCTGGACTCTAGTAACCACCCATATGTGAGTTTTCTGAAACATGGTTCAGTTTCTTCCATTCACAGTCTCAGCTTTTATCTTTTCAGTGCTTTAAAAATACGCAGGATTATGTTAAAGTTTTGTAGAACAGATATTGAATAATTGTTTAATGTACACAACTGTATAAATTAGATTAGTTTGTCTCATTTTTGGAGAGTCCCATGTTCACATTAGTTATTCTTTGGCAGTTGCCATATATGTCATTTTTTGTTTGGGCTACATTTTGATATGTTTGGTTTGACCCCATTCTAAGGTCTGGTGGCCTGAAGAATAAACTTTGTTCATTGGTCATTACTCTCTCTCTCTCTCTCTCTCTTTCTCTCTCTCTGGCCGCCACTTACTTTTTTTCTTCATTGTTCACTCTCTTTAGCCAATGTGAACTTTTACCAAAATCTTCATATGTTGTTCCTAGGCAAATAGACAAAATCAAACAATTATGTATCATTATTTTGCAAAAACAAAAACAAACCCCTCAGCCAATAAATGATCAGACCTTAGCTATGTTCCCTTCAGGCGCTAAAATGCATTGCCACAAGTGTGTGAACACAAACAACTGCTTACATCAAACTCGCTCCGGCAGTTTCTGTCATAGCTCGTGAAAGCTCTGGCCCTCTCACGCGATGGCAACGTGAAAGTTACAATGACACACGCCAACAGGAAATGAGTGCTCTTTTAGAATAAAGAATTATGGGAGGAAAACTCGAAGAGGAAATTACATTGTCAGAACCTGTCTCTGCATTTTGGCCACATTATGGTAGTGGTGGTGGTGGTGGTGGCATCACTGTTGTTGTTGTTGTTGGCTGTTCCTCAGCTAAACACCCTGGGGGTTTACCCAGAACATGCATCATGTGGGGTTTTTTCCTCCACACACACACTCAGGGGCCTGCGGGCACATACATACACACACACACACACAGGCAGCACCCATACACACAAATCCCACCACCCTTCCCCTCTCCCCACCCCCCTGAGAACCATCTGGGACAAAATAAACAACAGGCTGGGTGACAATTTGCCTAAATGGCTTTTTTCAAGTACCTCGCTATAAAAGCAAAAAACTTCGGCCTCTGCAATTTCTATCCTATGCTGTCGAGTGCAGGTATTTATTTATTCATGTCTGCTTTTATTCATGCTTTTATTTCGAGAATAATCGAACTTGCACTCTCTTGCTTTTTTTACATCTAGTCCCCGTGTGTGTGCAGTTGTCAACTGTTATCATCTGTATTATTTATACCAAGGTCTAGACATGACTGAAGATGAACTCAATGGAACATTTTAAGATAATTGTTTATAACAGTGCTTTAATTGTTATAGGTTGTGGGATTTTGGTGACATCGAAAACTAAAAACGTATCATGTCAGGGTCAAAAGTAAAATTAGATGAAGCCATCTTATACTAGCATATTGAACAAAACTGCCAAGTACTGGGGACAAAAGGAATAAGTTAAATGTCCAACACACACTTATGTAAATAGCTGCTTTGAAGAGGGTCAGTATTTGCCTGCCCTATTTTCTGACAAACTGTATTGGTTTTACTTGCAGAAGTTACAGGGAGATGTCTTGTACGGTTTGGTTGGTTGATTGGTTACCTGATTAGTTGTTGTTTTATGTAATATGTGTGATGCTTTTGCTTTGATAAATAGTTATCTAGCTGACTGGCTGGTTTAGTTTGGTGGTTTGCATGTTGGTTGGCTAGTTGGTAAGCTGGTTGCTTGACTGGGCTTTTTTTAACAAAATATATTTTATGTTGTAATATAACATGAATTCCATCCCTCCCTTCTCAAAAAAGAAAATTGTTCAACATCTCTCCATGTCTGTCATGAAGTGGTTCCAAATGTTCAGAGGTGATAGAACAACCCCATGGGGTACAGTTCCAGCCTTTAGGGCTGTTTCTTCTCATAATTATAACGTTTTATACCCCTGGAAGAGCTTTATGGCCAGTTGGATATGCAAGCCTTTATATGCCATTGTTTTTCTTATTTTTATTTATTTTATTATTTTATTGGGAGGATAATGGAATAATCATGCATGTGCTTTTTTCCATCCAGTCTCCGTGTATATGCAGTTTTTGGAAAATTTTGTCATCGGTTCCCACCCGCACACAATGGCCTACCCTTCCAAAAAGCAGAAGGGGTTTTAACATGGGCGCAAGATGTTCTGTGTGAGTTAGTACACAGGACCTTGGTTTATAGTCTCATCCAAAGGACTTTTGGGGAGAGTGGAGTCAGCACTGATGTTAACTCCAGAGGAAAAGTTATCTTGAACGAGAATCGAACCTGGGTCAGCAGATCACCAGCGCATCATGCTAACCACCAGGCTATCCTGTCCCGCCTCCTCCCATTGTGTTCACGTGAGTGGGAGAGCTTTATGACCCGTTTGATGAGGACTCTATTATAATGATATTGTGTTGAGGTTAATGAGAGGGTTTTATGACCAGTGTAATGGTCACACCATGAAAATCATGATATTTTATCATTGTGTTGACATGGGTAGGTCAGCTTTATTACCAGTTCAATGATCACGCCATATAAATATCATTGTTTTGATGAAAGTAAACACAGAAAAAGAAAACAAAACAAAACAACAAAAAGTCCACAAAAATCTCAACGTAATGCGACAGTAAAGACACAACGTTATATAAACATACTGCATGCATGGAAACACACAATATAACAACACCATCCAAAGACATATTAATAGCATATTATTACACACGGACATAACCCTGCTAGCTACAAGTATGCAGGTTCAGTCCCCTCCCTACCCTCCCCCCCCCCACACACACACTATCACGCACCATGCACGCTAACTCTCCATCACGCGATGGCCGCTGGGGAATATAAATTCACACGTGCCATTGCCACTGGTCAGGGAGTGTGGGAAAGTAAGATGTATAGTGTGAGACAAGGGGACATTATTGCGTCAGGCTAAACACATAGGTTGGGTAGTGGATATCCAGCACACATTGGTTTGGTTGGATTTTTTTTAAAAGGAAGAGAGATAGGGGGGAGAGAGTGACTGGGGGGAGAGAGAAGAGGGGGGGAGAGGGAGAGAACAGAGAGAGAGACAGAGACAGATAGAAAGGCAGATAGGCAGACAGACAGACAAGCAGAAAGACAGAGACAGACAGAAAGATAAGAAGATAGACAGACAGGCTTACCTAAAGACAGGAAGACAGACAGGCAGACAGAAAGACAGATAGAGACAGCATGAGACGTACTGTGAGAAACAGACATGCATACAAATAGATTACTAAGTATGGCCGAAAAATATATACAAAGACAGTGATATGCAGTAAATAAAATCGTAATATTAAACATACGAAATAGTTGGGAGATGTAGGGACAAAGGAGTCATGACCTTACTTTTGGAAAAAGTGTGTAGTACCTGGTCTTCTCCTAAGTTTGTTAATCTGTAGAAGATCTACCCGCTGGCCTCAGTGGAAACCTTCCGACTTCTGAACAGTTCATTACGAAGTTTATGAAGACATTTTCAGATTTGCTAGAGAGAATAAAGCAAGGGGATGGACTGGACAGGCAGAAAATAAGCTAGAGAGTGAGCAAGAGCAAGGGCGAGAGAGAGAGAGGGAGGTAGACAAAAACAAAGGGGAGTGATAGAAAAGGGGATATTTTCTAGCACATAGTTTTCAAATTGTGGGGATACACATTTGTACTGAAAGAGCCTCTGGTGCCATCATGAGGGGGAGAGGGGAGAGAATGGAAGAGGGGGGAGGGGGGCGGGTGTGTGGGAAGAGAGAGATTCATTTTCTGTATATGCAATTTTGTGCTTGACCAATCAGATTGTAATTATTCTATATCTAGAAGCGAAGGTGAAAACTCTTCAAATTAGGCGGCTGTTTGTCTGCCTGTCTATATGTCTCTGCCTCTGCCTGTATATATCTGTCTCTCTCTCTCCCTCTATCTCTCTGTCTCCATTCTCTCCCTCTCCCTCTTCCCCTCTCTCTCTCTCTCTCTCTCTCTCTCTCTTTCCTCTCACTCTCTCTCTTCCTCTCTCTCTCTCCTCTTATTACTTGAATGTAAGTGTTAGTTATTTTATGTTGCTTTTTCCCAGCCAGCTTCCCACAGGTTTCCATGGCATGCACCAAGCTCTGACCCCCTCCACACACACACACACACACACACACACACACACACCTACCTCCTCCCTCCCTCCCATCATGGCATTTGTTTATCCAAGAGTGCATGCATGCATGTCTGAATACCCTGAATTTATTCTGTCTTTTGTTAATTAATGGTCTGTCTGTTGTCTGTGTCTACCTCTGTCTCTGTCTTTTTGTCTATGTCTCTGTCTGGCTGTCTGACATTCTGTTGATGTGCGTGTGCCTGTATGTCTGTCTGTCTGTCTGCCTTTCTGTTTCTGTCTTTGCCCTCTGTCTCTCTGCCTCTCTCTCTGTGTCGATGATGATGTAGATGTTTGGGAGGAGGATGGCGATGATGACGGAAATGTTGGAGGTGATGTTGATGTAGATGCTGAAGGTGACAATGGTGGTGATGGTAACGATGGCGTGGTTGTTGAGGGTGATAGTGGTGGCGATAACTATGATGGAGATGTCAAAGATGAAGATGATGACAATGATGTATATATTGGAGATAACGATGGAAACGATGATGAAGATGATGATTATAACCATGATGCAGAGATTGAAGATGATAATCGTGACGAAAATGACTATACAGTTGTAGAAGATAGTGATAGCGTAGATGATGAAGATGATGATGTTGATAATGATGATGTAGAGGATGAAAGTAATGATGGTTATGTTGATATACTGGCTGCAGCTGCTGCTATAGGTAATGAAGATGCGGATGGTGATGATTATGCAAATGCTGAAGATGATGATGGGGATGATAATGACTAATGCTGTATGCCTGCAGAATTGAAAATGTGAAATGGATATAAACGTTTTTTGCTCTGTCTTCCTCCCCCCCTTCCCCAAACATGTTTGTATAGTGGCCCAAGGCCGAAGTACAATAAAACCTTTTCAGTGTTCAGTGTTCTCTGTGTCTGTCTGTGTCTGTCTGTCTGTCTCTCTGTCTATGCATCTATCTCTCTCTCTCTCTCTTTCTCTCCCCCCCCCCCTCTCTCTCTCTCTTTTCTCTCTCTCTCCCTCCCTTCCCCTCTCTCCTTCTCGTGACAGCAACATGGTTCTCTTCTTTAACACGCTTGTTGTCGACTTCCTGCCTACCTCATATGATTGTGTGGTTAGAGAATAAATATATATATATATATATATATATTAATATGACAGAACAATGGTTAATTTTATTATATGCCATGCATCTGGATTTTTTCCCTTAAAAACCTAAACAACGCAAGTAGCTCCTCCTCTACTAAAGGTTATTAATTTTGCTTTTATAAAA
>CM054162.1:14547550-14550050 GCA_028751875.1 Rapana venosa
TGCCTATCTGCCTTTCTATCTGTCTCTGTCTCTCTCTCTGTCTCTCTCCTCTCCCCCCTCTTCTCTCTCCCCCAGTCACTCTCTCCCCCCTATCTCTCTTCCTCTTAAAAAAAAATCCAACCAAACCAATGTGTGCTGGATATCCACTACCCAACCTATGTGTTTAGCCTGACGCAATAATGTCCCCTTGTCTCACACTATACATCTTACTTTCCCACACTCCCTGACCAGTGGCAATGGCACGTGTGAATTTATATTCCCCAGCGGCCATAGCGTGATGGAGATGTAGCGTGCATGGTGCGTGATAGTGTGTGTGTGTGGAAGGGGGGGGGGGGGGTTGGGGGGGACTGAACCTGCGTACTTGTAGCTGGCAGTGTTATGTCAGTGTGTAATAATATGCTATTATTATATCTGTGGATTGTGTAGTTATATCTTGTGTGTCCATGCTTGCGGTATGTTTATATAATGTTGTGTCTATACTGTCGCATTACTGTTGAGATATTTTGAGGGTTTTTTCTGTTTTTTGTTTTGTGTTCATTTTCTTTGTTTACTGTCATCAAAACAATGATATTTATAAGGTATGATCATTGAACTGGTAATGAAGCTGACCTACCCATGTCAACACAATGGTAAAATATCATGATTTTCATGGTGTGACCATTACACTGGTCATAAAGCCCTCTCACTAACCTCAACACAATGATTATGATAGAATCCTCATCAAACCAGACGTAAAGCTCTCCCCCTCACTGAACACAATGGGAGGGGGTGGGGCAGGATAGCCTGGTGATTAGCATGATAGGCATGTGATATTCTGACCCGGGTTTGATTCCGGTTCAAGAGAATTTTTCCTCTGGAGTTAACATCAGTGCTGACTCCACTTTCCCCAAAAGTCCTTCGGATGAGACAATAAACCAAGGTCCTGTGTACTAACTCACACAAAACATATTGCACACACGTTAAAACCCATTCTGCTAATCGGAAGAGTAGTCAATCGTGTGCCAACGGGAACCGATGACAAAATTTACAAAAACTGCATACACACGGGGACTGAATGAAAAAAAGCACATGCATGCTTATTTCATTATCATCCCAATAAAAGAATACAATAAATAGAAATAAGATGAACAATGGCATATAAAGACTTGATTATCAAACTGGCCATGAAGCTCTTCCAAGGGTATATAATTATGAGAAGAAACAGGCTGTAAATGCTGGAACTGTAACGCATGGGATTGTTCTATCACCTTTGAACATTAGGAACCAGCCCATGATAGAAATGGAGATATGTTGAAGAGAACTTTTTTAAGGGGGTGGAATTCATACTCTGTTACAACACACAATATATTTTGTTTAAAGAAAACCCCAGCCAAGAAACCAACTTACTAATCAACCAAACAACAAGCCAGCCAGCCAACCAACCAACAAACCATCCAACCAACCAGCCAGCCAGCCAGCCAACCAGCCAACCAACCAACATGCAAACAATCAAACCTACCAGCCAGCCAGATAACTATTTAAGAAAGCAAAAGTATCACACATATTACATAAAACAACAACCAGTCAGCCAACCAACCAACCTAACCATACAAGACATCTCCCTGTAACCTCTGCAAGTAAAACCAATACAGTTTGTCAGGAAATAGGGCAGGCAAATACTGGCCTATTACAAAACAGTATATCTGCATAGTTTTATGTCAAATACAGTTTGTAAGGAAATGGGACAGGCAAAATACTGGCCCTTTTCAAAGCAGCGTATTTGCATAGGTGTGTGTTGGACAGTTAATGTATTCCACTTTGTCTGCAGTACTTGGCAGTTTTGTTCAATATGCCATGCATTTTAACACCTGAAGGGAACAACCTAAGTCTGATCATTCATTGGCTGAGGGATTTGATTTTTTGCTGGCTGGCTTCATCTAATTTACTTTTGACCCTGACATGATAGTTTTTAGTTATTGATGTCATCCAAAAAATCCCACAATCTATAATAATTAAGACACTGTTATAAATAATTATTCTCGAAATGTACTGTTGAGCTCATCTTCAGTCATGCTAAGCCCTTGGTATAATTAATACAGATGACAACATTTGAAAAACTGCACGCACACACGGGGACTAGATGTATAAAAAAGCAGGAGAGTGCAAGTTCATTATTCTCGAAATAAAAGCAGGAATAAAAGCATAAACGAATAAATAAATACCCACATTCGACAGCATAGGATAGAAATTGCACAGAGGCCGAATTTTTTGCTTTTATAGCAAAATACTTAAAAATAGCCATTTAAGCCAATTGCCACCCAGCCTGTTGTTTATTTTGTCTCAGATGGTTCTCAGGGGATTGGGGAGAGGGGAGGGGTGGTGGGATTTGTGTGTATGTGTGTGTATGTGTGTGCCCGCAGGCCCCTGTGTGTGTAGAGGATAAAAAATGCATAATGCATGTTCTGGGTAAACCCTCAGGGTTTTTAGCTGAAGAACAGCCAACAACAACAACAACAACAAC
>CM054162.1:14557550-14567550 GCA_028751875.1 Rapana venosa
GCTCTCATCCCACTCTGTTTAACTTCAGCAAACACTGACAGTGAACGTGTCCCATCCCCATGTCTTTAAAGGTTTCTGTTGCCCCCTGGCTTCTTCTGTCTGAAGTCTACTTCTGTGTACTGTCTACAGTAATCTTTCTGTGAACATGTCTCTAACCTCTTTCCTTACATTGACGCTTTGCAGTACTAACAATAGCATTCACAAGTCCGGGTCTGGGTTTTTAAAAAAATCTTCCTGGAATCAACCTTCAACGCTGCCTGTCCTTATTCCCTCTTGGTCAGCGGAGAGAGTGGGCGTGTACTGTGGGCAAGGCATCTCCACTGTAATCCACTTTCTGCCCAATGAGCAGCTGTCTCCTCTGCCGTTTTGAAGGTCATTGTCGACCACGATGGACAAACATAAAGAAAGGAATCGACTGTTAAACTGAATTGAAAAGCATCGGCGATATTATAAAGTAGACATGCATGCCAATAACTGTCAAAATAAAATGTTGAGCGGACAGGGGGGGAGGGAGGGGGAGGGGGGCAGATCTGATTGTTTCTCAATGTTGTCTGAACTATGGACAGTTTCTATAATATATCAGCTAAACAAATGTGTGTGTGTGTGTGTGTGTGTGAGTGCGAGCATGCGTGGGGGTGTGTCTGCACGCCTGTATGTGCATTCGTGCGCTCTTGCGTGTTTGTGTGTGTGCGTGTGTGTGTGTGTGTATGTGTGTGTGTGTGTGCGAGTGTATGTGTGTGTGTATCTGTGTGTGTGTGTGTGTGTGTGTGTCCTTTAAATAATTAAACTCACGAACTACGTTATCTCCTCAATGTATTCTTCCGGGCTTTTTCGTTCTCCCTTCAAAGCCACAGACATACCTTTGTGTATTGCTTTTTTGTGATTGATGGATCAATTTGTTTATTTACTTGAGTTTTTCACACAGAAAGTTGGCATCTGGACACGTTTGTTTTGTTTTGTTGTTGTTGTTGTTGTTGTTATATTCTCTTTGAATCTTTAAATCTGTGAAGATCAAGAGATGCATAGCTGTACTCTGTCAAACTTTTGGAATAAAAAGTGTATATTGCTAGGATTCAGTGTGATTTTCTTGACAAAAATGTCGTTTCTTGTTTGTTTTCTTTCTTGCTCTTGTTGTTCTTCTTCTTATTCATCTTCATGTTGTTGTTTTTGTTGTTGTTGCTGTTGTTGATGATGGTGGTGGTCTTCTTCTTTTTTGCATTTCTTCTTCGTTTTTCTTAGCAATTCTTCTTTGTAATTCTTCTTCTTCTTCTTCTTCTTCTTCTTCTTCTTCTTCTTCTTCTTCTTCTTCTTCTTCTTCTTCTTCTTCTTAATTGTCCTTCTTTGCAATTTTTCTTCTTCGCAATTCTTTTTCGCATGTCTTCTTCTTCATCACCTCCTACGTTGTTCTTCTTCTACCTTCCCCTTCGTTTCCACTTCTATGTTGTTGTTTTTCTGGTGTTTCCGTTGTAAAGTAGTACATGTTCACGTTATGTCCATCTTTCAATGTTGTGTCTTTTCCTGTTTTTTTCCAGGCTATTTGTCTCTCAGTCTTTTACGCGAACGTAAACATCTCGTTGTATGTCTTGCTGTTTCAGCCCCCACCCCCCACCTTCATTCCCCCACCCAGGCTGTGGGATCAAGAGATGCAGGAATCTCCTCAGTCAAAGTGAAGGGAGATTCGGTAGAATCTCATCACAGCGGATGTGGTCGTTTGGCTAAAAAAGCATTGCTCTTGCTTCTGGTTCCTCTTGTCCTCGAAAGTGCCATTTGTAGTTGGGCGGTTTTTTTGGTCTCTTTTTTACTCTTGTTCTCTATATTTGTAAGCACTTTTTGTTCTTCTTGTTTTGCTTTGCTTTTTTTCTCTATTATTTTAGGGGGGACGGTCTATTACTCTTGTTTTTCCTAATTTTCTTGTTTTTGGTGTTGTTGATGTTGTTGCTATTGCTTTTGTTTTGTTTTTGATTTTTTTTTGGTCGTTTCCTCCTTCTTGTTCTAGTTCTTCTTCAAAAGTCTGTTTCTTCAAAAATCTTCTTCACGATTCTTTTTCTTGACTATATTCTAAATCTATCATCTTGTTTCAGCATCTTTTTCTTATTGCCATGGCTAGTTGTTGTATTTGTCCAAGCTTTCCTTTTAGTTTAACCATCTATCTATGTATCTATCTATGTATCTATGTATCTATCTATGTATCTATGTATCTATCTGTCTGTCTATCTCTCTCTCTCTCTCTCTCTCTCTCTCTCTCTCTATATATATATATATATATATATATATGTATATATGCAATCTGTTATTTGACAACAATCTTTCAGAAAACAATTCCTTTTCCATTTTAGAAGTGGTTCCATTTCTGCTTTTGTTGTTGTTGTCGTTGTTCTTGATGGTGTTGTTATTGTTGTTAGTCGTGATGTTGTTGCTGTTCCTCCTTCCTTCAACTTTTCTTTCATTTTTTCTGTTTTGTCTTCTTTTAAAAAAATAATCATTTTCCCCCGTTTTCTGATACAGTTTTTCAGTTCATTTTATGTCCTCTTTTGTCGCTTTCCCTTTTTGCTTCAGTAAAGATGCTAATCGTGTTATTATACTTTTGCAAGCTTTTCAGATAACAAAATGTAGAAATGGAACACACATTAAGTTTAGGATCTAGCAATTTTTTTAAAAAAGATTTGAGAACTGCGTGGGATTTCTGTTGCACTTCTAGGTATTCTTTTAATTTATTTTTCTTTTAGCGACGGAATTGTGCTATAAATAATCATACAATTGATATACGATAGACATACTCATTTGCATCGACACACTATCTGTCTTATCATCTGTTCTTCTTCTTCTTCTTCTTCTTCTTCTTCTTCTTCTTCTTGTTCTTCTTCTTCTTCTTCTTCTTCTTCTTCTTCTTCTTCTTCTTCTTCTTCTTCTTCTTCTTCTTCTTCTTCTTCTTCTTCGCAACTGTTCCTCTTTCCTTTGATGTATGCTCTAGCTTAGTTTTGTCTCTGCTTGTTTATCTCTTTACCTGTTGTTTCTATAAACAGTGCCTGTTGTGGCGCTATTTTTGATTTTGGCTTTGATTTAAGCTGTCCGTTAGTCTGTACAATTATTCCTTTTCTTAAAACTGCCATATAACACAAATCCCTTCGACAACAAAACCTAAATAAAATAGAGGGAAAAACACATAAAAACAGTGTATATTCTATCTGATTCTAAACACATTGTTTTGGTAGTTTAAGAAAAAGCAAGGAGATAGAAGGGGTTGTTTAATGTTAGGTTAAATCTCCAAGGTTAAGCGATGTTGATATTTTGTGTATGAGATAATGTTTACCCATCATTTTGTTTTTCGGAAGCTATATATATATATATATATATTTTTTTTTTTTTAACATTTGCATTTTTTCTTTCTGATTCAGGCACAAATCAACAATCTGTCAAATAACAAAACGTACGTGAACTGAACAAAAACGAACTTGAAAAGCTAGATATCATTCTTTCGAGATTAAACCGCGTATGGCTTTTTTCTGTTTATTTATTGGTTTTATGAGATTTGTGTTTATTATAACTGACACCAACTGCCGGATGTCATGAATAGCTACGTGCTTTAACTTGGAGAAAGATGGGATAAGTACTTACGTGAAAATAATTATATCTCCTCTTTTTGTTTTCCGTGGTTTCCTCTAGACTAGCTTTAGAGATCAGGGACTGTAAGAATCTACTCGGTCAAAGTCGAAGAAGATTTTTATCAGATTTTTGCATGGTAAGCCCCAGCCTTTTTGATAACACAGAGAGAGAGAGAGAGTGTGTGTGTGTGTGTGTGTGTGTGTGTGTGGCGAGAGAGAGAGAGAGAGAGAGAGAGAGAGAGAGAGAGAGAGAGAGAGAGAGAGAGAGGGGGAGAGAGAGAGAGAGAGAGAGAGAGAGTGTGTGTACATCCTACTTCTCTCGTTCTTATTGTTGTTTTTGTTGTTCTTCGGGTTGTCTTTCTATGTTTGTTATTGTTGTTATTTGGATTTTGTGTAGGTTACTATATTTTTCTCCAAACTTGCAAACTGCAGATTTTTATTGTTGTCTTTTCTGTTTTATTATTTTGTTTTTTGCTACTAGCAGGGACATGGTGTTACAAATGGTCATGTGATTTATTTTGCATACAGCACGAGAGGAGAGTTTACCTGAATAATTTATCGTTTGTCTTGTAGCTGTGTTATTGTTGTTGTTTTTTCATCGATCTTACAGTTTTCTAGCTTAGCCCACTTCCTTGTCCAGCTGATGGGGAAGCAAAGAAATGAAGGAGTCCACTCAGTCAAGCTGAAAGGACATTTTAACAGGATTTCATCTGCATGAGCCTGGATCTCTTTCGATAACAACATTATGTCTTCCTTCTCCTGCTTTTTGTTTATTGTTGTCTTTATGTTTGTTTTCTTTCTTTTGCCTTGCCCCTGTTCTCTTTTCTTTCGTATTCTTTTCTTTCTCACACTGTTCTTGGGGTGACTTTTAATAGAATGCATGTTTTCTGGTATGTCTGTTGTCTGTGAAGAGATTGATGTTCGTGGCTTTTTTAGAAACCGATTTATGTGTTTGTTTTGCCCTGTACATCGTTTCTCTATTATGTGTTGGGCAATGGTTTTTATTCCTGTGCACTGGATTACCTACAGTAACCGTATGGGGGGAGGGGGGTGTCGGGGGGGGGGGGGGGGGGGGGGATCGTGAATTGCAATACTTTTTCTGTACAGGATATTTTCCCCTCTGCACTTGTTATTCTCCAAGACACCTCTCACCACAGCTGCAGTTTTCAAGCGAAAATTTCTCTGAAACTTCTAGAACATCACCACTGGCTTCAAGATCGGACTGGTGCGTTCCATGGTCATATTAACACTTTTGCGTGCATGTGAAACGTGAGCCATAACAGCAAACTTTAGGGGGACAGAAATAAAAAAACGGGGATGAAATGCCCCCACTAACTTCTTGGTATATTGTACTGAGATCATATAACCAACGACAAAATGAAAATCAGAAATTCAGACGCCATCGGTCCTTATGAAGAGCTCCTGATTTAATAATAATAATAATAATAATAGTAATAATAGTAATAATAGTAATAATAATAATAATAATAATAATAATAATAATAATAATAATAATGTATGGAATTTATATAGCGCTGAATCTTGTAAAGCAACAAATCAAAGCGCTCAGAAGAACTTAATTTTTTTTTTATGCGTGTGTATGCGGTTTTTAAAATTGTGTCATCTGTTCCTACTGGCACACAATGACCTACTCTTTCGAACAGCGGAACAGGATTTAACTGTGCGCAAGATATTTTTTGCATGTGTTTGCACACGGGGCCTCGGTTTATAGTCTCATCCGAAGGACTTTGACATTCAGTTCGATTTTTTTGTCAAACTGGGAAGAACCTTACAGAACCTTACAGACCGATTCCACACAGTTACAGTAAATAAGATTCAATCAGCACCTGCCAAACTGGAATGTGGAGTCCCACAGGGGTCAGTTCTCGGCCCTGTTCTTTTCACTCTCTACACTGCCCCACTTTCACATATAATAAACCGTCATCAAATCAGCCATCATTTTTTATGCAGACGACTCTCAGATTCTTAGCAGTGAAACTCCCGAAAACCTGCCTTCCCTCTTGACAAATATGTCCTGCTGCCTTCAAGATATCCAAAACTGGATGATAGAGAACAAGTTACAACTAAATGCAGATAAAACCTAAGCCATGCTTATAGGGACCAAACACAAACTCTCTTCCATAACAACAGCTTCAATAGAATTCGGCAATACGTCTGTCCCTCTATCCACTGTAGTGAAATATCTAGGGGTAGCTATCGATAACACGCTCTCCATGCAAAAATTCATCACCCAAACCTGCCAGTCGTGCTACTATCAATTACGGCGCATTAGTGCAGTTCGAAAGTATCTGTCCACTGATGCAACATCCAAACTAGTCACATCTCTCATTCTCTCACGTCTGGACTATTGCAATTCCCTTCTGGCTGGTCTGCCAGCATCATCTATCCACCCTCTTCAACGTATACAAAACTCTGCAGCTCGACTAGTCCTCAGAAAGAAAAAATCTGAGCACATTACTCCTCTCTTGCGATCTCTCCACTGGCTGCCTGTGCCACAGAGAATAAACTATAAGATCTGCACCCTCTGTTACAAAAGTCTCCACAAAACGGCACCTTCCTACCTCTGTGAATGTCTTCATTTGTACACTCCTTCTCGTTCCCTCCGCTCTGCTGCAGATACCTTGTGCTTAAGAATACCTAGATTCAACCAGTCCACTGTTGGCCGTCGCTCTTTCTCTGTTTCTGGTCCAGTGATCTGGAACGACCTCCCTCTCTCCCTTCGTCAAAAGCCTACTTATGATGCTTTTAAATCCAGCCTAAAGACGCATTTATTTCAAACCTAAGATTCTCTCCTCTTGTTTCATCTCATCTCTGTCCCTGCCCTCAATAACCAACTCCCCCCCCCCCCCCATTAGCCTGCCCGAGTGTACAACTTTTGTGTGTGTGTGTGTGTGTGTATGTGTGTGTGTGTGTGGGCGCGCGCGCGCGTGTGTGTTTACATTTGTATTTGTAAAAAACTGTTAATTGTGCGCGTGTGTGTGTTTACATTTGAATTTGTAAAAATCTATTAATCATAACTGGCTGCATGCGAAAGAATAGGATGAATGAGAGCGCTTTGATTTGTTTTTTTGCAAGATTTAGCGCTGTATAAATTCCATGTATTATTATTATTATTATTATTATTATTATTATTAAGAAAGGGCGAGACTGGGAATCGAACCCAGAACCTCACGGTTTACTTGTTGGTAGGCAAACGTCTTAACCATCCTGCCACCTTCCTTCACCATTTCCGTGAATAAACACAAACTGAAAATGTATGGGTGCGGTACACAAACATGTGAACTGGCCAAGACTGTTCTACAGGGAACAGTACAAGGAGGGAGACGAAGAAGAGGCAGACAGAGAAACGACAGGAAGACAACATCAGAGAGTGCACTGGCCTTGAGTAAAACGATTTGCTACGGAAAGATGGAAGCCATGAGGAGTGGAGGAAGCTGGTTTAACAATCTTCAGTGATGCCCTAACGGTCTGACAGACTACGGGAGGGGATAGGTGAGGATGTTTTGCTTTTAGATTTGTTCTGCGTGCTTACGTACACAAATTGAGATGAGGCGCTAGCAGGTCTGCACTTGAAGTTGACCCAAGCGATTGTAAAGAAATCACCACTCTGAATCCACCAAACACATACCCTTAGATTTGAATACACAACTTAATGCACCCAGTGGAATAGAACACGAACCCTCTGAAAAGACACAACAAAAATCCAATAACAACACTGAAAACTAAACCTGATCAACTCTCAGTAGACTTCCTACAAAGAAGATGCTAAAAATGCCAGTTCAATAACAGCATCCGGAAGAGATAAGAATATCTCTTCTCGAAGGTGTTGTTGACCTGGCATTTTTAGCCAGAACCGGTGCCATTCAATCTTTCTGCTGATAACTGAGGCATCTGAAGCCAGGTTTTGCTTAGAACTGAAAAGCGATAACAGGAAACCACAAAACGAAAAAAACAGCTGCGTGACTCTTTCAAATTTCAACAACATTTTCAAGATCAAGTTCTGTAGAAATGTGGCAAGATTACTTCATAAATTATATATCTCGAAAAGGTTTGGGATAAAAACTTGCGGGAGATTCATGAAAGATCGGACTCAATCAACATTTTTTTATGTTTTTGAAAAAGAATCAGTATGGATTAGGTATGCTATTATAAGCCATGCTACAAATACCAGGAATGCAGGAATTTGAAATGGCTTAAGTTTATGGATACCTCAAAGCCTAAGAAGTTTTTGGTTTATGTTAGATAGTTTCGTTTTCCGCTTATTCAGAAGATGCTGACGTGAAGAACAAGAGCTTATATGAACATGCTTGGGATTGTTTTGCATGAACATTTGAACTGAGAGGTGTATGGAAGTTCCATGTTTTAACATAAGATCGACTGGGACATTCTGTAGATTAATATCTTTAATCCATCACGCACAGCGGAAATTTGATGCTGCAGCTGTCAGGACAAGTAGTTCATTGTCTTTTCTTCTCAACTCTCATATGACCTCACCTACATGGTAGTCCCGTGGACCATGGGAGCACCACTGAAGATTTTGCAACCAGCTTCCTCAACTCCTCGGGGTCCTCTGCTTTCCGTAGCAAATCGTTCCACTCAAGGCCAGACCATTCTCTGATATTGTCTTCCCATTGTTTTCTCTATCTCAACTCTAGCACCAGTCAAAAGCATAAACAGCATAACATTATGCTCATGATGAAATAAACCAGTCTTGAGTACTTGGCACACATAAAAACGTAATTTTGCTTTGCAATGCTTTGTTTCTTATTAATTGATGACAATGTCACTTAAAACTGCAAGGAAATAAAGCATCTTTTCTCTCAAATATATTTCAAGTAGATGACACTATTATCAATGTGCTTCTTAACATTCTTGGTTAAGACAGGTAGCTTTTGAAAAGCTTTGGTGTTTATATAACAAAAACTGTCTCCTCCTGACATAGTTATTTATAGCTTTCTGTACCACTCAAAAGTCGGGGATACTGCTAAAAGCTAATACTCTCTTACACGATGCCCTGTGCAAGGAGTTTAATCCTAAACATAAAAACAAAAACAACACAAAAACTTGCCCATCTATTGACTTTGCAAAAGTTTCATATGCCCAACGTAGCTCTCTGTAGGTTTGGAGGGTCTTCTGTTCCTATGTTTATCTAAACTATAAACAGGCGACAGTTTTCCTTCTCTGAAGCCTTTCTGAAGTTTATCATTCTCCTTGGAATTTGGTTTTGAGGTCAAATATATCTCTGTACTATGTGTGTGTGTGTAGTCTGTCTCTGAAACTGCTGTCTCACCATTGTCCTATTAATTTAATGCCTGTACTCCAACACCAAGAGCTAAAGGGCTGGGCCTGGGTTTTCTGTTTATCTTCATGGAACTGTCATTTGTACAGGAGGAAATTGTAGTGCTATAAAACCACAAATGCCATTAACTTTACGGAAGCTGGATACTGGAAAAAAAAGTCATGTGGTTATTTCTGTCAGAATGTAGGCCTTCCACAATAGTTGTTGAGCATAACATAATTATGTTGTACTTGACTTCAAAGGGTGTCATACTGGGATTTTTCTCACTTTAGAGCCTTTCCAATTAATCATAAATTGGTTCGTCTGGATGGTACCCATTTTCTCTGATTCCAATGGTGTAATAATGAGCCATACAAACAAGTATAAGGGAAGTACAAAACTCAGTATTGTCGGCTGCTTTGTCCCCGAGCTACTAAAAAGACCCCCCCCCACCCCTCTTTCTCTGTCTCTCATCTGTCTGCTCCATTTTTAAAACTTTTAAGTTGTTTTGAAGTGCACCAACATCTCATCTCATCATCTCATCTGCTCCCATCACCCCCTCCCGGGTCGTAGGGGCACTGCATTGACGAACGTTGCACCAGCTGGCTCCATTTGCAGCGGTTGTGTGCAAGTGCCTGGGTAGTGGAAAAGCTCTTCTCTGTACATTCAGTGATGTTTTCTTCCCATTTATTCCTCTGTCTGCCTCGCCTTCTCTTCCCCTGCACTGTTCCCTGCAGTATGGTTTTGGACAGCCCATCTGATCTAGTCACATGTTTGTACCATCTGAGCTTCCTTTTCTTTACTGTGGTCAGCAGGTTTTCGTAGTGCTTTACTTGGGTGATGGTTTGTAGGAAGGTTCCAACTTTTCTATAAATAAAACATATACATACATACATACATACATACATACATACATACATACATACATACATACATACATACATACATATCATCTCTGTCTGTCTCTGTCTGTCAGTGTGTTTGTCTGTTTGTCTCTCTCTCTCTCTCTCTCCTTCTCTCTCTCTCTCTTCTCCTCTCTCTCTCTCTCTCTCTCTCTCCTGATGGATTCAACATACCATAACTTATAAAACTTCTCCCA
>CM054162.1:14572550-14592550 GCA_028751875.1 Rapana venosa
GAGTTGTTCTGCACTGCTGCTGGGTCATTCATTGAAGCCATTATCTGATTAAAAAATAAAGATTTGTTTAATTTGCTGTACTTTTCTTTCCTCCTTTTGCTTCCTCCTGTATTCTTCTTATTCTAGTCTATATGTTTCAACATGTATATTCCTTTCTGATTCATTAGGAGAGGGGGTCAAAAATAGTGTAATGTACACTGTAAAACAAACAGTACTATTTTCAGAAGTAAAGCATATTGAGTAGTTCACTATCAAAATCTTCTTACAATGAGTAGTTCACTATCAAAAGCCTCTTACATTGAGTAGTTCACTATCAAAATCTTCTTATATTAAGTAGTTCACTATCAAAATCTTCTTACATTGAGTAGTTCACTGTCAAAATCTTCTTACAATGAGTAGTTCACTATCAAAAGCCTCTAAAATTGAGTAGTTCATTATCAAAATCTTCTTACATTGAGTAGTTCACTATCAAAAGCCCTTACAGCCTGGCAGCTGTCTCTAGAAATGTGTTGAAAAATAAACCCAATCTGGTCTGCTTGTACTAAAATTGGACTGAATTTTGACAGGGGACATTTCCTTGACATTTCAGCAAGATATAGGACAGGGAAAAAAACAGTATAGTCTTATAAAAAAAAACCCACAAAAGAAATAATTGTAAATAATATCCAGAATAACACCCAGGAAAGTCAAAGAAGTGAAAGACGACCATGGGGAAAAACGGCATTGGTTAAAACTGACTAGCGCAGTTATATGGAGGGCAACGTCCATTTTATGTGGCGAGACTCCTCTCAGGTGTCAACTAGGACTGTGCCACAGTTAGATCAAAAGTGGCGGGAAAATGAGAGCCTTGGGTGGTGCTAGTGAGCGTGAGATTGCTGCTGACCCATGTATAGGGGAAATGGAAGGAGTGGGAGTGTTAGTTTGGCAAGATTGGATTCAACATTGGTCCTGTGTCAGGATGAATAATATATGCTACTGTTCTCTGTTGTTGTTGTTGTTGTTGTTGTTGTTGTTGTTGTTGTCGTCGTCGTCGTCGTTGTTGTTGTTGTCAGAAGTAATGTAATTCCCCTACACTGTGTGTAGATATAGACACACCTTTTTGTTTCAGATACCAAAAAGGAAAGCTAGAAACACAATTGTAATGGACTGGTTGGTGACATGTGATCTGAGCCCTGAAGATTGATGCAACATTGCCTCAGGTCCCTGCTCCAATAAATCCTCATGAAGAGAAGAAGAATTGCTAAAAAGAAGAATTGCTAAGATGAATTGCGAAGAAGAAGAATTGCAAAGAAGAATTGCAAAGAAGAATTGCAAGAAGGAAAAAAGCGAAGAGGGAGAAAAAAGTAGAAGAAGAAGAAGACAAAGAAAAATTGTAAAGAACAATTGCGAAGAAGAAGAATTGCAAAGAAGACGAGAAAGAAGAAGGATGAGGAGGAGGAGAAGGAGGAGGAGAAGAAGAAGAACAATTCTGAAGAACAATTTCAAAGAAGAATTTCGAAAAAGAAGAATGCAAAGAAGAAGAAGAAGAAGAAGAAGAAGAATTCCGTAGAAGAAGAAGAAGAAGAAGAAGAAGAAGAAGAATTCCGAAGAAAAAGAAGAAGAAGAAGAATTCCGAAGAAGAAGAAGAAGAAGAAGAAGAAGGAGAAGAAGAAAAAGAAGAAGAAGAAGAAGAAGGATAAAGAGAAGTAGAAGAATTTCGAAAAAGAAGGCTTGCGAAGAAGAAGAATTGCAAAGAATTGTGAATAAGAAAAAGAAGATGAAGAGGAAGAAAAGCTAAGATGAAACAAGAATAACAACAGAAGCAGCAGCAACAATAGCAACAATAACAATAACAGTAGCAGCCAAAACAATAGCTTCATTTATACCAACGTTTTTTAAGCATGCCTGACACTTGAATCTGTACACTGTTCTGACTAAAAATGTCACTCAGTCTTCCCTTTCCCTCATAGACATTTTTGTATTCCTCCTTTAAGAAAACCCCTGCATAGTTACTGACATCATTTCCTGTCAGTGAGCCCTTAATTTACGGTGCATGCTCATAGAAAAGGGGAAAGTTTGAATATAACTCTGGGTCTTTTTGTTATCTCTTGTGTATGCTCCTACAGCTGACTCCCTGTGCTTTGAAAGTTACTGGGAAAGTTTATGTAATGTCTTGGGAGGAAAAATGGGATTAAGTGGCATGGAATGAGGTCGACTTTTTTTTTTTTTTTTTTTTTTTTTTTCTTGCCTCATCTTCTGACGACCCCCGTCCTACTGTTCCCACGCCGCTCATTCCAATCTCCCCGCCACAACCACACCCAGACTTGTTATGTCTCATCCTCAGGGTCGGAAGTCCACAGGGAGCTCATCACCATCAGGCCGCCGTGGGGCCACCAGCCAGAGGGGCCCTGCACTGCTGCTGGGTCACTTTGGTGGTGTTCAGTGGTGCCTGTTCTGAGCTAACATACGCAGGACACCACCTACTAAGCCCTCTACTAACGACAGTATTAGCTCAGTCGCGGAGCCAGACTGAGTGAGTTGCCCAGGAATGAGGTCGACTTTGTCCCCTGCTTGCATGCATATAGTGGCTCTTGCTTTCCTTCTTTCGCTATGTGTTGTCATTGTAGATGCACATACAGAACAAAAATAAAACATACACGCAAAAGGTATAGCCGAGTGGTTAGAACACTGCGCTCGCAATCTGACGACCCGGGTTCGAATCCCTTTCAAGTTGATAGTTTTCCCTAGAGTTAACATCAGTGCAGACTCCAGTCTCCCCAAAAGTCCTTCAGATGAGACTATAAACCGAGGCCCCGTGTGCGATTATTTTGTGCTCACGTTAAATCCTGTTAAGCTTTTTCTAAGAGAAGGCCATTGTGTGTCAGTGGGAACAGATGACAGAACTTACAAAACTGTATACACACCGGGACCGGATGTAAAAAAAGCACATAAGTGCTTATTCTATTATCCTCGATATCAAAAAAGAAAATTAAAAAAATAAATAAACACCCATATTTGTATTCCCATTCTGCTACCCCTGTGAGGCGTATATATTTTTTTTTCTGCGCCATTCATGTCAATTTTTCCTCCCCCAAACATACTTCAGCTGGTCAAGCTGCATCCTCAGATTTTGGAAATCCACTGAGGGATTATCAATGTTAGGCTGCCATAAGGCCATCGACCAAAACGGGCCCTGCAATAGTGTTGGGTTACTTCAATTGTGTCAGGTGGCTCTTTTCCTAAGCCAATACTACTTTCTAAGCCCGATCACCTCCACCTATCCCGTAGTCTTGTAGTCCATGGGAGCACCACTGAAGATTTTGCAACCAGCTTCCTCCACTCCCTGCGGTCCTTAACTTTCCTAGCAATTTGTTTCCACTCAAGGTCAGTCCACTATCTGATGTTGTAGATCTTCCCATCGTTTTCTGTGTCTGCCTCTTCGTCTCCCTCCTTGTGCTGTTTCCTGTAGGACAGTCTTGGCTAGTCCACATGTTGGCGAGACGTGCCCGTACCACTTCACTTTGTGCACAGAGTAATCTGATGTGTCATAACATGCTATAGAAAGTGCATATACTATTGCACACGTATGCACGTGCGCACATGTGCATGCAACGCATACATTCTTTTTCTATATCTCTTTTCACATACAAACACACACACATTCATGCGTGCATAAATGCAAATAGGGATGGAGGAGAGAGAGAGAGAGAGAGAGAGAGAGAGAGAGAGAGAGAGAGAGAGAGAGAGAGAGAGAGAGAGAGAGAGAGAGACACACAAATCCAATCCAATCCAATCTTGTTGTCTATAGCCCCCCCCCCCCCACTCCCACCACAGAGGCCATATCAGGGCTTTCACCTTGTCAACTTTTAAATCTCAGATTTAAACAGTGCAGCTATGAAAAGATTAAAACAGCCTATAAAACGAACTCTGCTGTCACTCCTTGTATCAACCCCCTGGCCAACCATAAGGGTCAACCCGGGACGGGAACCGCATTGTGGGAAAAACACATCAACGACACATAAAATGAGATAAAACCCAAACCAGCTTCAATAAAACAACCCTTTTCTTAGTGACAAACTGTAAGAAGTTCACTCATATCAAACCAAAGAAGCCCAATTCCCTCAGAAAGTTAAAAATGGTGTCCATGGACCATCTCGAAAAAGGATCTTCAGGGAGTCTGCAGTTTAATGCTTGTGCCTAATATCCTGGACATCTCCACACTCCAGAAGAAGACAGACAGATAAACAAGCAGACTGACTGAGCACTAATCAATCAAAGAACTCCATTAGCAGAGAGAGAGAGAGAGAGAGAGAGAGAGAGAGAGAGAGAGAGAGAGAGAGAGAGAGAGAGAGAGAGGAGAGATTTGATCAGCAGAAGAATGGAAGCGACACTAAATCCAACCCAATCAAAGGTAGCATATAAACTGCGACTCCTTGCCTCCATGTTTCATTAAATTCTCCCTTTCCCTCAAATCATTTGCATAGAGCAAAGATCACTGTTTGGGCAATGACCTCTGACCTTTAAAGGAAAAATACAGAGGATTAGTGCAAAGGCATCCTTACAAAGGCTGTACTTTGTAAATATGTTCCGGACAGGAATAGAAAAAAAAAAAGGTGGTGATGCTCTTGTGGCGACACACTCTTCTTGGGTAGAGCAGCCTGACTTCCATGCAGAGAAACCTGCCCTGATTTAAAGTGGCATAGTGTACAATACACTGCAATACAATACAATACAATACAGTATGATGCAGTATATGCACTACAATGCAATGCAATATAATATAATATGATATGATACGGTACAATACAGTACAGTGCAATTCAATACAATACAATACAATACAATACAATGTTTAGAATCATGATTCACATTGTACAAGGTGTAGACCTAAAGACAAAGCATGTTTCAGGTATGGGATTGTGAATTATGATAGAGGATTCTTTAGCTATTCTTCATTATCTATTCTACATTTTTGAATGATAGTTTCTCTTTTTTGTATATTTGTTTTCACCAGATTTTAGCTTACATTGTATTCAAACCATTTTATCTTTAAATATACCTAAACGTATTGACCTTTGAAAAAATGAGTTGCCATTCATGAGTCGTCCAAAGATAATCAGCTTAAACTGTCATGTCTACCAGTTTCCTAATACTTACAAAAACTGAATGTACTAGAATTGTTGAATTAGTTCATCATAAGCTTTTCGTGCGTGGTGATAATGCTCTTTACGGCAATTATGTTCAATAATTCTGCAGGACTTTCTCATTAGAATTTTGTGAAAACCAAATTTTAAAATCTAAGAATATCACAGTTACTGCATTAATGTTGTACACCAACAGACATAACCGGAGAAATGTCTTTGTTTAGCCTTTATGAGCTCTCAGCACAAGACAGGTTCGTTTTAGTATATATCTGATAGGACCGTATGAAAGAAGCATGCTGAATATAGCCGTACATTTTCTGCTGTACAGGGCTGATTTTCAGTTAGAAAAAAGTATATTGCTTCAAATTTGTTTTGGGAAGTGATTCTTAATCCCCCTTTATGCTGACATTATTGTGTAACTTTTCTGAGTCTGAACGTACATAATTAATTACATTTAACAGGCAAGGGCTTGGAAATTGCAACAATCAAAATCTGTTTGGGAGTATTTGGTTATTTTTGTTTTATTTTGTCATTGTTGATAAAAGTTGCCCAAAAGGACATAATATTATTGTGTTTAAAATATCGAATTCTGAGTATATCATAATCTTAGATCACATATTCAGGTATATGGTATTCATTTGATTGACTACCCACCCACCTCCCTTCAACACAAAAGTCCTTTGGATGAGACTATAAACCGAGATTCTGTGTGCAAACACACGCAGTACATCTTGCGCACACGTTTAATCCTGTTCCGCTTTTTATAAGAGTAGGCCGTTGTGTGCCGATGGAAACAGATGACAGAATTTACAAAGCCGCATACACACGGGGACTAGATGTTAAAAAGCACATAAGTGCTTATCCCATTATCCTCGACAAAAAAGAATAAAATAAAAACACAACACACACCTTTCCCTTACACTCACACCCACACACGCACACTCACACACACATCACACGCACACACACACCGCACACACACACACACATACACACATACACACACACACACACACACATACACACACACACACACACACACACACACACACACACACACACACACACACACACACACACACACACACACAGGCGCGCATCCTTGACTCTCCTCAAAAGCCTTTCGGATGAGACTATAAACCAAGGCTCTGTGTGCGAACGCACGCAGAACATCTTGCACACACGTTAAATCCTGTTCCACTTTTTGTAAGAGTAGGCCGTTGTGTGCCTGTGAAAACATATGTCAGAGTTTTCAAAACTGTATACACACGGAGACTGGGTAAAGAAAAGCACATAGTGCCTATTCCATTATCCTCGAAATAAAAGGAAAAAAAGAGAAATAGATAAATAAACAAATGAAGGAATAAATAAATAAAATGAGACCATAAAGTGCGGTCCTGTGGGTAAACACACAGAGCGTGTATCATACACTTAAGAAAATAGTATTTCAGAGAAGTCGGCTAGCCCTAGCTGCTGGTATAGATTACACAAACATTGGTAGCATGCAATCTTGCAATGTGGCATCGTCTTTTGGGTATTTTGCAAAGTGATGCAGCAACGAGCCAGGGAATCTAGACAAAGAAGATGAAAAGGAAAAAGGAGAAGAAGAGGCGGAGGACGAGTAGGAAGTGAGAAGAAGAAGACGAAGAAGAAAAGGAGGAGGAGGAAGAATTAAGAAGTCGAAGACAAAAACGACGAAGAAGAAAAAGTAGAAGAAGAAGACAAAGACAAAGACAAAGATGAAGACGAAGAAGAAGAAGAAGAAGAAGAAGAAGAAGAACAAGAAGAAGAACAAGAAGAAGAAGAAGAAGAAGAAGAAGAAGAAGAAGAAGAAGAAGAAGAAGATGAAGAGGAGGAGGAGGAGGAGGAGGAGGAGGAGGATATGAGAAGAAGACCAAGAAGAAAAAGAGGAAGAAGAAAACGAAGAAGAAAAAGAAGAAGAATATGAAGAAGAAGAGGAAGAGGAGGAGGAGGAGGAGGAGGAGGAGGAGGGGAAGGAGGAATTGAGAAGAAGACCAAGAAGCAGAAGCATTGCGAAAGAGACGATCTGTGAAAAATGCGAAGAAGAAAAATGTAAAGACGAATGCAAAAAAGATTACAAAGAAGAATGCATAGAGGAATGCAAAAAAGAATGCAAAGTAGAAGAAATGCTAAGAAGAGGAATTTAGAAGAAGAAGAAGAAGAATTGCCAAAGAATCATTGCAGAGAATAATAAGAAGAATGCAAAGAAGAAGAAAAATGCAAAAGGAAGAAAAATGCAAAGAAGAAGAAGAAGAATTGGGAAGAAGAGAAACTGCACAGAAGAATTGGGAAGAAAAAGAAGAATTTCGAAGATGAAGAAGAAAAAGAATTGCGAAGAAGATTTGCAAATAATAATAATTGTCAAAAAGATGAATTGTGAAAAATGTGAAAAAGAAGAATGGAAAGAAGAAGAAATGGGAAGAAGAAGAATTGGGAAGAAGGAGAATGCAAAGAAGAAGAATGCAAAGAAGAAGAAGAATGAAGAAAAAAGAAGAAGAAGAAGAAGAAGAAGAAGAACAAGAAGAAGAACAAGAAGAAGAAGAACAAGAAGAAGAACAAGAAGAGTGCAAAAAAGAAGAAGGAGGAGAAGAAGAAGAAACAGAAGAAGAAGAAGAAGACTTGGGAGGAAGAAGAAGAAGACTACAGTGGGGAAGAAGAAGGGAGAGGGGAATAGTCAGAAAGACGAATATATATACGATTTTTCTCCATATGCATGCATGGTAGTTGCACTTTTCAAAGGCCGTCTAATATATATCCTTTCCTTTTCTGAGCGCGTTTCCTTGCCCAATGAGAAAGAGCAGCAGAAGTTTCAAATTGGCCAGGAGAAAACTATATATAGCTCTTGACACCATTTCCTGTCCACGTGACCTCAATTTCCGCTACACATTCGATAACAGGCTGGTGTCTGAGTGTGTGTATACATTTACTTCTTATGCAACGAAAGCACTAGCACAAGGTTGGTGCACTTGTAAAGGGTGTTGAAGTGTACATGTCTGCTTGGGAGAGTAGGGAGCAAGTGAGTGGCATGGACTAAGTGAACTTAATAGTTTTCTTTTGCTGTTGTTTGTTGTTGTTGTTGTTGTTGTTGTTGTTTTTTTGGGTGGGAGGGGTTCGCTTCTCAGCTAGTTCCAGGGTTGACTTAATTGGGGTTGTTTTCTCTTTATTATATGTGCAAGCATTTTTAAATACATTTTTCTGATATGTGTTCTTACCAGCCCACATGGCCTACTCTTCAAAAATGCAGAAATGGGTTTAACATGTACACACGCTTTTCTACATACATCAACACACAGTGTTTTGGTTTGTAGTCTCCTTTACAGTACTTTCAGAGCAAAGGAGCTGGTTCTGATGTTAACTCGATGGGGAAAACATTTCCCTTAAACAAGACATCTGGGTGGTGGCTCAAATCCAGGGTTGCTACAGGGTCATTAAATTGTGAGCACAGCATTGGAACCACGGGTTCAAATCTCATTCAAGAGGATTTTTTCTCTGCAGTTAACATCAGTGCAGGAGCCACTCTCCATTTAAGTCCTCAGGATGACAGTACAGTAAAATAAAGTGAAATGAAACCATTAATCTTTTCCAGTTGCTGATAGTAAGATGGATGTGCAGAATGTTTTACTGACTTACATCTGTTTCACATAATGACATAATATGAATAATGACATTATATACAGCGAAACAGGAAAATTCAAGTGTGCAGGGTCCCTTATGGTTTAAATTTGTTTCACGTACTGACATATTTACAAAAAAACAGAAAACCCAGAGAAGCAGAAAAAAGGGTCAGATCTTCAAAAGGAAAAAAAACAAAAACTCAGATTTACAAAGAGAAAGACTTTTCTATCATTTTTCTTTCTTTTTTGCCCCTCCATTCCCTTCTGGTCCCTCAAACGTGTCTGTTTTTTTCTGTCTTCTTGATCCACTATCCTGTTTTTTTTCCCCCAGAAAAATAAAAATAGAAAGTCTCTCTTATCCCGAAGTCGGAGGGGGCGGGGTTCTGATTTGTCGGGGGCTTAAGGGCGGTGCCCATTCTCGCTCATATAACAGACGAAATAGTTGCCTCTGAGCGTTCACAAAGGAAATGGTCCCACAATGGGGGGAAATACGTTTCTTTAAAAAAATGCAATAATCACATCGAGATGTGTGGAGATTTTCCGAAGGAACAGAAAAAATAAGGGTAAGTCACAAAGCTGGTTGTGTTAGGAGTATTTTTAAGTTATTTATGGGGGGGGGGGGGGGGGGGCCCCCCTTTTTTTTGGGAGTAAAAGTACAAATCTTTCAAACTAAAGAAAAAAGCCTGTTATTTTTTCCAAAAATTTTACTGGTTTTGTGCGTCTTTGCAATTCTTTATGCTGTGTCGTTTTGGGCACCCAAAAAAAAAAACTTTGCTCCTGCGTGTTTTTTATTGTTTGTCATTACATTATACGCACAGGAAAATTGTCTGCTATAATCTGCTGTCCCCGGGTTTCGAATTTTTTTCAGAGGATTTTTTCCTTGGTTAACATCAGTGCTGACTCCCCCCCTTCCTACACAGCCTCGGATGAACATAAATCGAAGACCCCGGGGGGCAAACGCACCTAGAACCCTGCGCAACACGTGAAATCCCGTTCCGTTTTTAGCATAGTAGCCCTATGCTGCTTGGAGCGGTGACAACCTTTAAAAAAATTTCATCACACGGGGGCTGGATGAAACAAAAGAGCTCATCGTGCTTATTTTTAATTTCGAGTAAAAAATACAATTTCAAAAAAGATGTAAAAAAAAAAATAAACGCTTTGCACCTCACCACAGAGAGTGCTTTGCTAAATGTGCAGATTGCATTTTTCCATTTCATTTTCCCTGTATTGGGTTTTTTTTTCTTTTTTTTTTTTCTTTTCCTCATCAAACGCAAATCAAGCTTTGTTGTTCCCCAAATGAGCAAGAAACCGCTTTTCCTTAAGCGCCTGACAAGTCAAGCCCAGCACAATCATTTCAGTTGTGGGGAGAAAACGTTGCCTTTTAAGGCCTTCCCAGTAGGAAGTTTAATAAGCAGGAAAAAGGAACAAGAAGACAAAAAACCGAAAGGGGATGTGAAGGAAAAAACAAAAAAAAGACAAGGGAGAAACAAGAGAGGGGGAAAAGAAAAACCCTGACAAATTTCCAGAAGGGGAGGATGCTATTTTGTATGACAGGTCCCCCGGGGAACCCTCACCTACATTTACCTATCCCATATTTTTTCCAGGACCAAGGGGGGCACCAATGGAATTTTGCGACCAGCTTCCTCCACTTCCATGGATTTCTGCTTTCTTTGGCAAATTATTCCACTCAAAGCCAGTCCACTCTCTGATGTTGTCTTCCCATCGTTTTCTCTGTCTGCTTCTTCGTCTCTCTCCTTGTACTGTTCCCTGTAGGACAGTCTTGGCTAGTCCAGAGGTTCGTGTGACATGCTCGTAGTACTTTACGTTTTATTTTCCACTGAGGTCAGGAGCTCTTCATAATGTCTGATTGCGTTTCTAATTCTAATTCTGGCATGCTCACGGGATAATTATTCTGCAAAACTTGGCCAGGAGCAGTATTCCTATCGTCGTGGGTTCTTTTACAGATAATCAAAGCGCCATGAAGACTTTAATTTGGTTTGTCATAAGACCCCAAAAGATCACCACCCCAATGACCAGTCATGGCCTGATGGTAATCGGATATATGATCTTTAAGCTCTATACACAAGTATATTTATGGGGGCTAGACTCCCAGTCCTGCTCACAATACTGGATCCCCCCCCCCCTTTTTTATAGTTCATACCATTTTAAGTCACGACAGATTTCGGACTGCTCTCCGCGGGAGAGTGCGTCGCCACAAGAGCAGCGCCACCCGTTATTTTATTTGTGTTCTTTTGCTGTCTGAAACTGTATTTGTTTCCCTATCAGAGTAGCTTCTTTCTACAGAATTTTGCCCAGGAAAACTCTCTTGTTGCCGTGGGCTCTTTTACGAGAACTAAATATATGTAACACACAGGACCTCGGTTTATCGTCCCATCTGAGAGACTAGGTCCCAGGCAACCACTCACAGTCAAATGAATGGGGAACAAATTTTAGGCCCAAAAGTTGATCAAACCACCGCACACTTCCGACCCGGATTTTTCGTTTTCTGGGCAGGCGCGTTACCTCCAGACCACTGATCCACCTGAGGTTCAACAGTCTTCAGCGTAGCTGCCTGATAAGTAGGTGAACATACGCACGCCCTGGCTTCAGTTCAGTCTCACCAGTACACCCAGCTGTTAACGGAGACCTGCCGCTCTTTAGGTCCATACAGGGAAGGAAAAGCAGCGAAGGGGAGGAGATAGGCGCCACCCTCTGTAATGCTGGCCCCCCAGAACAGCTGAGGTCTCTGACACCTTGCTCCCCAGCCACTGCAACAACATCTGCATGTCGCGAACAGATGAGCACATTGTTTAGGGGATCGGTGGTGTTCTAATAATTATCACTAAGAGTAAACAGACGTTAAACTGAATTGAATCGGAAGTGTAGAGCTAAAGTGCCTACCTAGAATGCGAGAAGTGCCGGTTCAATTTCCCGTTTGTGCCCCCCTCCCTCAAAAGACAACAAAAAAAACCTTTTTCAGGACGTTATAGCCTGGCTGGTTAGAGCGTTGCACATTGTGCTCGTGATCTGCTGACACAGGTTCGAATCCCGTTCAAGTAGATATTTTCCCCTGGAGTTAACATCAGTGCTGACTCCATCCCCCCTAAAAGTCCTTGAGATTATAAATTGAGGTCCCGTATGAGAATGCACGCAAAACATCTTGCGCACACTTAAATCCTGTTCCGCTTTTCGGAAGATTAAACCATTGTGTGCCAGTGGGAATTGATGAAAAAATTTACAAATTTGCATACACATGGGGACTGGATGTAAAAAAAGCACATGAGTGTTTATTCCACTATTCTCGAAATATAAAAAAAAAATTGTGATCTTCAGAAATAGCTTTAAGTGACTACAAGAGAGATTATAAATATGTAATTACCACCCTGTCACATTGCTAACCATAGAACAAGGCAGAAAAGAACAATTAAGGCACGTTTGCATTGATAAATTATTTCTAGCTTTGTGGTGAGAGTCTAATGGATCTCTGTGACAAATCGCTACAGGAATAGAATAATATAGATATAGAATGTAAACATACTTTTACAAGTAAAAAGAAAGAGCAACAGAAGTTAGAGTGATAACAATCTAATTTTGACTTTTTTGTGTGAATGAAACCTTTGCAAACCATTTATCGTTGATTTATGCACACATGAAAGTATTTACACCCCATACCACCCCCGCCACCCCCTCCCCACACACACACATACTCCAGACCAATAGGGATCTTTTCCACAACTCACACACATACACGCACACGCACACCCCCTCCCAACGCGCATGCACAACACACACACACTCACACAAACCTGCAGGTAGAGCGTATTTGCGACTGCACACACAAACACATGCACAGATTCCACGTTCACACACACACACACACACACACACACACACACACACACGTACGCACGCGCACGCACGCCACACACACACACACACACACACACACACACACACACACACACACACACACACACACACACACACAGGATCAATCTTCCACTGCTATATGATTCCTTCTACATACATTGCCTACTCTTTCACACTTATATCCTAAACTTGTGTGTGTGTGTGTGTGTGTGTGTGTGTGTGTTGGGGAAGGGGGGCGTGTTTGCCTCTCTCTCATCTATTTATGCATGCTCATAACTGTGCTCTCTCTCTCTCTCTCTCTCTCTCTCTCTCTCTCTCTCTCTCTCTCTCTCTCTCTCTCTCTCTCTCTCTCTCTCCTCTGTCTCTCCATACACACACACACACACACACACACACACATATGTGCGTGCGGCTTTTTTTTGGCCGTTGCTCTTTCTCTGTTTCTGGTCCATCGATTTGGAATGGCCTCCCTATCTCTCTTCGCCAAAGACCTTGTGACACTTTTAAATCTGGCCCCAAGACATATTTGTTTCAAACCTAAGAATTTCCCCTCCTGTTTCATTTCATAGCTATCCCTGCTTTTCAACAGCCAAAGATTCCATCACCCTGCCAAAGTGTATAACGCGCTACACTAAATCCAATCCAATCAGAGGTATCACATGAGCTGCTACTCCTCGCCTCCATGACTCATTAAATTCTCCTTTTCCCTCAAGTCATTTGCATAGAGCAAAGGTCACTCCTGAGGGCATAGACTTTCGACCTCAAGACTGTTAATACTGAAGGACAACCGTGGAAAAACCCGTACTATTTCGACTTTTGACACTATCACTAAGTTGTTTTAAATTCGTTTGGAGTTACACTGATCTGCAAAAAGCAATGATGCAGTAGAAAGTGTCATTATATATATATATATATATATATAGAGAGAGAGAGAGAGAGAGAGAGAGAGAGAGAGAGAGAAAGAAGAGAGAGGAGAGAGAGAGAGAGAGAGAGAGAGAGAGAGAAAAGAAAGGGAGAGAGAGAGAGATAGAGAGAGACTGCAAAAAAGAAATCGTGCAGCAGAAAGTGCCATTATATATATATATATATATATATATATATATATATATATATATATATATATATATAAGAGAGAGAGAGAGAGAGGAGAGAGAGAGAGAGAGAGAGAGAGAGAGAGAGAGAGAGAGAGCGAGAGAGAGAGGGGGAGGAGAGAGAAGAGAGAGAGAGAGACGGAGAGAGATGAGAGAGAGAGAGAGAGGGGGGGGGGGGAGAGAGAGAGAGAGAGAGAGAGAGAGAGAGAGAAGAGAGAGAGAGAGAGAGAGAGAGACCCTAACTCTTGCCAAAAATAATTACCTAAGACTGCCAATAAAATAAACAAGACTTGAAGAAGGAGTTTGGTAGGATGGTTAAGGCCTTTGCCTGCCAACATATAAACTGTGAGGTGCTGGGTTCCATTCCCAAACTTGCCTTTCTTCCCAATTTGAAGACAAAATCGAACAACTTCTTCTTCTGGTCTATATGATTATGATGGTGATGATGATGATGATTATTATTATCATTATTATTATCATCAGTATTATTGTTGTCGTTGGTAGTAGTAGTAGTAGTAGTAGTAGTAGTAGTATCCTTGTTGTTGTTATTAGTATATTGTTGTTTCTTTTATTATCTTCATTACAATACTCATCATCATCATCATCATCATCATCATCATCATCATCATCATCAGTGTTTCTCATTTTCTTCCAGCTCTGTCTGTCTGTCTGTCTGTCTGTCTGTCTGTCTGTCTCTCTCTCTCTCTCTCTCTCTCTCTCTCTCTCTCTCTCTCTCTCTCTCTCTCTCTCTCTCTCTCTCTCTCTCTCCCTCACCTTGTCTCTCTCTTACCTCACCCTCCTCTCTCTGTCTCTGTCTCTGTCTGTCTGTCTGTCTCCACCCCCCCCCCCCTTGCATCCCCCTCCCTCCCATCGTCCCTATCATCCAAACATCGCCCTTTACTGACCTTCCTATCTTCCCTACCTCCTTCTCCCCTAACCCCCACCCCTACCCCCCACCCCTGTCCACCCACATCTCACGCTACAGTGCTTGCCAACAGACGTAAAGCACGTTCCGACTTTCACTCTTCCTTTTAACTGTGCATGCACCGGAAATGAACAGGGCTGGGACAGGAAGAGACATTACAAGCGTTGCCATCTTTCCGGAAAGAAGAGGACTGAGCTTTTATTGTCTCTTGAAATAGTGAGATGGGGGGTTTCCTTTTTTTTTTTCCTGAGGGATGGTAAGCTTCAATCAATGGAAATAATGGAGAGAGGGAGAGTGAGAGAGAGAGAGGGAGAGGGAGTGGGAGAGAGTGGGGGGAGAGAGAAAGAGTAGGGGAGAGTGGAGAGAGAGAGGGAGACAGAGAGAGGGAGAGAAGGGTGGGGCAGGAGGTATGGAGAGAGAAAGAGGGAGGGGGGAGGAGAGAGAAAGAGAGAGAGTGTGTGTGAGTAAGAGAGAGAGAAAGAGAAAAAGAGAGTTAGAGAGGTAGGGAGGGAGGGAGAGATGGAGAGAGAGAGACATTGGGAGATGGATGCTAGTGTTTGTGCGTGCGTGCGTGCGTGTGTCTCTGTGCGCGCGCGTGTGTGTGTGTGTGTGTGTGTGTGTGCCTAGGTGTGTGTGTGTCTCTGTCTGTCTTTGTGTTTGAGAGAAAGAGAGAGAGAGAGTTAGAGAGAGAGGGGGTGGAGGGAAGGAGAGAGAGGGAGGTAGAGGGAGGGAGGGAGGGAGAGAGAGAGAGAGAGGGAGGAGCGTTGCCGCTTTGACCAATTTATTGTCATTGCCCAATGTGGTCTTTTGACAAGGGGGGTTAAACGCAACTTTCTTTTGTAAATACAAAAAAATACAACAAAGCTTACATGATGCATTTCACGCAATGAAAAGAAAATAACTCTCTATATTTGGATTCGATTTAAAGATAGATAGAAAGATAGATAAATAGATAGAGAGAGAAAGAGAGAGAGAGAGAGAGAGAGAGAGAGAGTAGACTTAGTTTGAAAACACATGGCTGTCGGTAACATTTTGGCACTATGTATCTTTCTCTAATATCTTGATAAGCTGGACAGCATACCACAAAGTGTAATTCATCTTGAGAGAGAATGAGAGAGAGATAGATAGATAGATAGATAAGAGAGAGAGAGAGAGAGAGAGAGAGAGAGAGAGAGAGAGAGAGAGAGAGAGAGAGAGAGAAAGACAGAGATAGACAGACAGACAGACATATAGAGAGGAAGGTCTCTGAATGATTCATAATACTTCGGAGGAGAAACATGCGATGCTTTGAACTTTTTTCATGAATGATAAAAATGACTCTCGCACTATAGGCTGTCCCCACAGATTTCTTTAAAAAAAATGATTAGGAATCTAGCTCTTTGTAGTTTTTGTCTTAAATAATGCTATTTTGCGCGTGCGCACACACACACATAAATACACACATACACACATGCGTGCGCACAAAAAGAAATAACTACACACATAATATACACGCAAGACAAAACCGCACACACGCACGCACGCACGCACGCACGCACGCACACACACACACACACACACACAACACACACATACACACACACACACACACACACACACACACACACACACACACACACACACACACACACACACACACACACACACACACACACACACACACACACACACACACACACACACGTATTTACTTTAATGAAACAGTTGACAGAAAAGCAAAATGTGGAGCTGAGCATATCGATGGGTCTTGCAGCATAAGTGTTCCTCTCTCCATCCATGAGGGCTATAGCATGTTACAAAATGCATGTTGGAAACACTTTAAAAAGAAACTACAAAGTACCCGTTATTCCTGGAGTGATGATGTAGCCCATGTATTATTTTTTGATAAGATCAAATATCGTAATTTACATGAATATAGAAATGTTGTATCTCTTATATACAGGTTTAAGCTCAATGCTTTTAGAACAATTTTTTTTTAAAAGCAACATGTATCTGTGGTGAAAATGTTACTAATGATCACAATCTTTTACGATGCAGAGATCTGAAAAACACCTTACCTGCCTTCCCAGTCCGTACCTTGCAGCAAGTTCTTAAAGACATTCCATTAATGAAAGAAATTGTACTGTCATTAAGCCATACTCCTATTTTCAGACTCCTCTGATGTAAGGATAGCTTCAAGTTATATGAATTGGACAGTTGCTATTTTTGCTGTTTGATGTTTTTGGGGTTGGTTGTTTTTGTTGTTTTTGTTTGTTTGTTTTTTGTTTTTGTTTTTTCCCCCAGAATTCTTGTTTATGCTTTTTTCATAATAGTTGTTTATTGCGATTGATTAGTTATGTGCATACCCCTCCCCCCTACACACGCACAAGCACGTGCGCGTGCGCGCACACACACACACGCACACACGCACGCACACACACATACACACACTTTCCTGTCTGATATCACTATTTAGTGGAAGTACGTTAAACTGAAGAACTACTACTACTACACACACACACGCACACACACACGCACACACACAAGACAAAACTACATACATACATATATACATACACACACAAGACAAAACTACACACACACATACTCATACACACATACACACATACACACGCACGCACATACATTACGTGTAAAAGACATAACTGCACACACACACACACACACACACACACACACACACACACACACACACACTCTCTCTCTCTTCACACATAAACATATACATACACATGAAAGACATAACTTCACACATACATACACACACTCTCTCACACACACACATACACACACATAAAATACATAACTACACACATCCATACACACACACACTCTCTCTCTCTCTCTCACATACACACACAAGACTGTGGATTTCTTTTTTCATATTCATGTACACATCCATCTATAAGACCTGAGATATGTTGATATTTGGATGTTCATCCATTGTCGCGCATTTCTTTTCCATTCATAAAAAACCAATAATGATTATCATGCATCTTGCTTTGACAAAGACATTTCACCAGCCATAGTAACAAAATAGTCACACGTGTTTTTGTATTATATTATATTGCATTCCCCTTTAAATCACGGCAGATTTCTCTGCGCAATATTCGGGCTGCTCTTCTTGGGAAGAATGCGTCGCCACAAGAGAAGCGCCACCCATTATTATTTTCTTTTTCCTATCTGCAACTGTGTTTCCCTATCACAGTGGGTTTTGTTTCTACAGAATTTTACCACTGACAACACTTGCTGTCGCTGGTTCTTTCTTTTACGTGAGGCTTAATATGAGTAACATACGGGACCTCGGTTTATCGTCTCATCCGAAAGACTAGGACCCAGACCACCACTTATGGTGTAATGGATGGGGGGAACAGTTTCGGGCCCAAACGGGGACTGAACATTTACACACTGTACTTCGAACCCAGACTTTTTTTTGCATTGTAGGCTGATACGTTAGCTCTTGCGTCGTCAGCGCCTGGGGTTTATCACAGTTCTTGATTAAACCATTGACGCTGGGGATATTAGCAAAGTGAGAGGCTGTATGACCAGTGGCTTTCTCACTCATGGAAGTCTACTTTACAGCTTAGTGATTGGTGATCGACTGTGACTCTCTGACTAGGAGGCTTGACTTGCACAGTCCTTATGTGCTGCAGCCTTGGGGGCTGGTTGGCCTTTGGAGAACATCTCCTACGCTGACTGTCCTTATGCCCACTTGGCCGAGAGAGTGGGGATGTACTGTGGGCAAGGCATCTCCACTATAATCACATTTCTGGCCAATTTCCGAAATAGCAGCTGCCTCCTCTGCTGTTGTGGAGGTCATCATCGAACACGACGGACAAACATATAGACCACCGATCGCCACAAAGTTGAATATATATATATCTCTCTCTCTCTCTCTCTCTCTCTCTCTCTCTCTCTCTCTCCTCTCTCTCTCTCTCTCTCTCTCTATCTCTCTCTCTCTCTCTCTCTCTCTCTCTCTCTCTCTCTATATATATATATATATATATATATATATATATATATATACTGCTGCTGAATATCAATAGAACACAGGCAACAATCCACACTGGGGCAGTTATTGCTCCAGACAGTAGGTAAGTAAAGAGAGTAAGGCTGATTTATGTATAAACAGAGATAAAATATTTGTTTTTAAAGTGTAGAAAGAATGTATAACACTATAGCTGATTTCGAAGAGTTTAACATAACAAACAGGTTTGGCAAACAGTACAGATATGCCATTGAAGGAAAGGATGGTAATGTACGTGTACACCTAGTATACTTTCACCTTTGGAAGAAGAAAGGGAAGATTGATTCAAATGAATGAGTTGTTGAAACCATATCAAGTTCAGGAGTAACTTGAGAACTTTAAAAACGTATTCCTTTTTTACTACGCTCAAATCTGGCATAATGCTTTTTAACTGGTGCATTTATAGTTAGTAGTTTCTATTGGGCCCGCAATCATTAATTTTTATGCATGTCTTCACACACTGGACTGAGGTAGATAGACAGGCTTCCTGTGAACTTGTGACCTGAAGATGCCACTTGGCTGGTGCAGAAAGAGAGAGAGAGAGAGAGAGAGAGAGAGAGAGAGAGAGAGGGAGAGAGAGAGGGAGAGAGAGAGAGAGAGAGAGAGATAGAGAGAGGGAGAGAGAGAGAGATAGAGAGAGGGAGAGAGAGAGAGAGAGAGAGAGAGAGAGAGAGAGGGAGAGAGAGAGAGATAGAGAGAGGGAGAGAGAGAGAGATAGAGGTGGGGGAGAACTCGAACTCGAAATGAACTCGAAATGTTTATTGAGAGTCAAAGTCAAAGTCAAAGTCAAAGTCAAACTTTTATTTTCAGATGGTACATTGAATAAGCAGTGCATTTGCTTTTTTTCATCAAGCCATCTATCTAAAGAAAAAGATCAAGAAAAAAATATAATGTATATGCAGACATAGAATAAAACCCCCCAAATATATGGTAAACTATACAAATCAAACAAGAAAAACAATAACATATGCATATGTGGAATAAAAAAAAAAAACAGAAAAATATTAGACCATACAATTCAAATAATTCAAAAATCTTGAAAAAAATATCCGTCATAATACAAACAAACAAGCAACAAAGAAAAACCAAACCAAAACAAGCAAAGAAGACAAAACAGAATAAAAATATAAAAACGCACACCAACTGCTTCCCTCCACCCCCCCTCACACACATACACACACAAACCTTCAACCATACAAACAACTGAATACAACAACAACAAAAAGATGAATCAACAAGAACAATCACAAGGAAATAAACAATCAAACAAACACAAACATACGTACACAACAACAGCAGCAACAATAACTAACATAGGACAAGAATAAC
>CM054162.1:14597550-14605050 GCA_028751875.1 Rapana venosa
AACAGGTTTTACCGTGTGAGCAATATGTTGTGCGTGCGTTCGGACACGGGACCTCAGTCTTTAGTCTCATCCGAAGGACTTCTGGTGGGGATGGTGTCAGCACTGATATTAACTCCAGAGGAGAAAGCATCTTGAATGAGATTCGAGCCCGGGTCAGCAGATCACGAGCGCATTTCTCTCCCCTTCTGCCATTTGTCCTTGTCAATCTCAATTTGTCTCTCTTTATCTCTCTCCCCTTCTGCCACTTGTCATTGTCAGTCTCAAGTCTGTCTCTCTCCATCGCTCTCTCCGTGTGCTATTTGTCATTGTCAATCTCAATCTGTCTCCCTCTTTTTCCGTCCTTGTACCATTTGTCATTGCCAATCTCAGTTTGTCTCACTATCTCTCTGTCTGTTCCTCGGCCATTTGTCATTGTCAATGTCAAGTTTGTCCCTCTATCTATCTTTCCTTCTGTCATTTGTCATTGTAAATCACATTTTGTCTCTCTCTAACTCTCTGTCTCTGAAAAAGTGGACAAAAAGTTTGTTGACCTCACTGAGCAGATGGCAGACCTTAAGGGGAATGTAAGGGGCCTGAGGGAGGAGGTGAGTGACTTACGACGCAGAAACGAGACCTGACGAAGACCAACACTGACTGTTGACTTCGACAGGGTTCATCGTCTGGGTGAAAAACCTGACGCACCTGATGTTCCTCTTGTAAAGACAAACTAAAAATCCTGAAAGCAAGCAGAAAGTTAACGGGCAGTAACATGTTTATAGGTGAGGACTTCTCTGAATGTGTACGGGAAATCAGACGAAAGCTGACTCCCTTTATGAAAGATGCTAGGAGCAAGGGCCAGAAATGTGCCATGGTATTTGACCACCTGATAGTTGACGGACCGCGACTGTACCTAGACCAACTGACAGAGACGGAATAACGAGTTGGCCAGCCCAGTGATGTGTTGTGGGAGGGGGGCAAAAGATGTTCGACACCGGCAGACTGCAAAACTGTCAACAATGACAGCGGCACGTGCAGCCAGTGACAGGAACAGTAGCGCTGAGCTACGTGCACCCTTGCGCAGCACGTGAAAGATAAATGTGTTGGGGGTGGGCAGGGGGGAAGAAAAAACATGTCCCTTGCAGCAAAAGTTGTGTTTTGATGAGTTGTCTAATAAAGGGGAAATAAGCCCGTGTTTAAATAATACGTTGGATTTTGTAAATAAACGACCTTTTTCTTTTTTTTGTCATGGAATGTGAATGGTTTAATTTCAAAGATCAAAGATCAAGACTTTGTTTCATATATTTGTAATTTTGACTTTGTGTGCTTAATCGAAACATTTATGGAATATTCTGACATAGATTTTTTTGCTGGTTACAAAGTTTTCTGTAAACCTGCTATTAAACTTATAAAGCAGGGAAGACGTTCAGGTGGTCTAGTCTGTCTGATTAAAAATGAATTCCTACCCCATGTGCAAATGATGAAAGTGTCTTTTAGTGGTATCGGTATGTTTCTTATTGACAAACAGTTGTTTGGAACTGAAAAGAATGTTTTGTATGTCTGTGCATATGTTCCTCCTGAGGGCTCTCCATTCTATGCTCACTTTGACCTTGATAATGGTATACATTTATTGGAGGAATGTATTATCGATTGTTTACTCAAACATGATGCTTATGCTATTCTGTGTGGAGATTTAAACAGTAGAACGTCAAATGTTGCTCAAGATTACTCACAAGATTCTTCTGTATATGCTTTACATAAAAGTCAGTCTCTTTGTTCTGTTCGTTGTTCACAAGATAGTAAGTTGAATAATTATGGAAAAGTGTTATTAGATATGTGTACGACTTTAAGTTTATGGATCCTGAATGGTGTATGTAGAGGTGACCAAAACTGTCATTACACATACATTTCAGAGTCAAGAAGCAGTACTAATGACTATTTTATCATCTCATGGGGTGTGTGTAAGTGTGTAAGTGTTTAAGTGTGTGTGTGTGTGTAAGTCTGTGTATAAGTCTGTGTGTAAGTGTATAAGTCTGTGTGTATAAGTGTGGTGAGTGTGGGGCGGGGGGTGGGGGGTGTGTTGGGGGGAATTTCGATGGAAGTAACTCTAATGAATAGATTTCTGTGTCAAAATTTTATTGTCCCTTTAAAAGTGGGGAGTGATGGGAGGGGGCGGGTTGTTGTGGGAAGTAACTCTGGTGAACTGATTTCTGTATCGAAATTGTATTGTCCCTTTAAAAGTGGGGAGTGACGGGAGGGGGCGGGTTGTTGTGGGAAGTAACTCTGGTGAACTGATTTCTGTATCGAAATTGTATTGTCCCTTTAAAAGTGGGGAGTGACGGGAGGGGGCGGGTTGTTGTGGGAAGTAACTCTGGTGAATTGATTTCTGTGTCAAAAAGTTATTGTCCCTTTAACAGTCTATGATTTGTATGTGTGTGTGTGTGTGTGTGTGTGTGTGTACGTGTGAAGGGGGAGGTGCATGGATGCTGATAATTATTGAATACACTTTTGTTTTATACAGTTTCTGTCTTTCTGTCTGTCTCACTCACGCTCTCTCTCTGTTTGGGATTTTTGCTTGTTTGTTTTTTGTTTAGGTGTATGTATGTGTGTGTGTGTGTGTGTGTGTGTGGAGGGGGGAACGGTGTTTTTTTGTTTGTTTGTTTGTTTGTTGTTGTTTTTTCTTGTTTTTTGTTTGCTTGTTTGGGAGGGTGCTTTTGTCTGTTTTTCTTGTTGTTTTTTTATTTATTTTTTTGTTTGTTTGGGTTTTTTTGGGGGTTTTTTGGGGGTGGGTTCTGGGGTTTGTTTTGTCTTTTGCTCGTCCAGGGTTGTTTGTTTGTTTTTTTTTTTTTTTCTTTTTCTCTCTTTTTTTTTAAACAAATTTTTTCTCCCTTTGCTTCTACTGTTTGAAAATATGAGTACTGAGTGCATTTTCAAATGTGACCCCACGGGCGGGGAATGGATGTAAAAAAGCACATAAGTACTTATTCATTATCTTGAAAAAAAAAAGTTTCTTTTACTTACAATGTGTAGATGTTCTTTTTATGACTTTCTTGGCTTTCCTCCCCCCCCCCCCCCCCCCTCTTTATTATGTGAGTGTATGGGTATTGCACTTATTTTATTATCATGACATTCAATTTGTATGAGTATAATTAAAAAGTGTTTGTGTTGATCGTGTGCTATGTGAGTATAACATATTTAGTATTATCCCTGAAACACTCCCTCATCCCCCCACCCCCACACACATCACCCCCCCCCCCCCCACACACACACACACGTATACACACACACACACTCACTCACTCACTCATATTCTCTCCCTCAATGACTGTATAGGTTTAGATTTCTTCTTTGTTTTATTTCTTGTTTTTTATTGTGTGGATGTATGGGTATTAAATTTATTTCATTATCATGACATATAATTTGAAACGAATATAATCTAAAATGAGTGTTAATGGGATCGCATACTGTTTTGGGAATTATATATTGGATATTATCTCTGAAATAGACACACACACACACTCTCTGTCTCTGTCTCTCTCTCACCTTTTATCGACTTGCTTATAGTTATAGTGTATCCTGATGAAGGATTCATATTTTATATTTTCAATACTTTATTGGACTTGCCTCTGTACTTAAGTTTTAATGAGTGCCCTATTTCAATATCTTATAGATATATGTAACAAGTATGTGTACCATTTGACAATGTGTAGATGTTTATCTTTATGACTTATTAAGTTTGGTTGTGTTATTTTTCTTGGCTCTGTTGTTGTTCTTGTTGTTGTTGTTTGTCTGTTTTTCTCTTTTTTATCTTCTTCTGTTGGTTTTGTTTTTCTTTCTCTTTTGCTTGTTTGTTTATTTTGGTTAGGGTTTTTGTGGGGGTGGGGGGTATTTTTAGGGTTTTCTTTTTATTTTCTTGCTTTGGGGGGGGGGGGTTGTTGGGGTGGAGCTGTTTTGAAAAGGGTTATTTCCCTGTGTTTTTATTGTGAGTATGTATAAGTAATGAGTTATTGATATTAAGATGTATCCCTAACGGACGGGGACTGGATGTAAAGAAGCACATGTGTACTTATTCATTATCCTCGAAATAAAAGAATTTGTCATTGTCAAAAAAAATTGTCATTGTCATTGTCTCTGTCTCTGTCACTTTCTATCGCTCTGTCACTGTCTGTCTGTCTGTCTGTCTGTCTGTCTGTCTGTCTGTCTGTCTGTCTGTCTGTCTGTCTGTCTGTCTCTCTCTCTCTCTCTTCTCTCTCTCTCTCTCTCTCTCTCTCTCTCTCTCTCTCTCTCTCTCTTTACGATCATGATGCATTGTGCACACACTTGTTTGCCATTCTGTAAAGGTACATGTAAATGTTTTGCATGTAAGTGTGCTATGTGTGAGTGTATCTGTATTCATGTGTTTTATTTAGTTTTCATTTATTTCCTTTCTTTTATTTCGAGGATAATGGAATAAGCACTATTGTGCTCTTATTTTTACATTCGGTCCTTGTGTGTATGCAGGTTTTCTAAGTTTTGTCATTATTTCCCATCGGCACACAATGGCATACTTTTCTGAAAAGCGGAACAGGTTTGAAGTGTGCTCCAGATGTTCATACAGACACTCACATTCTGGCAAGATGTCCTTGTTTAAAACACTACCTTCAAGGGAATCTTAATCTTCAATTTTACTAGACAAAATACATTGAAAATTGTTCATGTCTCTTTGCTTGTGTATTTGTGTGTGTGCTCTCTCTCTCTCTCTCTCTCTCTCTCTCTCTCTCTCTCTCTCTCTCTCTCTCTCTCTCTCTCTCTCTCTCTCTCTCTTCTCTCTCTCTCTCTCTCTATCTCTCTCTCTCTCTATCTCTCTCTCTCTTTCTCTCTCTTTCTGTGTCTGTCACTCTGGATGTATATATATATATATATATAAATTTATGTGTGTGTGTGTAGGTGGGTGGCTAGGTATGTAGGAAGGCAGATAGATTGATATGTGCACACATACTTTCTCTATTTTCTTTATTTTTTCCTTTTCCTGTATCACTTTCTTTTTCTGTCTTTCGATTCTACTTCTGTGTTATAGATATCCATTTACACGCGCGCACGCGTGAATGTGTGGGTGTGTATGAGCACTCACTGCTCTAAATGTATTGCCCTCGCCTAAAAACGTTATTGGTTCTTGGTTACAGAATAAAAACAGTTTTTCATCAACTTCGTAAATGGTTGAATAGTTCTGTGTTTTAGTCTATATGAGCTTTTGTAATATCGTTTTTTTTGTTTTTGTATTTTGTTTGTTTGGGGGTTATTTCTTTCCCTCTATTTGCCGATTGATTTGTTTGTTTGCGTGTTGTTTGTAGTTCTTCAACAAGTATATAAGCGCTTTTTTAAATTCATGTTTTATTTTTTTTCATTATGCAGAAGTGTGTTTAGTATGTAGTGTGTGTGTGTGTGTGTGTGTGTGTGTGTGTGTGTGTGTGTGTGTGTGTGTGTTGTGTGCAGGTGTGTGCGCGCGCGTGCGTGTGTTCTAGCGTGCACGGGAGTTCAATTTTGTCTTATGTTTACATTTACAAATCTGCAAATATAGATATTTATCAAAATAACCTTACGGTTGCACAAATTATGTGCTTTTATATTTGCAGAGAGCTCATTAGCATACACGTGTCTGTGTAATGTAGTATCAACATTAATGTGTGACTGTGGGTGGACAGTTATTTCCTTTCTGCTTACTGACATAAAATATTAAATTATTGATAAAGCGCTTTTATAAGTATAGTATAGTATAGTACACACACAGAGTATTCACACTTATTATAGATAGATAGATAGATAGATAGATAGGTAGGTAGATAGAGAGATAGAGAGAGAGATAGAGAGAGAGAGAGAGAGAGAGAGAGAGAGAGAGAGAGAGAGAAAGGAGAGAGAGAGAGAGAAGAGAGAGAGAGAGAGGAGAGAGAGGAGAGAGAGAGAGAAGAGAGAGAGAGAGAGAGAGAGAGAGAGAGAGAGAGAGAGAGAGAGAGAGAGAGAGAGAGAGAGAGAGAGAGAGAGGGTGGGGGATTGTCCTGGATGCAGTTAATTCCCTGTCACATAACCTGCATTTTGGAAAATAAAATGTAAGTATTTTGTGCATGTATGTTTATTTCTGACAGGCATTTGGATACATCTAACCCTGTCAGAGTTGTTTGTGTAAGACTGATTAAGTACATTACAATGTAAGGAATGGGAGAGGGGAGAGGGAGAGGGGGGTAGAGGGGGCAGAGAGAGAGAGATTTCAATGTGGTGTCCATCCGATATCTTGTGCACATACTCAGAGAGAGAGAGAGAGAGAGAGAGAGAGAGAGAGAGAGAGAGAGAGAGAGAGAGAGAGAGAGAGAGAGAGAGAGAGAGAGAGTGAGACAGACAGACAGACAGACAGACAGAGACAGAGAGACAGAGACACAGAGACACAGACACAGAGACACAGACAGAGACAGAGAGACAGACAGACAGAGAGAGACAGATACAGACAAACAGACAGACAGATAGATACAGAGACAGAGACAGAGACAGACAGAGATTTCTATGTGATGTGTAGCCGAGATCTTGTGCAAATAGTGAGGGTGAGGGAGAGGGAGGGAGGGAGAAAGAGGGATGGAGAGAGGGAGGGAGGGAGGGAGAAAAAGAGAGATAGAGAGAGAGAGGGAGAGAGAGAGAGAGGAGAGAGAGAGAGAGAGAGAGAGAGAGAGAGACAGACAGACAGACAGACAGACAGACAGACAGACAGACAGACAAAGATGTGTAGCCGAGATTTGCGCACATACTCTACACTAAACAGCCATTCATTAACAGAACTCTGAACAAAGACCTTGGTCAAGTTTTTGTTTTATTTTTTTATTTTTCTCGTGGCAGATTAGTAGAACATTACAGATTTGTCGAACATTTCATCAGATTTGTAGAACATTTCACATTTCTATCACATTTCAGATTTGTAGAGCATTTCAGATTTGTCGAACATTTCATCAGATTTGTATGACATTTCATCAAGGTTTGACGGCCCTGTGTACAAGTCATTCTGCCATTTCCCTTTTCTATCAGCTGCGAGCCGGCTACCCAACCCTCACTCCAGCCTCTTTTGGCTGAAGGGGGAGGTAGGCTTTTCCCAATGCTCTGACCAGCAGTGACACAATGACAGACCCACTGAGTTTTTTTGCTTTTCAATTTCTTATACCTTTTGAAAAAAAAAACCCAGAATTATTGTGTTCATTCCTAATATAGGTTTCAAACACAGAAGTGACAAAAAGCGTTTCAGTTCCAGTCGTGTAATCTTTACAGCCAGAAAGCACAGTCACCTTGAATGGGTAAGCGCAAAACATCAGCTTGTATGTTTTTTAAAAGTTGTGCAAACTTGTTTTTTTTCAGGAAAGAAGTCAGTTTGGGTAGCCAAGTGTCAGTGGTGTGTGCTCACCACTTTCAAAAAAACCACAACAACAAACTACGAAACATTTTCAGGTTATTCATCAATTTTGTACACGGCTGTCAAGAAGTACAGGAAAAAATGGAAGCAAATCTGATTAC
>CM054162.1:14610050-14617550 GCA_028751875.1 Rapana venosa
AATCTGACGATCCGAGTTCGAATCCCGTTCAAGGGGATGTTTTTCCCCTGGAGTTAACATCAGTGCAGACTCCACTCTCCCCAGAAATCCTTCCGACGAGACTATAAATCGAGGCCCCGTGTGTTGACGCACTCAGAATATCTTGCGCTCACGTTAAATCCTATTCCGCTTTTTGAAAGAGTAGGCCATTGTGTGCCTGTGGGAATAGATGGCAAAATTTACAAAACTACATACACACAAGGAACTGGGTGTAAAAAGCACGTGAAAGCTTATTCCATTATCATTGATATAAAAGAATAAATAAATGAATAAAATAAAATTGTGAACTTGATCTCAGAAATGCACACGTAATTTTGTTTCCCTAGTCATTTTCGCTACATTTTTCTCAGATCTCACAACTAATTCGTATTATTATGAAGAAAGATAAGTTCAGAGTCTGCCAGATTTGAAGTAAAGACTTAAATCAAATCAGGAGGGAGATAGGTCAGTGGTTAGAGCGTTGAGCTCGTGATCTGATGGCCTGGGTTTGAGCCACTACAGAGACGCCCGTTTGTGGGGATTTTTGCCCTTGGCATCAGTACCTATGCCATTTTCCCGAAAGTCCTTCAATGACACTATAAACCAAATCCACTCCTCCCCCCCCCCCCTTTCAGATGAAGACTATAAACCGAAGTTCAATGTGCGAACCCACGCAAAATCTTCCGGAAATATTAAGCCCCGTTCCATCTTTCGTAAGAGTAGGCCTTCTCGTGCTAGTAGGAACGGATGACAAGATGTTAAAATACCCATTCGCGCGAACTGACGTTTTATAGACATCATTCTAAAGTCGGAATGTGGCTACCTGAATAGTGGGTGAACGGTCACCTTCGCAAAATATTACTGGCAAATCGCGGAGATCTATTCGAGGAACCATAAGAAAAAATCTTATCTAGAAAAGCATGACCCGAATGTTGTGAACAAAAAAAAGGCTTCTGCAGCAAAGTCATTGTGATCATTTCTATCAGCTTTAACATATTGCAGAACATCTTGCGCACACGTTAAATCCTGTTCCGCGTTTCGTAAGAGTAGGTCATTTTGTGCCAGTGGGAACAGATAAAATTTACAAAACCGCATAATCACGGGGACTGGATCTAAAAAATGCAAATGAATGCCGAATCCATTATCCTCGAAATAAAAGAATAAATAATTAGATAAATGAATAAAACTTCTGGATTCTGTTTGTATTGATCAGGGAAACACAATTCAGCTCATTTAGCATTTGCCTTGGGTTTGGTTTGGGTTTTTTTTTTTGGGGGGGTTATATTAGATAGGGGGGGGGGGGTAAAGACATTGTTGAAGAACTGATTCAAACTGACGTTGGGGAAGGAGGGAGGGTGGAGGTTGGGGAAGAGAGCTAGTGGTTAGAACGCGTGATCTAAGGGCCATGTCTAATGGATCAAAAGTCCTTCGGATTAGACTAAACCAAGGTCCCGCGTGTGAACGCACGCAGAACATCTTGCGCTCATGTTAAAACCTGTTCCGCCTTTCATAAAAGTAGCCTGTTGTGTGCCGGTGGTAACAGATGACAAAATTTACAAAACTGCATACACATAAGGACTGGATTTAAAACAAAAAAGCTCAGTAGTGCTTATTCCATTATCTTCGAAATAAAAGAATTATCAAAAAACCCCACAAAATTGCGAAATTTATATTTAGTGGGGCGGGATTGCTTGGTGGTTTGAGCATTGTGCTTGTGATCTTATGGCCCGGATCGAACCACTACTAAGGCATTTGTTTAAGAGGAATACCCCCCCCCCCCCCACCCCGTTATCAGTAACGCATTTGCACTCATGTGACAAACAAAAGTTACTGTCTGAGCGTTCAAGAAGTATCCACTCCATTCGCCCTAAGATTCCTCAGATTGAGACTTTCAACTGTGGTCTTGTGTCCGATCGCGCCTAGAAAATATCTTGCTCACTCATTAAAACCCATTCCACTTTTCGAAAGAGTAGGCCTAGAATTTAGAATTTCAGGCAGATAAATCTTTTATTACTTGACGGGATATACAATACAATTTAATATTTCAGCACCACACTGCTATTAGCTTTTTCGAATGTCATATTTTATTTTCTAGGTGGTTTCCATGTCAATATCTCAGAATATAGATGAAATGATGTTTTCACTTGACTTAAGTGCAATTCCCGTATGCTCCCAACACATTTTTACAAAGCTTTATACTAAAATAGGAATGTTTGCATTTCAGCCCAGTGATTATTTGTGATAGCAAAATGACTAAAGTGACATGTGTGTTTGTCATGAAGAGTTCAGAATTTAGGGGTCTAAAGATTAAATCCCAACAGCACTTGATAAATGAACTTCTCTCTTTCGGCTGAGACTATTAAAAGGTGTCCTGTGTGCGAACGCACGCAGAAACATCTTGCCCACACGTTAAAGCCCGTTCACTTTTCGGAACAGTAGTTCATTGTGTACTGGTGGAACGATGGCAAAATTGACAAAACTGCATACACACGGGAGCAGGATGTGAAAAAAACCACAGAGATCTTATTCCATTATCCTCGAAAAATAACAGTTTTGATTTTCATATTGTTGGTGACAAAATTACGATGCAGACTTGCCAATGCTTTAGATACATTCTGTCTACTTATGGCTTTGTAAAAACACTAACATAGTCAGCATTCATCTACAGCTTTACAGTAGCACCAATACATTTAAAAACGGAAGCTTAAAATTTGGAACATGTTGAGGGGGCGGAATAGCATTGTCGTTAAAAACCATGCGCTCGTGATCTAAACGTCTGGAGTCACCACCACAGCACCCGTTCAAGGGAATGTTTTCCCTGGAGTTAACATCAATACAGACTCCACTCGCCTGAAAGTCCTTCCGATGAAACTATACACCGAGGTCCCATGTGCGAACACACTTAAAACATCTTACGCACACATTGAAACCCAAGAAAAGTAGGCTTTTGCGTGTGGAAAGGAGCAGACAATATACTTACAAAAATAAATGCTAACACACTGGTGTGTTTAGACAATCTCCTCCGAAGTCAGAATGCAGCTACCTTAAAGATTGGGGGGGGGGGGGGGATAGCGGTCGCATACACAAAAATCTCACCTTGGAGAGTGAACCTTGAATCTCTAACAGAGGAACCAAAAAAAGTGTGTGTGTGTACTTACATTTTTGAGTCGTGGATACTGCTCCAGCAACGATGTTGCTCTTGATGCTGCTCCGGCGACGATGTTGCTCCGATGATATTGTGCTTGACAACTGCTCTGGTGACGTTGTTCTTTATACTGCTGCGACGATGTTGTTCTTGATACTGCTGCGACGATGTTCTTGATACTGCTGCGACGATGTTGCGCTTGATACTGCTCCGACGACAATGTTGTTCTTGATGCTTCTCCGACGACGATGTTGTTCTTGATGCTGCTCCGACGACGATGTTGTTCTTGATGCTGCTCCGGCGACGATGTTATTCTTGATGCTGCTCCGACGACGATGATGTTCTTGATGCTGCTCCGACGACGATGTTGTTCTTGATGCTGCTCCGACGCTGATGTTGTTCTTGATTCTTCTCCGACGACGATGTTCTTGATGCTGCTCCGACGACGATGTTGTTCTTGATGCTGCTCCGACGCCGATGTTGTTCTTGATGCTGCTCCGACAATGATGCCGTTCTTGATGCTGCTCCAACGACGATGTTGTTCTTGATGCTGCTCCGACGATATTCCGACGATGATAATGCACTTGATGCTGCTCCGACGACGATGATGTTCTTGATGCTGCTCCGACGACGATGTTGCGCTTGGTACTGCTCCGACGACGATACTCCGACTATGTTTCGCTTGCTACTGCTCCGAAGATGTTGCGACGATGTTGCGCTTGATACTGCAACGACGACGATGTTGCTGTTGATGCAACTCCGACGACGATATTGCGCTTGATACTGCTGCGATGGCGAAGCTCCAACGATGTTGCGCTTGATATTGCTACGGCCACGATGTTGCGACGATGTTGCGCTTGATTCTGCTCCGACGACGATGTTGCGCTTGATGCTGCTCCGATGATGTTGCGCTTGTTACTGTTCTGATGATGTTGCGCTTGATACTGCTTCGACGATGTTGCGCTTGATATTACTCCGGTGACGATGTTGTGACGATGTTGCGCTTGATACTGTTCTGATGATGTTGCGCACTGTGCTGATGATGTTGCGCTTGATACTGCTCTGACGATGTTGCGCTTGATATTACTCCGGTGACGATGTTGTGACGATGTTGCTCTTGATACTGCTTCGACGACAAACTCTTCCTACTGCTGTGGCGTTTATGCGAGCTCTTGATGCGTTGATGCTGTCTCTTGATGCTATCTGTTGTGTTGATGCTAGCTCTTGATGAGTTGATACTAGCTCTTGATGCGTTGATGCTAGCTCTTGATGCGTTGATGCTAGCTCTTGATGCGTTGATCATAGCTCTTGATGCGTTGATGGTAGCTCTTGATGCGTTGATAGAAACTGTTGAGAGACACAAGCCCAGAACTGAGATACGATCCCCATGACAACTGCCGACACCAATGCCAAACTTCTGAGGAATCAGAGCAAGAAGGAAGAGACCCAGAAGGTAGAGAAAGTGCTGGAAGACAATGTTTGGGGGAAACCCTACCTCATGCCGGCGGAAACGCGTCGAAGTCGGATGCGCTGGGCCTGACTCGTCAGGCATGTAGCGGCAGTGCAGCGCACTTTCGCTCCTATGACAGGCATCAGTAGTTGCTGTCTGTGTGTTTGAAGAAGAAGAAGAAGAAAAAGAAGACAGGGGTGGTGAAATGTCGGAAAATGTCGGAAGGCGGATGTCTCGTCGCATCTAGTCCCTAAAGTGTTTCAAAGATGGAAGGTCATAATGACGCCACTCTGATACCTAAGCCCCAAAACTCCTACTTACTTAGCTGTTCAATCCAGTGGAAGGTGAAGACGGCCGTGGATTGTTCTAGATCCCTGGGCATCGGAACCAGGCAGTGAGTGCACTAGGTCTGCCCTTCAGGGATTCGGTGATGCACTTTCTCCTATTTCCCATTCTAAACCCTTCAAGCCCCATACATCTGACATCTGTCTACTGAGTCATGGGGATCTTGGACACTGTTCTGGGTCATGCGCTTCAACATCGTGGCCGTGGCATCTTCATGATCTCCGATGAGAAGGGTGATGATCACTGATGATCTGGTGACAAAGACCATGAATGGTGCCTCCATGATCTCTGGTGAGAAGTGTCACGATCACTGAGGGAAGATCTGGTGACAAAGACCATAAATGGCGTCTCCATGATCTCTGATGAGAAGTGTGATGATCACTGATGAAGATCTGGTGACAAAGACCATGAATGGCGTCTCCATGATCTATGGTGAGGAGGGTGACGATCATCGGCGAAGATCTGCTGACAAATATCATGAACACAACTATCATTACATAGTCTACGGTAACTTTTCACCCTAAATAAAATCAGGCGACAAAAAGGAGCGGGATAACCTTAGTGGTTCAAGTGCTGCGCTTGTGATCTGACGGCCCGGGTTCGAGCCACCACAGTGGCACCTGTATGAGGGGACGTTTCCCTTTGATTTCAACATCAGTACCTTTTTGCCCAGCCAAGGTTAAGCAGCATCGAGTGTGGTTACCTGTTGGATGGGTGACGGTTTGCGCACCTTGGCTCCGGTACAGTTCCCCAGCTCCCCCACCTATAAGTGGGTACCTGCCTTCTTTAGGGTCAGGTAAGGTAAAGCAGCGAGGGAGCGGAGATAGGCACCGCCCTCAATATGCTGGCTCCTTGAGAAGTTGAGGTATCTGATTCCTCGCTTCCCTACGACCACTTAGGTTATGGGACACCTTTACCTTACCTACTCCACTCCCCAAAAATCCTCTTTCCCCGTGTGCGAACGCATGCAGAACATCTGGCGCACACATTTAAACAATCCTTTCAAAAGAGTAGGCGAATTCGTGCTGGTAGGGATGGATGACAATCTCAAAAACACATGCACATGGAGTTTTTACACAGCATCCCTGAAGTTAGAATGCGGCTACCTTAATGGTGCGCAAAAAATGGTCGCATAAGCAAAATCTTACCGATGGTGAACTTCGGAGCTCTTCCCGAGAAACAAACAAAAAAAGACCGCATAATTTTCTTACACCGAGTTACGGTAAATTTTAGCTCCAGAGAAAAAAAAAGTTCCTCGTAGACGGTGCAACCAAGGCCCGAACCTGTGTTATGAAATCCTTCATGATTTACAGTCAGTCGCTCTAACCACTGAGCTCTGCCCCCCCCCTAAAATGTTTATCAATTTTAGAAACTCCGCATTATACGGAATTGTTACAGGGCAACTTCGTAGAAAGTAGCGAAAGCTGAGGTACATTGCCCTAACTTGTTTTATAATGAACTACCTTTGAATCAAATTAGAAATGATCGCCTGAAACGGTGTTAAACCTATTCATTGTGATCTTAGGAAAACAGATTTCATAATGGGGGGGGGGGGTAATAGTCTAAAAAGACGCATGCAAACTAGTCTCGCACTTAGACATCAGCCCCGAAGTCAGAATGCGGCTGCCTTAACGCTGGGCAAAAACGGTCGTATACTCAACAATCTCACCTTTGGTGAACACTCGGAGCTGTAGCGGAGGAAACGAACGAAAACAGTTTTGGCTCCAGGTGAAAATTCCTCTTAGATGGCTTGGACAAGGCCCCAGCCTATGCTGTGAAATTTCTATTTAAAAAAAAATTACGGAGTTGGTCGCTCTGACCACTGAGCTGTGCCCCCCCCCCCCCCCCCCCCAACAAAAAACCTCAACAGTTTCACTTTCAGAAACATTTCCGCATAGTACGCAATTGTTACAGGAAACTGCGCAAAAAGTAGCCAAAGCTGCGCAACACTTTAACGTGTGCGGCAACATGTTCAAAATAATATTGATCTCCTGACCCCGGTACGAATCTCGTTCAAGGGGATTTGTCCTCTGGAGTTTACATGAATGCCGACTCCACTCCCCCTTAAGAGACTTTCGGATAAGACTACAAACCTAGGTCCAGTGTGCGAACGCACGCAAAACATCTTGCGCACACGTTAAAACTCGATCCGCTTTTCGTAAGAGTAGGCCATTGTGTGCTAGTGCAGTCGGAACGGATGACACCATTTACAAAAACTGCCATACACACGGGGACCGGATGTAAACAAGCACACGAGTGCTTTGCTTATTCTATTATCCTCAAAATAAAAGAATAAATAAATAGAATAATAAGGTACCTTTGAATCAAATGGAAAAGTAGTTGTATAAAATCGGTACGGTATTGAACTTGTTCTTGGTGATATTCGGCATACAGAATCCTTCATACACTTGAGGGAGAGGGGGGAGGGGGAGGCGGAATGGCCTAGTGGTTAGAGCATTGCGCTTGCGATGTTAACTGCCCGGGATCAAGTCACCACCGACACGCCTGTTCAAGGGGATTCTTGCTTTGAAAGTTGCATTAA
>CM054162.1:14622550-14627550 GCA_028751875.1 Rapana venosa
CCTCCCTCTCTCTCACACTATCTCTCCGCTATTTTGTCACACTTACCAGCGCAAAAAATCGAACCTGAAATACAGGATATAATTCTCATCAGCAGAGGCAACGTGGAAGGGGGTTATGGGATAGAGAGTGAAATCCTTTTAGGAAAACCTCCAGTTCCTCTTTTGTCAGTGGCAACATCACGTGATGATTGGATTCTGTGGGATATTTATGACATTGTGGCCTACTCCTAGAATGTGTTCTTTAGGGCTGTCAGCATTTTCGTTATAGTTATTGTCACCTGTCTGAGCGTTTGTTATGTTTGTTGTTGACGTGCTTTTTTCCTAGCATGACTTTTTTTTATCGTTAAGGGAATACATGTTAGAAGAAGAACACTTGAGTATTTATTCTTTTATCTCGAAATTAAAAGTGTTTGATTTGATTTAATTTGATTTGATTTGATTAGTCTGTCGTGTCTGTATGTCTGTTTACCTGTTTATCTGCTGTCTGTTTCTCTACCTGTCTGCCTGTCTGTATGTCTCTCCTTCCCCTTCTCTCTCTCTGTCATTTTCTCTAACTCTCTCTTACTTTTCTAACCCGTCTTTTCCCATCTCTGTCTCTCTGTTACATATTTTGTCCTAGTATTTTGATCAGCATGTAGAGACGAAAGACCCTTCTCAGCAGCAGCAGAGTGGTTTGAAAGGATACAGACAAAAATCCTTTTTAGGATAAAAATCACAACATATTTCTGGCAGCAGTAATAGCTAGTGATGATTTGGTATCCCGGTTATTTTACAATACTGTCAACATTGTTTAGTACTACATTACTATAAGATCTCTACAGTGAGATTATTTTGGAATGTGTGTTTTTATTTGTATGTTTGTTTGTTCGTTTGTTTGTGTGTCTGTCTGTCTTTCTGTCATGCCTTCCCTCCATACATGTTGGTGATGGAGATTTACTAAATTCCCTACGTAAAGGGAGAGAACCCCTCTTTCCTAGTACACGTGCATTGCGCACATTTGCACACACATTGCCTACGTAGCAGTTTTAGCACTTTATTGTTATGTGAAAAGTATCTGGTTGTTAGGAAACTGGCAATTTTGGGTAGACATAGTCAATGTCTTGTACCAGAAAAATGCCTTCAGACCGTATAATGTATTTTTTGCGTTAGTTATGAGAGTGAACTGGACGTGTTAAAATGACCTCGATGTACTTGCAACATGTCTCGTATTGAACAAAGAGATGACTTCATTTACATGTTTGCACTTAACATCTCGTATGCCATTTATGCGAAGTAAGAAGAGTAATTTGCTTGAAGGTAAAGTCACTTGACAATTTTAGGAACTCAGTCCACCTGCCACGCGCGCACGCACACACACAGATACACACTCACACGCGCGTGCGCGCGTATGTATGTATCTCCCTCTCTCGATATCTATATATCTTTATCTGTATTTACATCTCTCTCTCTCTCTCTCTCTCTCTCTCTCTCTCTCTCTCTCTCTCTCTCATATATATATATATATATATATATATATATATATATATCTATATATCTATATATATATATATATATATATATATATATATATATATATATCACACGACACTGACCCAGAAAATAACTTCATAACATTTGCCATGAGGTCCGTCAGGATATTCGGAAATAAGAGTATTATACAAGAGAAACAAACCAGGAAACATTACTGTCATGAACCAACAATGCATTTGAGCAAAACTAAACAAAAAAATCACGTAAGCAATGGCATGGCATAACAGTATAACGCAACATGCGAAATGATACACTGACAAGGTATTTTCCAGGTGATTTAATATCATATTGGTAGAGAGACGGTTTTGTCACTGGAGCTCTTTTGTCCTCCTTTCCCCCTATATTCCCTTTTCGTTTCCTTAGAAATTTGTTTGGCACCATTTCTTAACTTTTATGCGGCATCTCTTTAACAGTTTCTCTGTCTCTTTGTCTCTACGTTTCTCTGTTTGTCTCTCTGTCTCTGTCTGTGTCTCTCTTTCTCTTTCTGTTTCTCTGTCTCTGTCTGTATGGGGGATGGGATAGCATAGTGGTTAGAACATTGCACTCGCAGTCTGATGACCCGGGTTCGATTCCTGTTCAAAGGGATATTTTCCCGTGGAGTTAACATCAGTGCAGACTCCACTCTCCCCCAAAGTCCTTCGAATGAGACTATAAACTGAAGCCCTGTGTGCAAACGCACGAAGAACATCTTGCGCACACGTTAAATCCTGTTCCGCTTTTCGTAAGAGTACGCCACTGTGTGCCGGTGGGAACAGATGATAAAATTTACAAAACTGCATACACACCGGGACTTAATGTAAAAAAGCACACAAGTGCTTATTCCAATATCCTCGATATAAAAGAATAAATAAAATGTATTTCTGTCTGTCTGTCTCCCTCTGTCTCGGGATCTCTGTCTGTTTGTCGCTGTCTCCCCCGTCTCTATCTCTCTCTGTCTCTGTCTCTGTCTCTGTCTCTCTCTCTCTCTGTGTTTCAGGATCTCTGTCTTTGTCTGTTTGTCTGCCTGTTTGTGTCTGCGTCTGTCTCTCTTTCTCACTTTCTTTCTATCTTTCGCTATCCCCCTCCCCACCCCCCCACCCCCGCCTCCGCCCCTGTCTCTCTTAATCCCCCCCCCTCCCCCTCGCCCCCACTCTCTCTCAGTGACCTTTTTGCTTTTAATTTTTAATATCTTGTTTTCTAGTTCCAAGTTTCCTAGTTCTCTATCTGACTTCCTCTGTGATCTCTGACTGCATGACCTTTCGCAACTTGTCATCTCCTTTCTCCACTATCACTCTATCTATCCGCCCCCTTCCATTCCATGTTTTCTCACTGAAAAATAGAGAGATGTTCGCTTCTTCCAGTGATGTGTGTGTATGTGTGTGTGTGTGTGTGGTGTGTGTGTGTGTGTGTGTGTGTGTGTGTGTGCGTGCATGTGTGTGTGTGAGTGCGTGTGCGTGCGTGTGTGTGCTCTCCCCGGAGAGAGCGAGTCGCCACAAGAGCAGCGCCACCCATTTTTGTGGTCTGCAACTGCAACTGTTTCCCCATCATAGTGGCTTTTTTTTACAGAATTTTGCCAGAAACAACCCTCATGCTGCCATGGGTTCTTAAACGTGCGCGAAATAATTTTATGTGACACACAGGAGCTGGTTTATTGCCATTGTTATCAGATCACAATTTACATATTGGGTGTGTACCTGATAGACAATTAAGGACAACAAAAGGCAGACAGATTGACACAGCAGAGACAAACAAACACACACAGAAACAGATACACAAAACAGATACAAGCAGAAAGACAGACAAACAGACATAAATTTCAGCAGGAAAATTGTGTTTCTTGTTCCTCCTCATCTTTCCTTCAGCTCTGTAAACTCATTGAGTTGCCAAACTAAACGGTTGGCTGCTTTTTTTTTAATGTTATATTATACGGCTGTTTTTCTTTTTCGAGGGGGTGGGGGTGAGGTTTTTGTTTAGTTGGGTATTTTTTAGAGGGGTGGGGGTGGGCAGGGGTTAAAATCTAAGGTTTTTGAAACGTTTTGTTGACAGACAGTCTGACACAACTAAACATAAAGGAAAGCATGTATAATGAAAGAAATAAACAACAGGACAGTAATGAATGATGGGAGATAAATATCAAAAGTTGTTAAGCTTTGAAAACGTGCAATCAACCTGATCTGATAAACAAACATCCGATGATAAATCAATGTCACGTACACTTCGTACTTTTTTAATATATTTTCTGGGTGCTGCTGACAAAATTCTAGTGCATCGCTTGGCTCATCAATCTGGCTGTGTTTACATAGGCTTTAGAGCTATAATTTTGTAATAACACTACGGATTGGAGCTCACAATTACCCCCCTTTGCGTTTTGTCATCACAGGCTGTCAACAACTTACCCAATAGCAGAGAGTGGAAGGAAGGTGGCAGGATGGTTATGACGTTTGCCTGTCAACCAGTAAACCGTGAGGTTTTTGGTTCTATTCCCAGCCTCGCCCTTTCTTCCCAGTTTGACAAAAAACCAAACTGAATGTCAAAGTCTTTCGGATGAGACTATAAACAGAGCCCCCTGTGCGAACGCATGCAGAACATCTTGCGCACACGTTAAATCCTGTTTCACTGTTCGAAAGAGTAGGCCATTGTGTCCGGGTGGGAACAGATGACAGAATTTTAAAAACCGCATACATACGCATAAATAAAAAAAGTCATCTGAGCGCTTTGATTTGTTGCTTTACAAGATTCAGCACTATATAAATTCCATACATTATTATTTTTATTAGTATTAGTATTAAAACTTTGGAAAACATTGATGCTCTACATGTGACGCTCCGCCACGAAATGAGTCACTTTCCACCCGACCCACTTTTTTTTCTTCTCACTAGGTGTCATTTTTAGGCAGGCGGGGGTCCAGTTATCGATTTGGAGATGTTGAATGATTAAAAACCTATACACTTTCTCTTACGTTTTATTGAAGTATTAAGGATTAAGTTTGTTTCCTTTCGCTTTAAACACGCGTATCAAAACATTCATATATAAACCGAGGTCCCGCGTATGAACGCACGCAGGACATCTTGCACACACGTTAAATCCTGTTCCGCTTTTCGTAAGAGTAGGCCATCGTGTGCCGGTGGGAACAGATGACTGAATTCACAAATCCACATACACAGGGGGACTGGATGTAAAACAAAGCACATAAGTGGTTATTCCATTATCCTCGATATAAAAGAATGAAAAGAATGAAACCCAAGCCCTCATTCTGACCACCTATTACGATGCATAACTTGACCATTTTGTCATTTTGTCACTTACTGAAGTCTATCATGTCAATTTGTAATAACTGTTCATAGAATTTTCCGATTTTCAATCTGTTGCTTTTTTCTTCTTCTTGCATTGAATAGTATATTTTATATCAATTTATAAGATGTGAACACCTAAAACTTGACCTCTGGAGCAATGTGACTCATAATGTGGTGCAGTGTCACATATCACATGTC
>CM054162.1:14632550-14637550 GCA_028751875.1 Rapana venosa
AAAAGACCTTCGGATGAGACTGTAAACTGAGGTCCTGTGACTCATGCAGAACATCTTGTGCACACATTAAAACCCGTTCCGCTTTTCGGAAGAGTAGGCCATGGTGTGCCGGTGGGAACAGATGACAGAATTGACAAAATCTGCATGCACACGGGGACTGGATGAAAAAAATCGCAAGCGTGCTTATTCCATTATCCTCCCAATAAAAGAATAAAATGAATAACAATAAGATAAACAATGGCATATAGAGGGTTGATTATCAAACTGGCCATAAAGCTCTTCCAGGGGTATATAATTATGAGAAGACACAGGCTGTAAAGGCTGGAACTGTACCACATGGGGTTGTTCTATCACCTCTGAACATTTGGAACCAGCCCATGACAGAAATGGAGAGATGTCGAACAAACTTTTTTTAGGGGGGGGGGGGGGATTCATAATCTGTTACAACATACAATATATTTTTACAACAGACAATATATTTTACATTTTGCTCCTGTTTAAAAGTATTATCATTACTTTTCTAGGTTGGTTGGGGGATGGGGGGGGGGGGGGGTGGGGTGGGTGTTTAGTTTGTGTGTGTGTGTTTTCCAAAAAACAAACAAACCCCAACACATGCTATTTCTTAACCTTTTCTCCTTCCACTCCTTCTTCTCCCTTCTTTAACTTCCACTATACTTTATATTTCCCTCATCTAATATCACTTAGAGTGAACATACGTTAAATTGAAGACAACAACAACAACAACAACAACCACAACAATATATTTTGTTAAAAAACCCCAGCCAAGTAACCAACTTACTAACCAACCAAACAACCAGCCAACCAACCAGTCAGCCAGCCAGCAAACCAACCAACCAATCAGCATGCAAACAATTATACCTACCAGCCAGCTAGCAGGATAGCTATATAACAAAGCAAGAGTATCACACATGTTACATAAAGCAACAACCAATCAGCCAACCAACCAACCAAAAACAAACAAGTCATCCCCTGTAACATCTGCAAGAAAAACCAATACAGTTTGTCAGGAAATAGGGCAGGCAAACACTGGCCTATTGTAAAACAGTGTGTCTGCATAGTTTTATGTCATCCATGCAATAAAGTCTGTAAGGAAATAGGACAGGCAAAATACTGGCCCTTTTCAAAGCAGCCTATTTGAATAGGTGTGTGTGTGTGTTTTAATATTTTATTTTATTTTATTTATTTTCTTTCGAGGATAATGGAATAAGCACGCGTATGCTTTTTTATCCAGTCCCCGTGTGTATGCAGTTTTTGTAAATTTTGTTATCCATTCCCATCGGCACACAATGGCCTACTCTTCAAAAAGCGGAATGGGTTTTAACGTGTGCGCAAGATTTCTGCGTGTGTTCGCGCATGGGCCTCCGTTTATAGTCTCATCCGAAGGACAGTTAACATATTCCATTTTGTCCCCAGTACTTGGCAGTTTTTTTCAATATGCTAGTATAAGCTGGCTTAATCTAATTTGACTTTTGACCCTGACATGATACTTTTTAGTTTTTGATGTCATCAAAATCCCACAACCTATAATAATTAAGGCACTGATATAAATAATTATTCTTGAAATATTCTGTTGACTTCCCCATGCAGAACATCTTGCGCGCACGTTAAAACCTGTTCCGCTTTTAGTAAGGGTAGACCATTGTGTGCCAGTGGGAACAGTTGACAGAATTGACAAAAATGCATACACATGGGGACTGAATATAAAAAAATCACATAAGTGCTTATACCGTTAACCTTGTTATAAGAGAATAAAATAAAAAATTAAAAAAATCTTCAGTCCTTTCAAGCCCTTGGCATAATTAATACAGATGACAACATTTGGAAAACTGCATACACATGGGGACTAGATGTCAAAAAACGCACGAGAGTGCAAGTTTGATTACTCTCAAAATAAAAGCATGAATAAAAGCATAAATGAATAAATAAATACCTGCATTCGACATAATAGGATAGAAATTGCACAGAGGCCACATTTTTCGCATTTTTTTAGCAAGCTACTTTAAAAAAAGCCATTTAGGCAAATTGTCACCCAGCGTTTTGTTTATTTTGTCCTAGATGGTTCTCAGAGGGGTGGGGAGGGGGGTGTTTTTGTGTGTGCATGCGTGCCTCTGTGTGTGTATGTGTGTGTGTACCCGCAGGTCCCCATGTGTGTGGGGAGGATGAAAAACACATAATGTATGTTCTGGGTAAGTATGTTTTTTCGAGCCAGAAGGCCCATAGAGCCAGAGCTTATCCCGGTTTCTGTAGCGTTAAGCGAACTGATGGTTTTTCACCACCCCTGTGACAGGACGCTAGTCTGTCGCCAGATACTTCCCCAGCAGAGCTGGTACCCACTTGTACACTTGGGTGGAGTGGGGAAAATAGGAGTAAAATGTCTTTCCCAAGGACACAACACCGAGCGGAGCGGAGATCGAACCCGCGACCTCTGGATCACGAGTTGATCGCCTAAACCACTCGACCACGGTGCCTCCATGTTCTGGGTAAACCCCCAGGGTATTTAGCTGAGGAACAGCCAACAACAACAACAACCATGACGCCACCATCATCACCACCACCGCTATCATAATGTGGCAAAAATGCAGAGGCAGATTCTGACAATGTAATTTCCTCTTCGAGTTTTCCTCCCATAATTCTTTATTCTAAAAGAGCACTCATTTCCTGTTGGCGTGTGTCATTGTAACTTTCACGTTGCCATCGCGTGAGAGGGCCAGAGCTTTCACGAGCTATGACAGAAACAACCGGAGCGAGTTTGATGTAAGCAGTTGTTTGTGTTCACACACTTGTGGCAATGCATTTTAGCGCCTGAAGGGAACATAGCTAACGTCTGATCATTTATTAGCTGAGGGGTTTGTTTTTGTTTTGGCAAAATAATGATACATAATTGTTTGATTTTGTCTATTTGCCTAGGAACAACATATGAAGATTTTTGTAAAAGTTCACATTGGCTAAAGAGAGTTAACAATGAAGGAAAAAAGTAAGTGGGGACCAGAGAGAGAGAGAGAGAGAGAGAGAGAGTAATGACCAATGAACGAAGTTTATTCTTCACGCCACCAGACCTTAGAATGGGGTCAAACCAAACATATCAAAATGTAGCCCAAACAAAAAATGACATATATTGCAACTGCCAAAGCATAACTAATGTGAACATGGGACTCTCCAAAAATGAGACAAACTTATCTAATTTATACAGTTGTGTACATTAAACAATTATTCAATATCTGTTCTACAAAACTTTAACATAATCCTGTGTATTTTTAAAGCACTGAAAAGATAAAAGCTGAGACTGCAAATGGAAAAAACTGAACCATGTTTCAGCAAACTCACATATGGTTGGTTACTAGAGTCCAAATATTTATGTCTTATATCAGTATAAAGAATGTAGCTCTTTCGAAGATGTTCCTCATCTTCCAATACATTACAGAGCGTACACGTGTGGTCAACATTTTTCTTTGAAAGATGATCCATTAATTGGAAGTAAGCCCAGACGAAGTTTTATTAAACAGTCTCTAAAACATTTTATATCAAAGCAATCAAAGGGGACAGGAAAGCTCAGTGGTCAGAGCACTCCTTTTTCTCCAGCCAAGTTAAGCAGTGTCGAGTGTGGTAACCACTTGGATGGGTGACCCTGTGTGCGCTTTGACTTCAGTACAGTGCCCCAGTTCACCCAGCTGTAAATAGGTACCTGCCCTTTTTAGGGTCAGGGAAGGTAAAGCAGCGAGGGAGAGGAGATGGGTGCCGCCCTCAATATGTTGGCCCCTTGAGAAGTAAGGTCTCTGATGCCTCGCTCCCCATACGACCGCATGGGCTATGGGACACCTTTACCTTTCATAAAAATATCGTTCACATTCGAAGTTAACATTAAACAGACTATATGTTTGATAAAAAAAAAAAAGGGGGGTTAAAGGGTGGCGCAGCGCTAAGTGGCGACGCGTTCTCCCGCTCTCCCCGGGGAGAGCAGCCCGAATTTCACGGAGAGAAATCTGCCATGACTTAAAGTGGTATGAAATAAAATCTGAGCGCTTTGATTTGTTGCTTTACAAGATTCAGCGCTATATAAATTCCATACATTATTATTATTATATATATCTTTGACCATGACAGATCAATTCCACTTTTGTGTATATACCTTGTGCTTACGAATATCTAGATTCAACCAATCCACTGTTGGTCGTTGCTCTTTCACTATTTCTGGTTCATCGATCTGGAACGACCTCCCCCTCTCTCTTTGCCAAAAGCCTTCTTATGACACATTTAAATCTAGCCTCAAGACATATGTATTTCAAACCTAATTTACCCACCCCCCTTTCATCTCAAAACTGTGCCTACCTCCAGCAGCCCAAATGTCATTTCCATGCCAAAGGGTATAACCCGTGGGCGAGTGTGTGTGTATGTGTGTGTGTGTGTGTGTGTGTGTAGGTGCCTTCATTTAAAGTTGTTTAAGCTATTAATACTTATTGGCTGCATGACTCTATAAAAATGTTGATTGCAAGCGCTCTGATTTGTCTGTGCAAGATATAGCTTATGCAAATTCAATTTATTGTTATCATGTACAAGACAGAGAGAGAGAGAGAGAGAGAGAGAGAGAGAGAGAGAGAGAGAGAGAGAGAGGGGAGAGAGAGAGAGCAATGTAAAGCATTCGAATATAAAACAAACATCACAGTTTGAAAAGTTAAGTGAGAGAATGTTAGCAAGTCAGATTAGGAAAGAAAGGGCAGAGGATATCCATTAAGAGAAAAATAATGAAAAATTCATACAGGACACACACACACACCCCACACACACACACACACATACATACAATCGCGCGCGCACACACACACACACACACACACACACACACACACACACACACACACACACACACACGTACACACACACACACACACACACGTACACACACACACCACACACCCACACCACGCGCGCACACACACTCTCTCTCTATCTCTCTCCCTCTCTCTCTCTCTCCCTCTTTTCAT
>CM054162.1:14640050-14651666 GCA_028751875.1 Rapana venosa
TTATTTATGGTTTGTTTATTTTGTTCAAAATGACAAAATCATTACGTTTCATCTACAAGGAATGCACGTCCTATTTCAAATGTTGCATCTACACTCAATGACAGCATTTATAGTGTTTCTCACACAGTCTTGATTAAGACCTGTTCTTTATAAGAGAGTGTGTAGAAACGTGCCCCCTGTCTGCTATGACAGTTCACACAGTTTCTTTTGTCTCTTCAACACACTTTGGGAGCCAATACAACAGTTTGATCACAGCAGAGACTGCCTCATTAAAGTCTTCTTTAGCACATTTGTGACCCTCCGTGACAAAATGAGTCACATTGCACCAAATGTTAGCAATGTGATCAATCTGCAAAAAAACGAGCTAGTCAATAAAAAAGATATAAACAATATCGAACAATTTTATTAAACATTTTTTCCAAATTGAAATGCTAGGCTTGAGAAAGAAACAGGATGAAAAAATAACAAATGGTGCATTGTAGTAGGTGCTCAGGGGACAGGATAGCTCAGTGGTCAGAGCACTCGCTTTCCCCCAGCCAAGGTTAAGCAGCGTGGAGCGTGGTTACCACTAAGATGGATGACCTTTTTGCGCGCCTTGGCTTTAGTACAGTCCTCCACTTCACCCAGCTGTAAATGGGTACCTGCCCTCTTTTAGGGTCAGGGAAGGTAAAGCAGCTAGGGAGATGAGATAGGCGCCGCTCTCAATATGCTGGCCCCTTTAAAAGTTGAGATCTCTGACGCCTCGCTCCCCTACGACCTTATAGGTTATGGGACTCCTTTATCTTTTCAATATATGGTCATGGTGAGGTATGGGTGTTTCTAAATGCGTTTTTAAATTTAAAAAGAAATCAAAATTACGCTTTGACACCTCTGTACAAAGTAGACGAAAGCTTATATTTTTTATGAATAATCAAAATGTCAAAATTAAGAACATGACCCTCACCAGCATAAAAAAGGCTTCTAACGGAAAAGTGGGTCAGGTGCTATGCGACTCATTTCGTGGTGGAGGGTCACATTCCTGCTGTCTTTGTTCCCAACAGATTGGAGCTTGCCCCTGTATTGACTTTGCTCGCCTTTGATGCATCTTCCATAGTTCCTTCTTTGCTCTCACCCCTCTCTGTTTAACTTCAGCAAACACTGACAGTGAACGTGTCCCATCCCCATGTCTTTAAAGCTTGCTGTTGCCCCCTGGCTTCTTCTGTCTGAAGTCTACTTCTGTGTACTGTCTACAGTAATCTTTCTGTGAACATGTCTCTAACCTCTTTCCTTACATTGACGCTTTGCAGTACTAACAATAGCATTCACAAGTCCGGGTCTGGGTTTTTTTTTAAATCTTCCTGGAATCAACCTTCAACGCTGCCTGTCCTTATGCCCTCTTAGGTGGCCGAGAGAGTGGGCGTGTACTGTGGGCAAGGCATCTCCACTGTAATCCACTCTCTGCCCAATGAACAGCTGCCTCCTTTGCTATTTTTAAGGTCATTGTCGACCACGATGGACAAACATAAAGAAAGGAATCGACTGTTAAACTGAATTGAAAAGCATCAGCAATATTATAAAGTAGACATGCGTGCCAATAACTGTCAAAATAAAATGTTGAGGGGACAGGGGGGGGAGGGAGGGGGAGCGGGGCAGATCTGATTGTTTCTCAATGTTGTCTGAACTATGGACAGTTTCTATAATATATCAGCTACACAAATGTGTGTGTGTGTGTGTGTGCGCGCGCGCGCGTGCGAGCGTGCGCGGGTGTGTGTCTGCACGCCTGTATGTGCATTCGTGCGCTCTTGCATGTTTGTGTGTGTGCGTGTGTGTGTGTGTGTGTGTGTGCGAGTGTATGTGTGTGTGTATTTGTGTGTGTGTGTGTGTGTGTGTGTGTGTGTGTGTGTGTTATCCTTTAAATAATGAAACTCACGAACTACGTTAACTCCTCAATGTATTCTTCCGGGCTTTTTCTTTCTCCCTTCAAAGCCACAGACATACCTTTGTGTATTGCTTTTTTGTGATTGATGGATCAATTTGTTTATTTACTTGAGTTTTTCACACAGAAAGTTGGCATCTGGACACGTTTGTTTTGTTGTTTTGTTGTTGTTGTTGTTGTTGTTGTTATATTCTCTTTGAATCTTTAAATCTGTGAAGATCAAGAGATGCATAGCTGTACTCTGTCAAACTTTTGGAATAAAAAGTATATATTGGTAGGATTCAGTGTGATTTTCTTGACAAAAATGTCGTTTCCTGTTCGTTTTCTTTCTTGCTCTTGTTGTTCTCCTTCTTATTCATCTTCATGTTGTTGTTTTTGTTGTTGTTGCTGTTGTTGTTGATGATGGTGGTGGTCTTCTTCTTCTTTGCATTTCTTCTTCGTTTTTTTTTTAGCAATTCTTCTTTGTAATTCTTCTTCCTCCTCGCAATTCTTCTTTTCTTCTTCTTCTTCTTCTTCTTCTTCTTCTTTCTTCTTCTTCTTCTTCTTTTTCTTCTTCTTCTTCTTCTTCTTCTTCTTCTTTTTCTTCTTCTTAATTGTCCTTCTTTGCAATTCTTCTGCTTCGCAATTCTTTTTCGCATGTCTTCTTCTTCATCATCTCCTACGTTGTTTTTCTTCTACCTTCCCCTTCGTTTCCACTTCTATGTTGTTGTTTTTCTGGTGTTTCCGTTGTAAAGTAGTACATGTTCACGTTATGTCCATCTTTCAATGTTGTGTCTTTTCCTGTTTTTTTCCAGGCTATTTGTCTCTCAGTCTTTTACGCGAACGTAAACATCTCGTTGTATGTCTTGCTGTTTCAGCCCCCACCCCCACCTTCATTCCCCCACCCAGGCTGTGGGATCAAGAGATGCAGGAATCTCCTCAGTCAAAGTGAAGGGAGATTCGGTATAATCTCATCACAGCGGATGTGGTCGTTTGGCTAAAAAAGCATTGCTCTTGCTTCTGGTTCCTCTTGTCCTCGAAAGTGCCATTTGTAGTTGGGCGGTTTTTTTGGTCTCTTTTTTACTCTTGTTCTCTATATTTGTAAGCACTTTTTTGTTCTTCTTGTTTTGCTTTGCTTTTTTTCTCTATTATTTTAGGGGGATGGTCTATTACTCTTGTTGTTCCTAATCTTCTTGTTTTTGGTGTTGTCGATGTTGTTCCTGCTGCTTCTGTTGTTGTTTATTTTGATTGTGTTCTTGGTCTTGGTCTTTTCCTCCTTTTTATTCTAGTTCTTCTTCAAAAATTTGTTTTTTCATACATCTTCTTTAGGATTCTTCCCCTTGATATATTCTTAATCTATCATCTTGTTTCATCATCTTTTTCTTGTTGCGGTGACTAGTTGATGTATTTGTCCAAGCTTTCCAGTTAGTGCTAATATCTATCTATGTATCTTTGTATGTATGTATGTATGTATCTATCTATCTTCTATTTATCTATCTATCTATAAATCTATCTATCTGTCTATCTATCTATACCTGTCTGTCTGTCTGTCTATCTATCTATCTATCTATCTATCTATCTATCTATCTATCTATCTATCTATCTATCTATCTATCTATCTAATCTGTTATTTGACAACAATCTTTCAGAAAAGAATTCCTTTTCTATTCTGGAAGTGTTACCATTTCTGATTTTGTTGTTGTTGTTGTCGTTGTTATTGATGGTGGTGTTGTTCCTCGTCCTTCTTTCTACTTTTCTTTCATTTTTTTTCTTTTTTCTCTTCTTCTCTTTTGATCATATTTTGTCCTTTTCTGATACATGTTTCAGTCAATGTTATGTATTCACTCGTTGCTTCCTGTTTTTGCTTCAGTAAAGATCCTATTTGTGTAATTATTCTTTTGCAAGCTTTTCAGATAACACAACATAGAAATGGAACACAAATTAAGTTAAGGATCTAGCAAAATTTAACTTGTTTTAAGATATGAGAACTGCGTGGGATTTTTGTTTCAGTTCTAGGGATTCTTTTTAAGTTTTGCTTTCAGCTTTATAATCATACAATTTATCTACGATAGAGATACCCATTTGCATCGACACACTATCTGTCTTATCATCTATTCTTCTTCTTCTTCTTCTTCTTCTTTCTTCTTCTTTCTTGTTTTTCTTTTTCTTCTTCTTCTTCTTCTTCTTCTTCTTCTGCTTCGCAACTGTTCCTCTTTCCTTTGATGTATGCTCAAGCTTAGTTTTGTCTCTGCTTGTTTATCTCTTTACCTGTTGTTTCTATAAACAGTGCCTGTTGTGGCGCTATTTTTGATTTTGGCTTTGATTTAAGCTGTCCGTTAGTCTGTACAATTATTCCTTTTCTTAAAACTGCCATACAACACAAATCCCTTCGACAACAGAGCCTATATAAAATAAAGGGAAAAACACTGAAAAGCAATGTATATTCTATCTGATTCTAAACACATTTACTTTGGTAGCATAAGAAATAGCAAGGAGATAAAACGGGTTGTTTAATGTTAGGACGAATCTTCAAGGTTAACCGTTGATTATATTTTGTGTATGAGATCATTTTTACCCATCATTTCGTGTTTCTGAAGCTTGTTATATTTTGTTTTTTGTTTACCATCTACATTTTTTCTTCCTGATTCAGGCACAAATCAATAATCTGTCAATAACAAAACGTACGTAAAACAGAACAAAAAAGAACTTTAAAAGCTGGATATCATTGTTTCGAGATTAAACCGCATATGAACTTTTTTCTGTTTATTTTTGGTTTGGGAGATTTGTGTATATTATTAACTGACAACAACTGCCGGATGTCTTGAATAGCCACGTGCTTTAACTTGGAGAACGATGGGATAAGTAAGGTAAAGGTAAAGGTAAATGAGTCCCATAACCTATAAGGTCGTAGGGGAGCGAGGCGTCAGAGACCTCACTTCTCTAGGGCCAGCATATTGAGGGCGGCGCCCATCTCCTCTCCCTCGCTGCTTTACCTTCCCTGACCCTAAAGAGGGCAGGTACCCATTTACAGCTGGGTGAACTGGGGAAACTGTACTGAAGCCAAGGCGCGCAAACGGTCACCCATCCAACTGGTAACCACGCTCGACGCTGCTTAACTTGGCTGGGGGAAAGCGAGTGCTCTGACCACTGAGCTATCCCGTCCCATGAAGTACTTTCATGAAAATAACTATATCTCTTCTTTTTGTTTTCAATGGTTTCCTCCAGACTAGCTTTAGAGATCAGCGATTGTAAGAATCTACTCGGTCAAATTCGAAGAAGATTTTTCATCAGTTTTTGGCATGGTAAGCCCCAGCCTTTTTGATAACAGAGAGAGAGAGAGAGAGAGAGAGAGAGAGAGAGAGAGAGAGGAGAGAGTGTGTGTGTGTACATCCTACTTTTCTCGTTCTTCTTGTTGTTTTTGTTGTTCTTCAGGTTGTCTTTCTATGTTTATTATTGTTGTTGTTGTTATTTTAATTTTTTTTAGGTTACTATATTTTTCCAAACTCGCAAACTGCAGATTTTTGTTGTTTTCTTTTCTGTTTGATTATTTTATTTTTGCTACTAGCAGGGACATGGTGTTAGAAATGGTCATGTGATTTATTTTGCATACAGCTCGAGAGGAGCGTTTACCTGAATTTATCGCTTGTCTTGTAGCTGTGTTGTTGTTGTTGTTTTCATCTATCTTGCAGTTTTCTAGCTTAGCCCACTTCCTTGTCGAACTGATGGGGAAGCAAAGAAATGAAGGAGTCGACTCAGTCAAGCTGAAAGGGGATTTTAACAGGATTTCATCTGCATGAGCGTTGATCTCTTTCGATAACAGCATTATGTCTTCCTTCTCCTGCTGCTTTTGTTTCTCATTGTCTATGTATGTTGTCTTTCTATTTTCTTGCCCCTGTTCTCTTTTCCTTGGTCGTCCTTTCTTTCTCACACTGTTCTTGCTGTGACTTTTAATAGAATGCATGTTTTCTGGTATGTCTGTTGCCTGTGAAAAGATTTATGATTGTGGCTATTTTAGAAGCAGATTTATGCGTTTGTTTTGTCCTGAACATCGTTCCTCTATTATGTGTTGTGCGATGGCTTTTGTTCCTGTGCAGGGCATAACCTACAGTAACCGTATGGTTGAGGGGGTAGGTATGTGTGTGTGTGTGTGGGGGGGGGGGACATGCAAATTCAACTTTTTCTGTACAGGATATTTTCCCCTCTGCACTTGTTATTCTCCAAGACACCTCTTACCACAGCTGCAGTTTTCAAGCGAAAATTTATCTGAAGCTTCTAGAACATCACCACTGGCTTCAAGATCGGACTGGTGCGTTCCATGGTCATATTCACACTTTTGCGTGCATGTGAAACGTGAGCCATAACAGCAAACTTTAGGGGGACAGAAATAAAAAAAACGGGGATGAAATGCCCCCACTAACTTCTTGGTATATTGTACTGAGATCATATAACCAACTACAAAATGAAAATCAGAAATTCAGACGCCATCGGTCCTTATGAAGAGCTCCTGATTTAACAATGATAATAATAGTAATAATAATAATAATAATAATAATGTATGGAATTTATATAGCGCTGAATCTTGTAAAGCAACAAATCAAAGCGCTCAGAAGAACTTAATTTTTTTTTATGCGTGTGTATGCGGTTTTTAAAATTGTGTCATCTGTTCCTACTGGCACACAATGACCTACTCTTTCGAACAGCGGAACAGGATTTAACTGTGCGCAAGATATTTTTTGCATGCGTTTGCACACGGGGCCTCGGTTTATAGTCTCATCCGAAGGACTTTGACATTCAGTTCGATTTTTTTGTCAAACTGGGAAGAAAGGGCGAGACTGGGAATCGAACCCAGAACCTCACGGTTTACTTGTTGGTAGGCAAACGTCTTAACCATCCTGCCACCTTCCTTCACCATTTCCGTGAATAAACACAAACTGAAAATGTATGGGTGTGGCACACGAACATGTGGACTGGCCAAGACTGTTCTACAGGGAACAGTACAAGGAGGGAGACGAATAAGAGGCAGACAGAGAAACGACGGGAAGACAACATCAGAGAGTGCACTGGCCTTGAGTAAAACGATTTGCTACGGAAAGATGGAAACCATGAGGAGTGGAGGAAGCTGGTTGAACAATCTTCAGTGATGCCCTAACGGTCTGACAGACTACGGGAGGGGATAGGTGAGGATGTTTTGCTTTTAGATTTGTTCTGCGTGCTTACGTACACAAATTGAGATGAGGCGCTAGCAGGTCTGCACTTGAAGTTGACCCAAGCGATCGTAAAGAAATCACCACTCTGAATCCACCAAACACATACCCTTAGATTTGAATACACAACTTAATGCACCCAGTGGAATAGAACACGAACCCTCTGAAAAGACACAACAAAAATCCAATAGCAACACTGAAAACTAAACCTGATCAACTCTCAGTAGACCTCCTACAAAGACGATGCTAAAAATGCCAGTTCAATAACAGCATCCGGAAGAGATAAGAATATTTCTTCTCGAAGGTGTTGTTGACCTGGCATTTTTAGCCAGAACCGGTGCCATTCAATCTTTCTGCTGATAACTGTAGCATCTGAAGCCAGGTTTTGCTTAGAACTGAAAAGCGATAACAGGAAACCACAAAACGAAAAAAACAGCTGCGTGACTCTTTCAAATTTCAACAACATTTTCAAGATCAAGTTCTGTAGAAATGTGGCAAGATTACTTCATAAATTATATATCTCGAAAAGGTTTGGGATAAAAACTTGCGGGAGATTCATGAAAGATCGGACTCAATCAACATTTTTTTATGTTTTTGTAAAAGAATCAGTATGGATTAGGTATGCTATTATAAGCCATGCTACAAATACCAGGAATGCAGGAATTTGAAATGGCTTAAGTTTATGGATACCTCAAAGCCTAAGAAGTTTTTGGTTTATGTTAGATAGTTTCGTTTTCCGCTTATTCAGAAGATGCTGACGTGAAGAACAAGAGCTTATATGAACATGCTTGGATTGTTTTGCATGAACATTTGAACTGAGAGGTGTATGGAAGTTCCATGTTTTAACATAAGATCGACTGGGACATTCTGTAGATTAATATCTTTAATCCATCACGCACAGCGGAAATTTGATGCTGCAGCTGTCAGGACAAGTATTTCATTGTCTTTTCCTCTCAACTCTCATCTGACTTCACCTACATGGTAGTCCCGTGGACAATGGGAGCACCACTGAAGATTTTGCAACCAGCTTCCTCAACTCCTCGGGGTCCTCTGCTTTCCGTAGCAAATCGTTCCACTCAAGGCCAGACCATTCTCTGATATTGTCTTCCCATTGTTTTCTCTATCTCAACTCTAGCACCAGTCAAAAGCATAAACAGCATAACATTATGCTCATGATGAAATAAACCAGTCTTGAGTACTTGGCACACATAAAAACGTAATTTTGCTTTGCAATGCTTTGTTTTTTATTAATTGATGACAATGTCACTTAAAACTGCAAGGAAATAAAGCATCTTTTCTCTCCAATATATTTCAAGTAGATGACACTATTATCAATGTGCTTCTTAACATTCTTGGTTAAGACAGGTAGCTTTTGAAAAGCTTTGGTGTTTATATAACAAAAACTGTCTCCTCCTGACATAGTTATTCATAGCTTTCTGTACCACTCAAAAGTCGGGGATACTGCTAAAAGCTAATACTCTCTTACACGATGCCCTGTGCAAGGAGTTTAATCCTAAACATAAAAACAAAAACAACACAAAAACTTGCCCATCTATTGACTTTGCAAAAGTTTCATATGCCCAACGTAGCTCTCTGTAGGTTTGGAGGGTCTTGTGTTCCTATGTTTATCTAAACTATAAACAGGCGACAGTTTTCCTTCTCTGAAGCCTTTCTGAAGTTTATCATTCCCCTTGGAATTTGGTTTTGAGGTCAAATATATCTCTGTACTATGTGTGTGTGTGTAGTCTGTCTCTGAAACTGCTGTCTCACCATTGTCCTATTAATTTAATGCCTGTACTCCAACACCAAGAGCTAAAGGGCTGGGCCTGGGTTTTCTGTTTATCTTCATGGAACTGTCATTTGTACAGGAGGAAATTGTAGTGCTATAAAACCACGAATGCCATTAACTTTACAGAAGCTGGATACTGGAAAAAAAAGTCATGTGGTTATTTCTGTCAGAATGTAGGCCTTCCACAATAGTTGTTGAGCATAACATAATTATGTTGTACTTGACTTCAAAGGGTGTCATACTGGGATTTTTCTCACTTTAGAGCCTTTCCAATTAATCATAAATTGGTTGGTCTGGATGGTACCCATTTTCTCTGATTCCAATGGTGTAATAATGAGCCATACAAACAAGTATAAGGGAAGTGCAAACTCAGTATTGTCGGCTGCTTTGTCCCCGAGCTACTAAAAAGACACCCCCACCCCCACCCCTCTTTCTCTGTCTCTCATCTGTCTGCTCCATTTTTGAAACTTTTAAGTTGTTTTGAAGTGCACCAACATCTCATCTCATCATCTCATCTGCTCCCATCACCCCCTCCCGGGTCGTAGTGTCACTGCATTGACGAACGTTGCACCAGTTGGCTCCATTTGCAGCGGCTGTGTGCAAGTGCCTGGGTTGTGGAGAAGCTCTTCCCTGTCCATTTAGTGATGTTGTCTGCCCATTTATTCCTCTGTCTGCCTCGTCTTCTCTTCCCCTGCACTGTTCCCTGCAGTATGGTTTTGGACAGCCCATCTGATCTAGTCACATGTTTATACCATCTGAGCTTCCTTTTCTTTACTGTGGTCAGCAGGTTTTCGTAGTGCTTTACTTGGGTGATGGTTTGTAGGAAGGTTCCAACTTTTCTATAAATAAAACATATACATACATACATACATACATACATACATACATACATACATACATGCATACATATCATCTCTGTCTGTCTCTGTCTGTCAGTGTGTTTGTCTGTTTGTCTCTCTCTCTCAACCTACCACAACTTAAGAAACTTCTCCGATCATGACAAAAGGGACATAGATATCCGTCCTCTGTTATACAAAAAGGGCAACTCTTGTAACGGAACTTCCTGTCCAAACGCTTGTCATTTCCGGTACATGCGCAAGATGAAGGGAAGACTGAAAAATCGAAGGTACCCTGCGCCTTTTAGTAAGCACTGTAGTGTGAGATGCGGGGATAAAAGATGATGAGGTTGAAGGATTAGGTCAACCCCAGAACGGGTGGAAAGGAGTGGAGAGTGAGGGCTGGGGGGTTGAGAGGTAGAGACAGGTAGGAAAGAAGGAGAGGGGAAGGGTAAGAATTTTGGAGTAAAGACTTGGATCACTTATTTTTGTTTACTAAGAAAGTAAAGAATACTTTTTATTTATAGATATAACATGCACACGCTTTGTCAACTTGCTTCCAAACACAGGAAACAAATCACATTACGCGCGCATGCACGCACACACACACACACACACACACACACACACACACACACACACACACCACACACACACACACACACACACTTCCTCATTCAGTTGGGGCAGGGGACGGGATAGCCTAGTGGTCAGAACATTGCGCTTGCAATCTGACCACCCGGGATCGATTCCCGTTCAAGGGGATATTTTCCCCTGGAGTTAACATCAGTGCAGGCTCCACTCTCCCAAAAAGTCCTCCAGATAAGACTATAAACCGACGCCCCGTGTGCGAACGCACGCTGAACATCTTGCGCACACGTTAAATCCTGTTCCGCTTTTCCTAAGAGTAGGCCATTGTGTGCCGCTGGGAATAGATTACAGAATGTACAAAACCGCATACACCCGGGGACTGGATGTAAACAAAACACATAAGTGCTTATTACATTATCCTCGATATAAAATAAATAAATAAATAAAATCACCCATACTGGCGGGCGCGCACATGTGAGTGAGTTTCTAGACAGACGGCTTGATGAAAAAAAAATGTTCCTAGATGGCTTGATAAAAAAGCTAATGCATTGCATACCCAATGTGTCATTTATAATTTAAAAAAAATGACTTTAAATTTGATTTGATATACAAAAACAAAATTAACTGATTCTAGGCAAACTCCACCCATCATTAAAACCTTAAAAAAAAGGTAAAACAACCTTTTCAAATTATTCACTGGAAAGAGAAACATTCTGAATACTTCCAAAGCTAGCTTAAAAAATCAAGGAAACAAGTTTCCGAAATAAACTGAGGTACGTGCATATACACTATAGGAATCTAGAGATAGGGAAAAAGGGGGGTCAAGCTCAACTACTTACTGTTTATATAAAACCAGGCAACTTTGGTCCGATGAGGCGAAGCCTCATCGGACCAAAACTTGCATAGTTTTATATAAAAACTAAACAGTTTACCTTGACCCCCCTTTTTCCCTATCTCTCTACTAAAACTGAAAGTAATACTAATTTATTTTTGATGGGTAAAACTATAAAATTATGGGTAAAACAGAAAAAAAGTGCAAAACCATCTCCTCTGCCCAGGCTCCATTAAAGCTAGTGCACTTTTATCCGGATGCTTTAATGAAGCATGGGCAGAGGAGATGATTTCCGGCATTCACAACCTTTGGAATGCCGACACCACGCATTCGCACAACGCATAAATTCATAATGGACAGTGACAGACAATGTTATAATATAACATTAATAACATTAATAACAGTGTGTGTGTGGCAATTCAGAGTACAGCAAATCTCAACCCATTTCATTTTTACTTTTCGAAACGAAA
>CM054162.1:14652166-14674666 GCA_028751875.1 Rapana venosa
TACTATCAACCCGGACGGCAAGTGTGACACAGAAATCAAGAAGAGAATCGGTCAATCTAAGGCAACTTTTAACAACATGAAATGCATTTTTACCAACAGTAAGATAAGCCTCAAGACAAAGATCCATGTTTTGAGAGCCTACGTATGGTCCATTCTTCTGTACGGATGTGAGTGCTAGACCCTAGCCAAGGACACAGAACAGCGACTAGAAGCAGTGGAAATGTGGTTCATCCGGAGAATCATGAAAGTCTCATGGACAAAAAGAAAAACAAATGCAGAAGTAATGGAAATGGCTGGGTACAAGAGATCCCTTCTCAACACCATCAGAGAAAGACAGCTCAAATTTTTCGGCCATATAATCAGGGCTGACGGACTAGAGAAACTGTTATGGAGTGGCAAAATCTGTGGAAACAAGAGCAGAGGAAGACAACGCACAAAATTCACAGACAGCTTAAACAAATTCGCAACGAATAAAGAGGGCACCAACAATGAGCTCATGAGAGGGACTGAGAACAGGGAAGAATGGAGAGCCATGATCGTCGATGTCTGCAGGACCAGACCGGACACTTGAAGAAGAAGAATTCACTATAAGTGACATTAAACGTGTGTATGTGTATGTGTATGTGTGTGTGTGTGTGTGTGTGTGTGCGTGTGTGTGCGTGCGTGCGTGTGTGTGCGTATACAACATTCCTATTTGGGGACAACGAGAAAAGGAATTGCAAGTCTTTATGAACAGCACATCTACCCCCTAAAAATTAGCACGAAACAGTTAGTTTGGTTTGTTTTGTTTTACTGACAAAAAACATGTTTTTTGAAGATTTGGCTGTTATTAAAATGTAAAATATCAATAACTATCATTTTTTTTTCATTCCTCGGCTAGTGCTCCAAGATTCACCAATGGTGAGATTTTGCGTATACGACCGTACCACCAATACGCTTTTTCTTACATCCAGTCCCCGTGTGTATGCAGTTTGGTAAAAATCGTGTCATCTCTTCACACCAGCACATAATGACTTACTTTTCCGAAAAGCGGAACATGGAATAAGCGGTAATGGAACAGAAGGGCCACCTCCCCACCCCCCCCAACCCCCCATCCCACCCCTCACCCCCACCCCCACCGCCCCCAAAAAGAAATATATCAGAGGAAGAGGATACATATATTTTGCCTACAAGGTAAAGGTAAAGGTGTCCCATCACCTTTGTGGTCGTTAGGGGAGCGAGGCGTCAGAGAGCTCAACTTCTCTAGGGGCCAGCATATTGAGGGCGGCGCCCATCTCCTCTCTCTCTCTCTCTCTCTCTCTCTCTCTCTCTCTCTCTCTCTCTCTCTCTCTCTCTCTCTCTCTCTCTCTCTCTCTCTCTCTCTCTCTCTCTCTCTCTCTGTCTGTGTCTCTCTCTCTGTCTCTGTCTCTGTCTCTGTCTCTCTCTCTCTCTCTCTCTCTCTCTCTCTCTCTATATATATATATATATATATATATATATATATATATCGATGTTGTACCTTCCCTGACCCTAAAGAGGGCAGAAGAAAAGTTAAATCACTAACCAAAATACCTTGACATCCTACCTGCGTTGATGCTATCTTATGCTGTTGTTTCAAGCACTCGTTTCCGATGATGTCTATATTGCTAGCCTCATTCGGGCACCCCTTCCTCGATGAAATAGTGTCCTGTGTAGCTTAACACCTTCCCCCCTGCCCATCCCCCTTCCACACACACACACACACACACACACACACACGCACACACACGCACACACACACATACACACACACACACACACTTCAAGGGGATATTTTTCCTCTGGAATTAACATCAGTGCAGACTCCACTCCTCGCCAAAAGTCCTTCGAATGAGACTAGAAACCGAGCTAGGTCCCGTGTGCGAACGCACGCAGAACATCTTGCGCACATGTTAAATCCTGTGTTCCGCTTTTCATAATAGTAGGCCATTGTGTACCGGTGGGAACAGATGACATAATTTACAGAATTGCATACACACAGGGATTGGATGTTTAGAGAAAAAGCACAAAATTGCTTATTCCATTATCATCGATATAAAAGAAGAAAAGAAAATAAAGTAAAATAAAATAAAATAAAATAACAATGTCTATAATTTTACTTGAATGCATATCCGGCTCTACGATGACAGTTTCCGGTTCAGTTTTACTTCCTCTGACATTTCTTTATTTCCAATTTAATATTTTTCTGACAGTTCTCTCTTTCCAGAGAAGGTTGATAAATTTTATTTCCAGTCAAAGATCGTGTGGTAAAAAATTATTGCTGAAGCTTTCTAATCAGTTTAAAGGGTGGATTTTAATGAATAGCGTGTAAAAAGTGCATATGAAAAAGCAGTATAACACAAAGAGAGTGAAAGAAAGGATTTACAAAAAAAAATACCGTTAGGAAGAAAGAGAAAGGCAGTGGAGAGAGAGAGATAGATAGAAGAGAGAGAGAGCGAAGAGAGAGAGAGAGAGAGAGAGGAGAGAGAGAGAGACAAAGAGGCAGACAGAAAGACAGAGACAAACAGACAGACAGAAAAAGACAGACAGAAAGATACATAGGCAGACATAGACAGACAGAGACAGACAGACAGAGACATAGGCTGACACAGACATACTGAAGACAGACAGAGACAGATAGACAGACAGACAGAGGCAGAGACAAACAAACAGAGACAGAGACAAACAGAGACACAAACAGACAAACACAGGGACAGACAGAGACAGAGCCAACCAGACAGACAGACAGACAGAGACACAGACAGAGACATAAACAGACAGACAGAGACACAGACAAACAGAGGCAGAGAAAGACCAGAAAGAACACAGAACCTGAAAAGGTCGAGGAAAGAGATTTTGGCTTTGTTTGTTTGTATGTTTTGATATTATGACATATGTTACATGTGATATGTGACGCTCCACCACATAATAAGTCACATTGCTCCAGAGGTCAATTTTTAGTTGATAACATCTGATAAATTTGCTATAAAATAATTTATACTGTTCAATGCAAGGAGAAGAAAAAACCAACAGGTTGAAAATCGGAAAATTCTATGAACAGTTATTACAAATCGACATGATAGACTGCAGGAAGTGACACAATGACAAAATGGTCAAGTTATGCATCATAATAGGTGGTCAGAATGAGGGCTTGGATTTCATTATTTTCATTCTTTTATATCGAGGATAATGGAATAAGCACTTATGTGCTTTTTTTTTTTACATCCAATCCCCCTGTGTATGCGGATTTGTGAATTCTGTCATCTGTTCCACCGGCACACAATGGCCTACGCTTATGAAAAGCGGAACAGATTTAACGTGTGCGCACTATGTTCTGCGTGCGTTCGCACGCGGGACCTCGGTTTATATACGGATGTTTTGATACGCGTGTTTAAGGCAAAAGGAAACAAAATTAATCCTTAATACTTCAGTAAAAGGTAAAAGAAAGTGTATAGGTTTTTAATCATTCAAAATCTCCAAACTGATAACTGGACTCCCACCTGCCTAAAAATGACACCTAGTGAGACGGGAAAAAGTGGGTCGGGTGGAAAGTGACTCATTTTGTGGCGGAGCGTCACATGTAGAGCATCAATGTTTTCAAAGTTTTAACAAAGTTTTTGACAGCCTGTGATGATTAAACCAAAGGGATGTAATCGTGAGTTCCATTCCATAGCGTTATCACAAAGCTATAGTTCCAAAGCCTATGTAAACACAGCCAGAAAGATGAACAAAGGGATGCAAAAAATGTTGTCAGCAGCACCCAAGAAAATATATTAAGAAAGTACGACGTGTTCGTGACATTGATTTATCATCGGATGTTTGTTTATCAGATCAGGCTGAATGCACGTTTCCAAAGCGTAACAACTTGTGTTATTTATCTCCTATCATTCATTACTGTCCTGTTGTTTATTTCTTTCATTATACATGGTTGCTTTCTACTTTAGCTGTGTCAGCCTGTCTGTCAAAAAAAAAACTGTTTGCAAAATCTCAGATTTTAACCCCTGCCCACCCCTCACAACCTCCAAAAGAAACCAAACTAAACAAAAAGCTCACCCCCACCCCCTTGAAAAAGCAACAACCGTATATTACATAACAAGTATTAGCAACCACCCGTTTAGTTTGGCAACTCAATGAGTTTACAAAGAGTTGAAGGAAAGATGAGGAGGAACAATAAACACGATTTTCTCTTTCTCACGATGTCTCTTTATCTGTCTGCTTGTATCTGTTTTGTGTATCTGTTTCTGTGTGTGTGTGTTTTTGTTTGTCTCTGCTCTGTCAACCTGTCTGCCTTTTGTTTGCCAATAGTTGTCTATCAGGGACAAACCCAATATGCAAATTGTGATCTGATGACAAAGGCGATAAATCCCAGATCCAGTTTGTAACATAAAATTATTTAGCGAACGTTTAAGAACCCACGGCAGCATGAGAGTTGTTCCTGGCAAAATTCTGTAGAAAAAACCCACTCTGATAAGGAAACAGTTACAACTGCAGACCCCCCAAAATGGGTGGCGCTGCTCTTGTGGCGACGCGCTCTTCCCGGGGAGAGCACACACAGGCACGCACAACACACCACACACACACACACACACACACACACACACACACACACACACACACACGCTCACACAAACACAACACATACACACACGCACACATACACAAAAACACACACGCACACAACACACGCACACACATACATACACACACGCACACATGCACAAACGCACACACACACACACACACACACACACACGCACACACACAAGCACACACACACACACACACATACACACACACACACACACACACACACACACACACACTTTACTGGATGAAACGAACATCTCTATTTTTCAATGAGAAAACATGAAATGGAAGGGGGCGGATAGATAGAGTGATAGTGGTGAAAGGAGATGACAAGTTGCGAAAGGTCATGCAGTCAGAGATCACAGAGGAAGTCAGATAGAGAACTAGGAAACTTGGAACCAGAAAACAAGATATAAAAACTCAAAAGCAAAAAGGTCACTGAGAGATAGAGTGTGTGTGTGTGTGGGGGGGGGGGGGGGTCGGTAAGAGAGACAGGGGCGGAGGCGGGGGTGGGGGTGGGGAGGGGGGTAGCGAAAGATAGAAAGAAAGTGAGAAAGAGAGACAGACGCAGACACAGACAGGCAGAAAGATAGACAAAGACAGAGATCCTGAGACACAAAGAGAGAGAGACAGAGGCACAAAGAGATAGAGAAGGGGGAAACAGAGACAAACAGACAGAGATCCCGAGACAGAGAGAGACAGACAGAAATACATTTCATTTTATTCTTTTATATCGAGAATAATGTAAAAAGCACTTGTGTGCTTTTTTACATCAAGTATCCGTGTGTATGCAGTTTTGTAAATTTTGTCATCTGTTTCTACCGACACACAATGGCCTACTCTTACGACGAGCGGAACAGGATTTAGCGTGTGCGCAAGAGTCCTGCGTGCGTTCGAACATGGGACCTCGGTTTATAGTCTCATCAGAAGGACTTTTGGGGGTTAAGTGGAGTCTGCACTGATGTTAACTCCGGAGGAAAATATCCCCTTGAACGGGAATCGAACCCGGGTCATCAGACTGCGAGCGCAATGTTCTAACCGCTAGGCCATCCCATCCCCCATACAGACAGAGACAGAGAGACAGAAAGAGAAACAGAGATACAGACAGAGACAGCGAGCTAAACAGAGAAACAGAGAGACAAAGAGACAGAGAGACTGCTAAAGGCATGCCACATAAAAGTTCAAAAATGGTGCCAAACAAATTTCTAAGAAAACAAAAAGGGAATATAGGGGGAAATGGGGACAAAAGACCTCCCGAGACACAACTGTCTCTCTACCGATAAGATATTAAATCACCTGGAAAATACCTTGTCAGTGTATCATTTCGCATGTTGCATTATACTGTTATGCCATGCCACTTCTTACGTGATGTTTTGTTTAGTTTTGCTCAAATGCATTGTTGCTTCATGACAGTAAGGTTTCCTGTTATGTTTCTCTTGTTTAATATTCTTATTTCCGAATATCCTGACGGACCCTATGGCAAATGTTTTGAAGTTATTTTCTGGGTCAGGGTTGTCTGATATATATATATATATATATATATATATATATATATATATATATATATATATATATATTATATCGAGAGAGAGAGATACATACATACGCCCGCGCATGAGAGTGTGTGTGTGTGTGCGCGCACGTGTGGCAGGTGGACTGAGTTCCTGAATAGTCAAGTGATTTTACCTTCAAGCAAATTTCTCTTCTTACTTCGCATAAATGGCATACACGATGGTTAGTGCATATATGTAAATGAAGCCATCTCTTTGTTCAATACCAGACATGTCGCAAGTACATCGGGGGTCGTTTTAAGTGTGATTGGTGGGATCCAGTTCACTCTCATAACTAATGCAAAAAAAATACATTAGACAGCCTTAAGGTATTTTGCTGGTACAAGACATTGAATATATCTACCCAAGACTATCAGTTTCCAAACAACCAGAGAGTTTTGCCATAACCAAAAAGTGCTAGAACTGTCACGTAGGCAACGTGTGTGCAAATGCGTGCAGTGCACATGTCCTGGGAAAGAGGGGTTCTCTCCCTTTACGTAGGGATTTTAGTAACTCTCCATTAACAGCATGTATGGAGAGAAGGAATGACAGATGGACAGACATATACACAAAAAACGAACAAACAAACATACAAAACACACACACACACATTCCAAAATAATCTCAATGTATACATCTTATAGTAATGTAGTACTAAACAATTTTGACAGTATCGTAAAATAACCCGGATACCAAATCATCACTAGCTATTACTGCTGCCAGAAATATGTTCTGATTTTTATCCTAAAAAGGATTTTTGTCTGTATCCTTTCATTCCACTCTGCTGTTGCTGAGAAGGGTCTTTCGTCTCTTCATTCTGAGCAAAGTACTAGGACAAAAATAAATATGTAACAGAGAGACAGAGATGGGAAAAGACGCATTAAAAGAGAGAGAGAGTTAGAGAGAGAGTAGAGAGAGAGAGAGAAGGGGAAAGAGAGACAAACAGACAGGCAAAGAGGCAGACAAACATACAGCAGATAAACAGATATACAGACAGACAGACACGACAGACTGATTAAATTAAATTCAATTAAATCAAATCAAACACTTTTTATTTCGAGATAAAAGAAGAAATACTCAAGTACTCTTCTTCTAACATTTATTCCCTTAACGATAAAAATAATCATGCTAGGAAAAAAAAACCACGTCAACAACAAAAATAGCAAATGCTCAGACAGATGACAAATAACTCAACCGAAATGCTGACAGCCCTGAAGAACACATTCTAGAAGTAAACCACAGTGTCATAAATAGTAGCCCACAGAATCCAATCATCACGTGATATTGCCACTGACAAAAACAGAGGAGCTGGAGTTTTTCCTAAAAGGATTTCACTCTCTATCCCATAATTCCTGGTCCACGTTGCCTTTACTGACGAAAAATATATCCTGTATTTCATTGTCGATTCTTGCACTGGTAAGGGTGATACATTAGTGGAGAGATAGTGTGTGAGACAGAGGGAGGGAAAGACAGAGAGAAGAGAGAGAGAGAGGAGGGGAGGGAGAGAGGGAGAGAGAGGAGTAAAAAGGATGTAGAGAGAGAAAGAGTTAGAGGGGGAGGGTAAGAACTGAGAGAGAGAGATCAAATCAAATCCAATCAAATTGAATCAAACATTTATTTTGAGAATGATAATAAAGGTAAAGGTAAAGGAGTCCCATAACCTATAAGGTCGTAGGAGAGCGAGGCGTCAGAGACCTCACTTCTCTAGGGGCCAGCATATTGAGGGCGGCGCCCATCTCCTCTCCCTCGCTGCTTTACCTTCCCTGACCCTAAAGAGGGCAGGTACCCATTTACAGCTGGGTGAACTGGGGGAACTGTACTGAAGCCAAGGCGCGCAAACGGTCACCCATCCAACTGGTAACCACGCTCGACGCTGCTTAACTTGGCTGGGGGAAAGCGAGTGATCCGACCACTGAGCTATCCCGTCATGATAATAAGTACTCATATTTTCCTTTCTTGACTCCCATTCCCTTATCAACAACAACAAAATTTAGCAAAAATAGCTAACAGATGACAATAACAATAACGGATGTGCTGACAGCCCTGAAGAACACATTCTAGAAGTAAAGCACAGTGTCATAAATAGCCCACAAAATCCAATCCTCACGTGTTATTGTCACTGACAAAAAAGAGGACCTGGAGTATTTCCTAAAAGGATTTCACTCTCTATCCCATAACCCCAGGCCAATGTTGCCTCTGCTGACGAGAAATAGATCCTGTAGTTCATTTTCGATTTTGAGGCTGGTAGAGTGACAAATTCGGGGAGAGGGGGAGAGAGTGAGAGACCTAGTGGGAATGTAGGGATGGATAGGGGGGGAGAGAGAGAGAGAGAGAGAGAGAGAGAGAGAGAGAGAGAGAGAGAGAGAGATAGACAGACAGACAGACAGACAGACAGAAGGAGAGAGAGAGAGAGGAGGAGAGAGAGAGAGAGAGAGAGAGAGAGAGAGAGAGAGAGAGAGAGAGAGAAGAGAGAGAGAGAGAGAGCAATAGGACTGACAGACAAACAGAAAAGCTGAGAAGGAGAGAGAGAGAGAGAGAGAGAGAGAGAGAGAGAGAGAGAGAGAGAGAGAGAGAGAGAGAGAGAGAGAGAGAGAGAAATTAGAGAGAATTAGAAAGAGAAAGAAAAACAGACAGACAGAGAGAGGGGTGGTCCATTCAAGATGTTAAGACAGACAGAACTGAGTGTACCCGTTTCTGTGTGACTGAATGTGTGTGTGTGTATGTGTGGTGTGTGTGTGTGTGTGTGTGTGTGTGTGTGTGTGTGTGTGTGTGTGTATGTGTGTGTGCTGTGTTGTGTTGTGTTGTGGTGTGGTGTGGTGCGGTTTGGTGTGTGTAAGTGTGTGTGTGCGAGTGTGTGTGTGTTTGAAGGAGAGGGAGAGAGAGAGAGAGAGAGAGAGAGAGAGAGAGAGAGAGAGAGAGAGAGAGAGAGAGAGAGAGAGAGAGAGAATTAGAGAGAATTAGATAGAGAGAGAAAAACAGACAGACAGAGAGAAGGGGTGGTCCATTCAAGATGTTAAGACAGACAGAACTGAGTGTACCCGTTTCTGTGTGACTGAATGTGTGTGTGTGTGTATGTGTATGTGTGTGTGTGTGTATGTGTGTGTGCTGTGTTGTGTTGTGGTGTGGTGTGGTGCGGTTTGGTGTGTGTAAGTGTGTTCGCGAGTGTGTGTGTGTTTGAAGGAGAGGGAGAGAGATAGAGAGAGAGAGAGAGATAGAGTGAGAGAGAGAGAGAGATAGAGGGAGAGAGTGAGAGAGAGAAAGAGAGAGAGAATTAACAAAGAACAATGGACAAAATTTATTCATCATGCTTCTAGCCCCTACAATGGGGTCAAACAAAACAAAATTATCAAAACAGAGGAAGACATATTTTACTTACTTTTATCTATTTATTCCTTTCTTTCCAGGATAATGGAATAACACTCATGTGCTTTTTATATATAGTTCCCGTGTTTATGCAGTTTTGTAAATTTGTTATCTTCCAACCGAGACACAATGGCCTACTCTTCCGAAAAGTGGAATGGGTTTTTACCTGTACTCAAGATGTTCTATGTGCGTTCGCACACGAGACCTCGGTTTATAGTCTCATCCAATGGTATTTTACGGAGAGTGGAGTCTGCACTAATGTTAACTCTAGAGGAAAAATCCTCTTGGCGCGAGGTTTAAACCCGGGTCACCAGATCACGAGCGCATCACTCTAACCACCAGGCTCTCTCCCCCCCCTCTCTCTCTCTCTCTTTCTCTCTCTCTTTCCTCTCTCTCTCTCTCTCTCTATCTCTCTCTCTCTCTTTCTCTCCGCTCTCTCTTTCTCTCCGCTCTCTCTCTCTCTCTCTCTCTCTCTCTCTCTCTCTCTCTCTCTCTCTCTCTCTCTCTCTCTCTCTCTCTCTCTCTCTCTCTCTCTCTCTCTCTCTCTCTCTCTCTCTCTCTCTCTCCACTTCACTACCAATAATCTTTGTCTATGAGGGGTTATGATTCTCTATCAACAAATCACACACCCTTATCAAAGAATGTCCAGGCACTTGAATAAATACATCAATTACTCTGATGCTCCCAAAACTCTCCCCAAAAGTCCTCCCGATGAGGCTATAAACCGAGGTCCCCTGTGTGAACGCACGCAGAACATCTTGCGCACACGTTAAAACCCGTTCGTTTTTTGGAAGAGTATGGCCATTGTGTTCAGTTGGGAACTGATGACAACATTTACAAAACTGCATACACACTGGGACTAGATGTAAAAAAAAGCACATGAATGCTTATTCCATTATCCTCGAAATAAAAGAACAAATAGGTAAATGCTATTCTCCGTGGGGATGCCAGGGGCCTGACAGTATAAATAGCATCCCCATCTTCTGGAAATTTCCTCTTTTCTATCACTCTCTTTGTTTCTTCCTTGTTCCTTTTATTCCTGTCACCTCCTTTTTCTCTATTTTCTGCCTTCTTGGTCCATTATCCTGCCCATTTTTTTCCATAAAATTTTAAAAGATAACAACATTCTCTTCTGGTGAAGTCGGATGCGCTGGGCCTCACTTTTCAGGCGCTTAACGGCAGAGTGACACATTTTGACTTATATAACAGACAACAATAGTTGCTGTCTGAGCGTTCCACGACGACGAAGATGAGGACGATGAAGAAGAAGAAGAAGAAGAAGAAGAAGAAGAAGAAGAAGAAGAAGAAGAAGAAGAAGAAGAAGAAGAAGAAGAAGAAGAAAAGAAGAATTGCACAGATGAATTGTGAAGGAGAAGAATTGCGAAGACGAATTGCGATGAAGAAAAATTGCGAAGAAGGAGAATAAAGAAGAAGAATTTGAAGAAGAAGAATTTGAAGAAGAAGAATTTGAAGAAGAAGAAGAAGAAGAAGAAAAAGAAGAAGAAGAATTGAAAAGAAGAAGAAGAAGAAGAAGAAGAAGAAGAAGAACAACAACAACAACAACAACAACAACAACAACAACGAGACACCGATGCTGATGCTATGCGGCATTATGTATGTTCTTTCTTTATCCCTCCTCTGTCACTATCTGCTAAACTGGTAATACGTTTTAATTTCAGGTATATTTACACTGCATTTTTTGTCCAGAAGACAAAAAAAGTTTCATTAATTAACCAAACATTAATATTCACTTAAAATGGAAGGTAAATGATCACGTTTGTTTCAACGTGTTATCTCTAAAAAGAAACAATAGTGGCTTTAAAAATGATAGCGGGGAAATTATGCCACTGTTTTGCTATATTTCCTCTCCTCTCCTGAACTTTTCCTCTATCCATTAGACTTGTAGACCGTGGGGTACTACTGAAGATTTTACAACCAGCTTCCTCTACTCCCCGCAGTCCTCTGCTTTCTGTAGCAAATCCTTTCACTCAAGTCCAGTCCACTCTCTGATGTTGTCTTCCCATCGTTTTCGCTGTCTGCCTCTTCGACTCCCTCCATTCACTCTTCCCTGAAGGACAGTATTGGCTAGTTATGGGTTTTCTTTTAAAGTGCATCAGATACGTTTTACCCCCGCCTCCCCCCCCCCCTCTCATTTTTGCGTGATACATCTAAAAGACTGTCACCGATATCAATGCTTATCAGTTAGCCAAAATGAAACCCATTGTCTGGTTGGGCACAAAAGATGCCATCATACACGACAATGATTGTCTATCATGCAAATCGCGTGGTCTGGTCAAATTGTCTTCCTCTCTCTCCTCTCTCTCTCTCTCTCTCTCTCTCTCTCCTCTCTCCTCTCCTCTCTCTCTCTCTCTCTCTCTCTCTCTCTCTCTCTCTCTCTTTTCTCTCTTTCTCTCTCTCTCCCTCTCTCCTCTCTCTCTCTTTCTCTCTCTCTCTCTCTCTCTCTCTCTCTCTCTCTCTCTCTCTCTCTCTCTCTCTCTCTCTCTCTCTCTCACGCTATGACGTGCAAGTCAGGATTATCTGGATAAAAAGATAATCATCACGATATGAGACCCCAGGAAGTTCAGTATGTATGTCATTGTGCTGTGTCTGTTTGAGACATGATTATATAGTTCAGGTAAACCGCGGTATGAAAGACGTAGACAGAGAGAGAGAGGGAGAGGGAGAGAGAGAGAGAGAGAGAGAGAGAGGGAGGGAGAGAGAGAGAGAGAAAGAGAGAGAAAGGAGGGGGGAAGAGAGACAGACAGACAAAGAGTGAGACATGGAGAGACAGGGGAGGGGCGGGGGCGGGGGCAGACAGACAGAAAGACAGACAGACAGACAGATAGACAGACATAGAGAAGTAATTTTAATTTTAAAGAAAAGAGGGGCAGAAAGAAAGGCAGAAGAACACAAAAACAACCACAAAGAACTCTACACAGACAAAACACGATGAACTACACAAAGACAAACAACAAAGAACTACACAAAGATCTGCACAAAGAACTATATACAGAACTACACAAAGATGAAAACACAAAGAACTCTACACATAGACAAAACACACAAAAAGCGTTACACAAAGACAACCACAAGGAACTGTACAAAGACAAAACACAAAGAACTACACAGAAGACAAACCGCACAAAGAACTACACACAAAAATACAAACCAAAACAAATAACTCTACACACAACACATACACAAAGACAAACCAACCACACAACACAACACAACAACAACAACAAAAACAGAACTAAAATTAATACCAAAGTACAAAGACAAAGAATCAAGAAACAGACAGTACCAGACCAAAGCACTTCTTTTTTGATAGAGAAAGAACAACACCGATACACACAGTTGACAAAAAAAGAGTATACAGTATATAACACATATATAGGAGGGGAAAAAAGAAATAAAGCCCAGAGGCTTTCAAAGAGATGTCTGTCTACCTTACCACAAGAATGAATAATACATCCACGTCTGCTTTGATTTCCGGTACTCACCGGAGAGAGGAGACCCCCTCCTGTTCTTTTTTTCCCCTCGGACATGAAATCCCGGGCTTTGTTCGTCAGTTACCCTAACTGATGTCTTTTTTTTGTTGGTTGGGGGTTTTTTTGACTGGAGGCGGTCTGTGTGGGGGGGTGTGGGGGTTGGGGGTTGGTGGGGTGTGGGTGGTGGAGGGTGTGTGTATGTGTTGTATTGTGTTGTGTGTGTGCAAAAGAGAGAGAGAGAGAGAGGGGGGGATCTATTCAAGATTTTAAGACAGAGAGAACTGTGTGTACTGGTTTGTGTTGACTGAATGTGTGTGTGTGCGTGTGTGCCTGCGAGCAAGCATGCATGCATGTGTGCATGCATGCGCGCGCGTGAGTGTGTGTGTGTGTGTGTGTGTTGTGTGTGTGTGTGTTGTGTGTGTATGTGCATGTTGTGATGTGTTGTGTTGTGTTTTGTTGTGTTGCAGTGTGTGTGTCTATGTGCGTGTGTATGTGTGAGTGTGTTTGAAGGAGAGACAGACAGACAGACAAGAGAGATTTTTTCAAATGTATTCTCTTATTTTGATCACAATAGAATAAGCATTGATGTGCTTTTTTCATCCAGTCCCCTTGTGCATGCAGTTTTGTCAGTTTTGTCATCGGTTCCCACCAGAACACAATAGCCTACTTCTCCAAAAAGCGAATCGGGTTTTAACATAATCGCCTCGGTTTATAGTCTCATCCAAGGACTTTTGGGAGAGTGGAGTCGGTGGTCATGTTCACTCAAGGGATAAAATCCTCTTGAATGAGAATCAAACTCAGGTTAGCAGATCACAAATACATCACTCTAATCACCAGGCTATCCTGTCCCCAGAGAGAGACAGAGAGAGACAGAGAGACAGAGATAGAGACAAAAAATTAATAAAGAACAATGAACGAAAATTGATTCTTTATGCTTCCAGCCCCTAGAATGGGGTCTAACAAAATATCGAAACAGAGAAAGAACAAGAACAAGAAACTGATGTTTCAACGCTGTGTTACAATGTTCATTTTTTATACCTCTGCTATCAGTATCTGCCCAACTGGTGGTAGTTTTAATTTTAAGAATGTTTACCTGCACTTTTTTTTATCCCAACACAAAAAAACTTTAATTAACCAAAAAGCATTCACTTACATGGAACATGAATGAACACATTTATATCAATGTGTTATCTCCATAATGAAACAAAAGTGGCTTAAAAAATAATAGCAGGGAAAATGGTCAAGCTGTTATGCTATATTTTCTCTCCTCTCCTCACCCTCTCCTCTATCCTGTGGACTTGTAGACCGTGGGGTACTACTGAAGATTTTACAACCAGCTTCCTCTACTCCCCGCAGTCCTCTGCTTTCCATAGAAAATCGTTCCCCTCAAGGCCAGTCCACTTTCTGTTGTTGTCTTGCCATCGTTTTCTCTGTCTGCCTCTTGGACTCCCTCCATTTACTGTTCCCTGTAGGACAGTCTTGGCCGGTCACATTTTGCCATGGAGTTTCTATCAAAGTGCATCAGATACGTTTTGCCTCCCACCCCCCACCCCCTCACTTTGCGTGATCAATCTAAACAACTGTCACCCATATCAATGCTTATCATTTAGCCAAAATGAAGCCCATTGTCTGGTTGGGCACAAAAGATGCCATCATACACGACAATGATTGTCTATCATCGAAAATCGCGTGGTCTAGTCAAATTGTCTCTCTCTCTCTCACTCTCTCTCTCTCTCTCTCCCTCTCTCTCTCTCTCTATCTCTCTTTCTCTCTCTCTCTCTCTCTCTCTCTCTCTCTCTCTCTCTCTCTCTCTCTCTCTCTTCCACCCTCTCTCTCTTTCTCTCTCTTTCCCCCTCTCTCTCTCACGCTATGACGTGCAAGTCAGGATAATCTGGATAAAAAGATAATCATCACCATATGAGACCCAGGGACACTCAGTATGTATGTCATTGTGCTGTGTCTGTTTGAGACATTATTATATAGTTCAGGTATACCCAGTATGAAAGACGAAGACAGAGAGAGAGGGATGGAGAGGGAGAGAGAGAGAAAGAGAGGGACAGGGAGAGAGAGAGAGAGAGAGAGAGAGAGAGAGAGAGAGAGAGAGAAAGAGAGAGAGAGAGAGAGAGAAAGAGAGAGAGAGAGAGAGAGAGAGAAAGAGAGAGAGAAAGAGAGGGACAGGGAGAGAGAGAGAGGGAAATGGAGAGAGAGGGGGAAAGAGAGAGAGAGTGAGGAAGAGAAAGACAGAAAAAGAGAGAGAGAGAGAAAGAAAGAAACAGAGAAAGAGAGAGACAGAGAAAGAGACAGAGAGATACAGAGAGAAAGGCGAGGGGAGATAGACAGACAGACAGATAGACAAACACAGAGAGAGAGAAAGAGGGAGATATAGACAGACAGACAGACAGACAAAGAGAAGTTAAATTTTACAAAAAGAAAGTAGGGGGAAGAAAGAGAGGCAGAAGAACACAAAGACAACCACAAAGAACTCTACACAGACAAACACGAAGAACTATACAAGGACAAACACAAAGGACAACACATAAACAAACAATCACACAATACAACACAACAACAACAAAAAACAGAACTAAAATTAATTACAAAGTACAAAAGACAAAGAGTCAAAGAAGAGACAGAGATAGTAACAGACCAAGCACTTCTTTGTTGATAGAAGGAAAAGAAACTGATACACACAGTGGACAAAAAAAGAGTATAGAGTATATAACATATATATCGGAGGGGGAAAAAGAAATAAAGCCCAGAGGCTTTCAAAGAGATATCTGTCTACCTTACCACAAGAATGAATAATACATCCACGTCTGCTTTGATTTCCGGTACTCACCAGAGAGAGGAGACCCCCTCCTGTACTTTTTTTCCCCCCGGACATGAAATCCCGGGCTTTGTTCGTCAGTTACCCTAACTGATGTCTTTTTTTGTTGTTGGTTGGTTTTTTTGGTTGTTGGCTGTTGTTTTTTTTACTGGAGGCGGGGTGTGTGTGTGTGGGGGTGTTTGGGGTTGGAGTGGTGGGTGGTGGAGGGGTGTGTGTATTGTGTTGTGTTGTGTGTGTGTGTGTGAAAGAGAGTGAGAGATAGGGGGGGGGGGGGTCAATTCAAGATTTTAGACAGAGAGAACTGAGTGTACCCATTTGTGTGTGAATGAATGTATGTGTGTGTGTGCGCATGGGTGCCTGCGAGTGAGCATGCGTGCATGTGTGGTATGTATGTGTGTGTTGTGTTTTGTTATTTGTTGCAGTGTGTGTGTATCTATGGGTGTGTATATGTGTGGTGTTTGAAAAAGGAGAGAGAGAGAGAGAGAGAGAAGACGGAGAGAGAGAGAGAGAGAGAGAGAGAGAGAGATTGAGGAGAGAGAGAGAGAGAGGAGAGCAAAAGAGAGAGACTTTTAAAAATGTATTCTCTTATTTTGATCAAAATGAAATAAGCATTCATGTGCTTTTTCATCAAGTGCCCGTGTGAATGCAGTTTTGTTATTTTTGTCATCCGTTCCCACCAGAGCACAATGGCCTACTTCTCTGAAAAGCAGAACAGGTTTTAACATGTTCACATCGGTTTATAGTCTCATCTGAAGGACTTTAGGGAGTGTGGAGTCGGCACTCATGTTAACTTCAGGGGAAAAATCCTATTGAACAAGAATCAAACCCAGGTCAGCAGATCACGAATACATCACTCTAACCACCAGGCTACCCTGTCCCCCAGAGAAGAGAGAGAGAGAGGAGAGAGAGAGAGGGGAGAGAGATGAGAGAGAAAGAGAGAGTAGATGAGAGAGAGAGAGAGAGAGAGAGAGAGTGTACAAAGAACAATGAACAAAATTGATTCTTCATGCTTCCAGCCCCTAGAATGGAGTCTAAAAGAACATCAAAATAGAGAAAGAACAAGAAGAACAAGAAACTGATGCTGCAACACTGCATTACAATGTCCATTCCTTATCCCTCTGCTGTCACTATCTGCTTAACTGGTGGTAGGTTTTAATTTCAGATATACTTACACCGCATTTTTTTGTCCAGAAGACAAAATAAAAACGTTCCATTAATCAACCAAACATGAATATTCACTTACAATGGAAGGTAAATGATAGCATTTGTATCAATCATTTATCTGTAAAAGGAAACAAAACTGGTTTTAAAAAATCAATAGCAGGGGAAATGGTCAAACTGTTTTGCTATATTTCCTCTCCTCTCCTGAACTTTTCCTCTATCCATTAGACTTGTAGACCGTGGGGTACTACTGAAGATTTTACAACCAGCTTCCTCTACTCCCCGCAGTCCTCTGCTTTCCGTAGAAAATCGTTCCCCTCAAGGCCAGTCCACTTTCTGTTGTTGTCTTCCCATCGTTTTCTCTGTCTGCCTCTTGGACTCCCTCCATTTACTGTTCCCTGTAGGACAGTCTTGGCCGGTCACATTTTGCCATGGAGTTTCTTTCAAAGTGCATCAGATACGTTTTACCCCCCCCCCCCCCCCCCCCCCCCCCCCTCATTTTTGCGTGATACATCTAAAAGACTGTCACCGATATCAAAGCTTATCACTTAGCCAAAATGAAGCCCATTGTCTGGCTGGGCACAAAAGATGCCATCATACACGACAATGATTGTCTATCATCGAAAATCGCGTGGTCTGGTCAGATAGTCTCTCTCTCTCTCTCTCTCTCTCTCTCTCTCTCTCTCTCTCTCTCTCTCTCTCTCTCTCTCTCTCTCTCTCTCCTCTCTCTCTCTCTCTCTCTCTCTTCTCTCTCTCTCTCTCTCTCTCTCTCTATCCTCTCTCTCTGTCTTCTCTCCTCTCTATCTCTCTCTCTCTCTCTCTCTCTCTCTTCTTTCTTTTTCTCTCTCTCTTCCACCCTCTCTCTCTCTCTCTCACGCTATGACGTGCAAGTCAGGATTATCTGGATAAAAAGATAATCATCACGAAAGGAGAGCCAGGAACGCTCAGTATGTATGTCATTGTGCTGTGTCTGTTTGAGACATGATTATATAGTTCAGGTAAACCCGGTATGAAAGACGTAGACAAAGAGAGAGGGAGAGGGGAGAGAGAGAGAGATAGAGAGAGAGAGGGGTGGGAGAGAGGGAGAGAGAGAGACACAGAGAGAGGGGGGAGACAGACAGACATACAGACAGATAGACAGACACAGAGAGAGCGAGACAGAGGGAGAGACAAACAGACAGACAGAGATATAAAAAAGAAAGTAGGGGGCAGAAAGAGAGGCAGAAAAACACAAGACAACCACAGAGAACTCTACACAGACAAAACACGTAGAACTACACAAGCACAAAGCACAAAGAACTACACAAAGACAAACAACAAAGAACTACACAAATAACTGCACAAAGAACCTCATAAAAAGTACACAAAGACGATAAACAAAGGGCTTTACACAAAGATAACCACAAAGAAATATGCAACAACCACAAAGAAATACACAGAGATAAACACAAAGAAATACACAGAGATAACCACAAAGAAATACGCAATTACAACCACAAGAAATATACAGAGATAACCACAAAGAAATACACAGAGATAACCACAAATAAATACACAGAGATAACCACAGAGAAAAACGCAATGCCAACCACAAAGAAATACACAAAGACAACCACAAAGAAATACACAAAGATAACACAAAGAAATGCACAAAGACAACCACAAAATCTACACACAAGACAAACCACACATAATCTACACAAAGACAAACCAACACAAAGAAATCTACACACAAAGACAAACCAACACAAAGAACTCTACACACACACACACACACAAAAGACAAACCAACCACACAACACCACACAACAACAACAACAACAAAAAACAGAACTACAATTAATTACAAAGTACAAAGACAAAGAGTCAAGAGACAGACAGTACCAGACCAAAGCATTTCTTTTTTGATAGAGAAAGAACAACACTGATACACACAGTTGACAAAAAAGAGTATAGAGTATATAACACATATATAGGAGGGGAAAAAAGAAATAAAGCCCAGAGGCTTTCAAAGAGAAGTCTGTCTACCTTACCACAAGAATGAATAATACATCCACGTCTGCTTTGATTTGCGGTACTCACCGGAGAGAGGAGACCCCCCTCCTGTTCTTTTCTCCCCCCGGACATGAAATCCCGGGCTTTGTTCGTCAGTTACCCTAACTGATGTCTTTTTTTTGTTGGTTGATTTTTTGGGGTTTTTTTTACTGGAGGCGGTCTGTGTGTGGGTGTGTGTGGGGGGGTTGGGGGTTGGGGGGTGGTGGTGTGGTGGAGGGTGTGTGTGTATTATGTTGTGTTGTGTTGTGTGTGTGAAAGAGAGAGAGAGACAGAGAGAGAAAGAGAGAGAAAGGGAGTGTGTTTTATTTTAAGTATATTTGAATAAGCGCTCAGGAGCCAATATTGCAATATCCATGAGTTTATGTTGTAAAATCCATGAGCTAATGTTGCCTATTCCATGAGCTAATGTTGCAAAATTCATGAGCTAATGTTGTAATATCTATGACCTAATGTTGCAAAACCCATGAGCTAATGTTGCAAAACTCATGAGCTAATGGTGCAATCTCCAAGAGGAAAATAACATTTGCTCACTCCATGAGCTAATATCGCCTGCTCCATTACCTAATATCGCCTGCTCCATGAGCTAATGTTGCCTGCTCCATGAGCTAATATCCATGAGCTAATGTCGCCTGCTCCAAGAGATAATATCGCCTGCTCCATGAGCTAATGTTGCCTGCTCCATGAGCTAATATCGCCTGCTCCATGAGCTAGTATCGCCTGCTCCATGAGCTAATGTTGCCTGCTCCAAGAGCTAATATCACCTGCTCCATGAGCTAATGTTGCCTGCTCCATGAGCTAATATTGTCTGCTCCATGAGCTAATATCGCCTGCTCCATGAGCTAATGTTGCCTGCTCCATGAGCTAATGTTGCCTGCTCCATGAGCTAATATCGCCTGCTCCATGAGCTAATGTTGCCTATTCCATGAGCTAATATTGTCTGCTCCATGAGCTTATATCGCCTGCTCCATGAGCTAATGTTGCCTGCTCCATTAGCTAATATCGCCTGCTCCATGAGCTAGTATCGCCTGCTCCATGAGCTAATGTTGCCTGTTCCATGAGCTAATATCGCCTGCTCCATGAGCTAATGTTGCCTGCTCCATGAGCTAATATTGCCTGCTTGAAACCTGCTTGAGTTTGTCTCTGAGATACTAAAGTGTTTGGATTGAGAGAAAGAGAAAAGAGAGAGAGAGAGAGAGAGAGAGAGGAGAGAGAGAGAGAGAGAGAGAGAGAGAGAGAGAGAGAGAGAGAGAGAGAGAGAGAGAGAGAGATTGTGATATCTTGTGCACATACTATTAACTTTTAACAATCATTAATAAATGCAACTCTGAACAAAGATCTTGGTCAAGTTTTTGTTTTATTCCCTGACATGACTTTTGCACTTATTCATATTTTTGATCACGTTTTGACATATCAAGTCATTCTTAAGTTTCCTTTTCCTTTTCTTTTCTTTCAGCTGCGAGCCAGCTACCCAACCCCACTCCAGCCTCTCATTTTTTTCTGAAGGGGGAGGTAGGCTTTTCCCAATGCTCTGACCAGCAGTGACACGACGACTGACCACCTGACTTCTGTTCTCTTTGGAATTTTCACATTATCATTTGAAATCTCAGGTCACAATAGCGTGTTCATTCCAATATGCTTTTAAAACACAAATGACAAAAAGCTTATTCAGCTTTTATAATTATCATATATATATTAAATAATAGATAATATCAATAATTACACGAAAAGCACCCCCCTCCTCCTAGAACACGTGAACAGATTGTAAGATTTAAAGCAGCAAGAGTTGTGCAAAGCTTGTATTTTTCTCAGGGAAGAAAGTCAGTTGGGAAGTCACGTGCCAGTGGTGTGTGCTCACCACATACAGGAAAAGTGGAAGCAGTGCTGGTTACAGGAACCATTCTGTTGATCTTGTAAAGGACCATTTTCTCCATTCCTTCAGATGAACAATCTTGGTTTTGATCACACACGATACAGGTTATCAAATTTGAGTTGTGATTGCATCCACACCCTTGTATGTTTACATATGAGATTCTAGAACAAGCTTTTGTTTTAAGGATGAAGTGTACTGACAGAACAACACAATCACATATATTTGCAACATAGAAGAAACAAATATTGAAATGCTACTAGCAAACAGTGTTTCCAATTCACCCTTGCATAGAGTAAAAACGGAAAAAACCGCCCTCAATGCAATACATTTTAACATAATGCACATAAAACCCAAGTTTGACCTTGACATGGGAAATTGGGGGAAGGGGCAGCAAAACAAAAGTGGACGGCATTAACTGCATAACTTAAAACAGGCTACCAGATACCACAATAACAATGTATAAGAATTTCACACAAACAGGATAGGCCAAACACATGATTTAAACCGTGTCCTTCAGGTCATTATGATCACGATATACAGTCAACAACTACATACATAAACTACATTTCACTTAAAGGTCCAAAAATTGATGTAGGCATAGTTTGAAATAATAATATTCAACTAAATCAATTACACACATGCTCTGATGAAGCTAAATAAAGTCAAGTTTCTGTAATACTTTTTAAAAGTCAATGCAAAAAAAACCATGTAAATTTAAAAGCAAGATGTAAGTTCATTCAAAAAAGGGCAATATGGAAGAAATATGTAATAATAATAATAATAATTATTATTATTATTATTATTATTATTATAATTATTGTAATATTATAATAATAAATATAATAATAATAATAATAATAATAATAATAATAATAATAATAATAATAATAATAATAATAATATACATGAAATTTATATAGCGTTATATCTTGCACAAAAACAAATCACGACGCAGTTTCATTGGGTCGCACTTAACAGTTTATGGAGAGGAACAAAAATCAAACAAACAAAAGCTCAAGTCAAACAATCCAATAGCAGAGAAGAAAGCACACAACACACACATGCCCTTTATAGCTGGGGAATACAGACAGGCAAAACCTGCATGAGCAAATGCATGATGCAACTACTAGCACAATATCAGGCTATGTTGGACTCATTATCTATAGGTATAGGAGGTAACACAGCAGTTAACTATAATCCAAATTTAATCGGACAATGGAAAGAAAATAAGACATACTGCGCTCAGTACTTCAAAATTTGTACATAAAAAAAACAAAAAGGGAACATCAGGTTTTGGTAATAAAGTCTAGGAAAACTACTAAAATTTGTCAATACGAAATGTCAAAAATGTGATCGACAAGAAGAGAAAAACGGAAAAGGCAAGGACTGTAAACAAGATATGCTGTCCATCAGCATTTTTGGCTGAAATGCACGTTTTTCTTCTACTTGGGACAAAGTCATTTAAAAGCTCACACAAAAAACACCATACAGCCGTAATGTTTCATATAAAGGCTGTGTACGAACAATTACAACAATGCAATAAAATCGCACACTCAACCTGTAAAACATTTTATATTTTTTATTACACACAGGTTTTAC
>CM054162.1:14684666-14687166 GCA_028751875.1 Rapana venosa
GGAGAGATAGAAGAGAGAGAGAGAGAGAGAGAGAGAGAGAGAGGAGAGAGGGAGAGAGAGAGAAGAGAGAGAGAGAGAGAGAGAGAGAGAGAGAGAGAGAGAGAGACTGGCTTGTAAACTGCAGGATCATAAAGTTAGAGACCATGGGTTTGAATCTCTCCCTGGTTAGCTTCTATGCGATAAATGTTGAAGTTGTGTGTGTGTGTGTGTGGTGTGTTGTGTGTGTGTGTTTGTGTGTGTGTGTGTGTGTGTGTGTGTTTGTTTGTATGTGTATGTGTAGTTGCGTGATGTGTTTTATATGTATGATGTATGATGTATGTATGTATGATGTATGTATGTATGTATGTATGTATGTATGTATGTATGTATGGATGGATGGATGGATGGATGGATGGATGGATGGATGGATGGATGGATGGATGCATTTATGTATGTATGTAAGTATGTATGTATGCATTTATGTATGTATGTATGTATGTATGTATGTATGTATGTATGTATGTATGTATGTATGTATGTATATATATATGTATGTATGTATGTGTGTATATGTATAAACGTACGTACGCACGTGAATGTGTCTGTGTGTGCACGTGTGTGCGCTTTCGTGTGTGTGTCTGTTTGTGTGTCTGTGTATGTCTGTGTGTCTGTGTGTGGTGTGTGTATTCATGCCCAGGCACACACACACACACGAACGTCCTTAACCACATGCTTACAAGTGCGTGTAAACATACTTGGGCCCAAGCACCTGTGCACAATCCCACATGAGCTCATCTCTTCGTATCCAATAAAATCTTTCATTTCAAAATTGAAACAAAAAGTCCATTACGTTGACAATTTTGGATTGAACCACAGACAAGAACATACATAAAGGTGATGGCCTATGTTCCTTCTGTCCCTCAACCTTGTCTTAGAAAAAACAAACCTGTCGTCACCATAATATTGATCTGCGTGGGTTTCTGTATGCGTGAAACATATCTCAGTCTGCTCTTATCAGTTTTAGCCAACGTTTGTCTTTGAACTCAGAGTTCATCAAAGGAACTCTCCTGCCTTGCCATTTGATTCTGAGAAGTCGCCTGTATAACTACGTGTTGGCTCTATTTCTTTTGCATCTTTAGATACCGTGACAGGAAGCAAAAAATAAACTTAGCACTGAAAACGTTTGTCAAAGCAAGGTCGGTTGATTCCGTGTCTCTAAGCCTTTCCATCATCATCCGTCATTATGCAATTCCAGTACTGGCCTCAGCTACATAACTCGTTGCAGATACACAGTTCCAACTGAAAGATGATGACAGTTATGAAGCAGTGGTGCGATGCCTTCTTAACCTTAACCCAGTGTTACATGAATGATGGTATGCTGCGGTCTCCTATTTGGGATAGCTGAGGGAACGGAATAGCCTGCCTGGTGGTTAGAGTGATGCGCACTGCACTGGTGAACTGCTAATCCGGGTTCAAATCTCGCTCAAAAGGATTTTTCCTCTGGAGTAAACACCAATACCGACTCCACTCCCCGCAAAGTCCTTCGTATAAAACTATAAACCAAGGTCCCGTGTGCGAACGTACGCAGAACATCTTGCACACTCGTATAAGCTTGTTCCGCTTTTTGGAAGGGTAGGCCATTGTGTGCCCGTGGGAACGGACGGCAAAATTTATGAAATGTAGATGATGTCGTGTTTAGACAACATCGCTGTAATAGTAATGTAACTGCCTTAATGGTGGACAAAAAACGGTTGTATACGCAAACAGATCTTACCATTGGGGAGCCTTGGATTCAAGATTCAAGATTTTAGTTTTACCAGAAAACCCCCAAGGGGTACATGAAATGTAACAAAGCCACAACTTGGAGCTTTAACCAAGGAACAGGAAAAGAAATTGCAAAATGCTAAAAGCAGCAAATTTCGTAAGTAAGTCATCAATTAAATATGTGCAAGGAATGAGTGTTTAATATTTTGGCCCATGCATAAATCAGTTACCACAAGGAAGAAAAACAATACTATATTAACCACGTTAAAAGATCCAACGACTTCACTCAGTTTTCTTTGAAATTTGAACGAAACAAAACAAAGAAGTGGATTACAAGAAAATAGGAAGCAGTGGAATTATCAGAACGCAGTGTATATAAGTATATATATATATATATACATATATGTGTGTGCGTGTGTGTCTGTCTGTGTGTGTAAAACATTTGCAGAGATTTAGTATGTTATGCACAAAATTCACAGAAATTGAAAAATACACTAAACACTTCCATAAAAAGGTAAGGTAAAGAAAGATAGTGACAAAAATAAAATTTAAGAATATCCACAAAGATTCAAACCAGCGGTCTATAACTTCAAGACCATGACCATACAAAACCCAAGATCTGGTCACCTTGGTCCTCACTTGTACCAGTCAGACGAGAGTTAATGAATCGTTTAGCAGACGGTAATCAGAAGAAGAAGGAGACGACAGCACGAGGGGACGAAGTCACTTCTCTGTCATCCTCCCATTAGGATGTGTA
>CM054162.1:14692166-14697166 GCA_028751875.1 Rapana venosa
GTGTGTGTGTGTGAATTTGTGATATGCCAAACATTGTGTACATCAAAGTGAAAGTCAAGACAATGCATATGAAGGAAAAAAGCCTTCTAAAATTGAAGAAAGAAAAAATGCACCCAAAAACATGTATGCATGTATCCCCAAAGGGCACACACACACACACACACACACACACACACACCCCACACCACACACCCCAAACACACAAGCAAACACACACAACACCACACACAAACACACACACAACCCCCCCCCCCCCCCCCCCCCACAACCCCACACCCACCCACACACAACACACAACCCTCACCCACCCCAGACACACACGAACACAAAACACACACACAACAACAACAACAACAACAACAACCCTCCCCACACCACCACCCACACCCAACCCTACCCTTGACCCCCACACCCAATACCCCTCCCCCCACCCTCCCCCCCCCAACACACACAGCACCACAAACCCCACATGTGACCTACTACCTTTGAGACAGATTCACCGATCTGTCTTCTTAGGAAAGTTCAGTAGTTTGTACGTTACCCATCTTCGGTGACATTGCCTCTTAGCAGCATCCGTAATATATTTTGACTTCCTAAGTCTGAGTCTGTAATATGTTATAGTTGTGAATGTCGCCTTCTCCTCACACACACACACACACACACACACACACACACACACACACACACACACACATATATATATATATATATATATATATATATATAAATTTTATATATATATATATATATTATATATATAATAGGTAGATAGATGATAGATAGATAGATAGATTAGATATAGATAGATAGATATAAAGAATAATAGGAATTTGATAGATAGATAGGTAGTAGGTAGGTAGATAGATAGATAGATAGATAGGGTAGATAGATAGATAGATAGTAGGTAGATAGGTAGATAGTAGGGAGTTAAATAGATAGATAGTTGATAGATAGATAGATAGATAGATAGATAGATAGATAGTAGATAGATAGATAGATTTGATGTGATAGATAGATTGATTGTTGATTGATTACCTGTATATTACATACATACATTTTATATATATATTTTATATTTTCATACATTCAAAACATGCTACATGCATACATATTACATATTATATATACCATTTTTACATATAAAAATATAGTTACGTATAAATAGAAATTATATAGATATAGATAGATACATAGATAGAAAGAGAGACAGACAGACGGACGGACGACAGACAGACAGACAGGTAGGTAGGTAGGTAGGTAGGTAGTAGGTAGGTAGGTAGGTAGGTAGGTAGACAGAAAGAGAGATAGACAGAGAGATAGATGACAGGGGCAGATAGATAGACAGAAGATAGATAGATAAGGGTAGATAGATTGATAGATAGATAGATAGATAGATTTGAGATTGATAGATAGATAGATAGATAGTAGATAGATAGATAGATTGATAGATAGATAGATGATAGATAGATAGATAGATAGATAGACAGACAGACAGACAGACAGATATAGATAGATATAGAGATCGAGCGATATATACATACATAGATAGATATAGATATATATCTATAGTGTATATAATCTCTAAAACGTATCTAGGGCAAGACCCCATGACAAGTTTTAATCATTCCATGGTTTCTTCGTAAAAATACCTCACTATTCTTCCTGCGACAAATGCGTCGCAAACAGAGCAGCATCACTCATTCCTTTATTTTTCTGTATGCATATAACAATGTTGTATTCTATCTAAGAGTAGTTGTTGTTGTGGGGGGGTTTAGGTTGGGGGGGGGGGTTAAATGTACTATATAGTTTGCTACAGACGACTCATTTGCCTTGGGTTCCTTTACGTCAACAGATCGTGTTGCATATGTAATCTCCCGGTGGATCCCATGGATCTTCCGGGATAGCCTGGTGGTTAGAGTGATGCGTTTGTGATCTGCTGACCTGAGTTTGGATCTCGTTCAAAAGGATTTTTCCACTAGAATTAATATCAGTGCTGACTCCACTCTCCCAAAAAGTCTTTCGGATCAAACTATAAACATAGGTCTCGTGTGCAAACACACGTACAGCATCTTGCGCACAGGTTAAAGTCCAATCCGCTTTTCGTAAGAGTAGACCATTGTGTGCCGATGGGAACGAATTACAAAATCAACACAACTGTATACGCACGGAGGGATGGGGGAGGGGTGGGGGCTGGATGTAAAAAAAAAACAACATCAGTACATGTTCCATTATCCTCGAAATAACAGAATAAAAGATAATAATAAAATCACACACACACATTATCCTCAAAAATAAAAAATAAAAGACAAGAAATCAGGTTATCCTCCCAACTGAAAGACTAGCACCGTGACTACCACAAAAATTGGGAAAAAAAGTTTACGCTACAAACAAGGATCAAACCTACGATTTGTCAACTTTCTGGACACGTTGCCGTTTCATCCACTAGACCACAGATTGTCCATTGATTTAGACAACGACGATCGAAAACTAGGACAAAGGAAATTAGGTAGAAGAGGAAAGGAGGCGGGAGTCGGTAAGGAAGTGGAAGGTTTCATTAGTGCATTAATGATGGATAGCCAGTAGTGTCCTGAGAGCTCTGGGATGCTGGAGAGGACAGTGTACACACTGGCTGACCTCTTCCTATCAGGGAAGATCAGTGTAGATCCACACAATAAGAGTCTGAAAGCCGATGAGACATCCGGAAGAGAGATAGGCAGACTGACCGACAGATAAACAGACAGACAGAGAGACAGAGAGAAATTTTCTAATGTCACCTTGGATGAAATGACGTTAAATTAAAGAAAGACCAGATAGATAGATAGATAGATAGATAGATAGATACATAGATAGATAGATAGATAGATAGATAGATAGATAGATAGATAGATAGATAGATAGGTAGGTAGGTAGGTAGATAGATAGATAGATAGATAGATAGATAGATAGATAGATAGATAGATAGATAGATAGATAGATAGATAGATAGATAGATAGATAGATAGATAGATAGATAGATAGATAGATAGATATCGTATCCACGATAATAGTTCCTTTCTTTTGCTGCCTCATCTTCTGTGACGTCCCCGTCCTGCTGTTCCCAAGCCGCTCATCTCAATCTCCCCGCTACAGCCATACCCAGATCTGTTATGTCTCATCCTCAGGGTCGGAAGTCCGCAGGGAGCACATCAATATTAGGCTGCCATGGGGCTACCGGCCTGAAGTTGCTGGGTCACTTTCGTTGTGTTCAGTGGTGCAGGTCCTGAGCTATCATACGCAGGACACCACCTACTAACGACAGTGTTAACTCAGTCGTGGAGCCAGACTGGGTCAGTGGCCCACTCGAGGTGGCGACTACCACAACGTCCCTCCAACGACTGTGCCCCAACAAACCTCCAACCCCAAAGGCCCTGACACAAACTCACCACAGGCACAAAAGCGTATGGGGAAACCGAATCTGAGGACACCATGAGACCAGAAAAACTGGGACCACCGAATCAGAGACATTTGTTGTTATATTTCATGATGATCAATGATAATGAGGATGACGTGATGATGATGCTATTGAAGTTCATATATGCTTCGTTACTACTGGACAGGTTTGTACTCTACGCTTACTAGCATAGCTCGAGAGATACAGACACCTGTAGTGTTGGTCAAGTAATTTGAGCAACACTCTCAAACTCGCATCTGAAAAGTGGATGAAGCTCGACTGTGTGGTCCCAGTCTTCCCACTGAGCCCACAGCACACTCAGTACGGGTAGGAGCCGGCTGGTGTTTGAAAAATCCCTATGACTCTTATGGGATTCAAACTTAAGACCTTCCAGTCCGTAACGCAGGCTTTTGACCACTGCGCCATGGCGGCTGGTATTGTTCCATTTTGTAAGGCATTGCAAGAAATGTTAACATCACCAAATAATTTTCAATGATGGATAATGACATTTTTTACAATTTCATTTTTTAAAACTGTTCTTTTATTTGGTCTCCAATTATAATGGAAAAAATGTAATAATTCACCAAACTGCAAGGTTGTGTGTATTACCGCTGATTTTTATATAAATCGTTCATAATGCGTTTGATGAGACTTGATCTGTTATTTTATTGCGCTGGATGAAGCTGAATGATTTAGTTCTTTGTGTTCTACCTTAAGTTTTAGGTTTTGTTTGGTCATGTAATATATTGGGGATAGGATATCTTAGTGGTCAGAGCACCCACTTCCCTCCAGCTAATGTTAAGCAGCATCGAGTGTGGTTACCAATTGAATGGGTGACGCTTTGCGCGCCTTGGCTTCAGTACTGTCCCCCAGTTCGCGCAGCTGTAAATGGGTACCTGCCCTCTTTAGAGTTAGGGAAGGTAAAGCAGCAAGAGAGAGGAGATGGGTGCCGCCCTCAATTTGGTGGCCCCTTGAGAAGTTGAGGCCTAATGCCTCATTCCCCTACGACCAAATAGGCTATGTGACACCTTTACCTTTAGTATACATGTGTATTCTTTTGTTGGCATTTTGAAGATTAGCTTTGTGTCACTTGATATTACAGTTATTTGTTCTATTTTTTCAGAAATTGTACTGTTCTCTTTCCAATAGAAGGTTATGTTTTACTCTTTGAATTTGCGATTGTTTCACCTTTTTCTTTAAACCTTAATAGGCTCGATAAGACACCAGACTTCAATAATTATTCTCTTCTGCTAGTGCATATAAACTATTCGTTTTATTTTTCTGTCGACTGTCTCTGATCAAACTTGATTGGTTTTGTACTGTGGTAGATAAACTAAACTGGTACAGGCACGTCATACGAACATCTGGACTGGCCAAGACTGTCCTACAGGGAACAGTACAAGGAGGGAGACGAAGAAGAGGCAGGCAGAGAAAACGATGGGAAGACAACTTCAGAGAGTTTTAGATTGTGTTAGGTCATTTAGTAATCTATACTACAGTCTTCCTTCAATGGCATTTTAAATTCTAGTTTGTTCTGTTTTGACATCTCTGTTCTTGTTTATAGAGTTTC
>CM054162.1:14709666-14724666 GCA_028751875.1 Rapana venosa
CCGAGACTGAAGGCTGCCAGAACATTGCATGGAATCATGTAGTGCATTATTAATTTTTGTGTTTGTTTTTTCTTCTTTTGCTTTCACGTTTATAGCGTTCACGAATGTACAGTCAACACAGGTCAAAATGAACGATATTTCCAAAAGTGACGACGAAAACGCCACCCAACCAGCAGACACACACAGCCTTCTTCGGGCAAGCTTAACCATCTGGAAGGTATCGCCCCCGGTCATTTTTCTCCTGGGGGGCTTTGGAAACATCGCCACCGTCATTATCATGAGTCGCATCAAGGACCACAACTCCTCCCAACGTGCTATACTTATGGCCCTTGCTGTTTCGGATTTGACCATTCTGTGCACTGCTACAACCCACGGCTGGATCAAGATGGTGTTTTCCATAGACGTTCAGCTGTACCATGCTGTGATCTGCAAGCTTGTAGACTGGTTCATCTACGTCAGCGGCAGCTCCTCAGCCTGGCTGGTGACCTGCGTGACCGTGCAGAGAACGATGGCGGTGCTGTGGCCGCACAGGATGAGGGCGATGTGCACTGTGCAAAGAACGTGGATCGTCATAGCCACCCTGGTCCTCACCGCCTGTGCCCTCAACGCCCACTTACTCCTCGGACTGCAGATCAGCAAGGACAACACGTGCCGACCCTCGCCAGGCCTGTATGAATACTTTTACGATTTCGTCTTCTCCTGGATGGATTTGTGCATGGCTTCCATATTTCCCAGCCTCTGTCTGTTTGTCTGCGATATCATCTTATCCGTCACTCTGTTCAAAGCGGTTTCAATGTCGTCCCTAACTGTACGTACTGACAGCAATGAGCACAGCACTGACAACCGCAGAAAAATCTCGTTAAGGACAACAGTCATGGTTTTGACAGTATCTTCTGCTTTTCTGGCGTTGACCACGCCTCTGTGTGTTTACTTGATCTGGATTCCCTATGCCGCTGAAGAGACGATGCAGCAGCCAGAAACACTATGTCGTTCAAGCGCTGGTGCTGCACTTGTGGCACATCAACAGCGCCGTCAATTTTTTCCTGTACTGCCTGACTGGAACCAGGTTCAGAAAGGAGTTTGTCAGCTGGATGACCTGCCGCGGTGTGAAGAGTCGGTCGCTCTGCTTCGTCTGTCCCTGAGACAGCTTCAGGAGGATCGAGAGGAAAGCAGCAGGTATAGGCTTGGTGGAAACAGCATAATGTCTTCATGATTTTGATTTGTTTGGGATTTTTCGGGGTGGGGGGGCAGAGGTAGATGTGTGTGTGTGTGTGTGTGTGTGTGACCCCGGTCAACTTTTTTCCTAGGAGGGGGGTGGGGCTTTGGAAACATCGCCACCGTCATTATCATGAGTCGCATCAAGGACCACAACTCCTTCCAACGTGCCATAATTATGGCCCTTGCTGTTTCGGATTTGACCATTCTGTGCACTGCTACGACCCTCGGCACACAGAGTCTCTCTCTCTCTCTCTCTCTCTCTCTCTCTCTCTCTCTCTCTCTCTCTCTCTCTCTCTCTCTCTCTCTCTTCTCTCTCTCTCTCTCTCTCTCTCTCCTCTCTTCTCTCTCACACACACACACAGAGCCTCGTACGCACACCATACACACACACATAGAGTATTACACACAGAAAGTAATACACGCACAATTACACACACACTTTAATTCAGCGCGCATTTCTTACTCCCTGACCATATTCAAATCAGAAATGATTGCAACATTTTACCACCACACACATTACACAGAGTGTTAAACTACCGAATACGAGATTTTTTTTTAAAATGCAAACAATTTAACAAGGTCCAATTAAACTTTTGATATTTGATAAATTCTTCAAAATTTATCTGGATGTTGTTGTTTGCTTTGAAGCAGAACAAACAATGTAGACCACTTTTTCTTTTCACTTCTTTTTCATTCAGATTTGAATTTAACAGTATCAGGAATTTACATGGTCAATTCGTACAGTTTAGTGTTTACGTCGTTTTGTACACACACAAAAAGCAAAATAGCATGAAAAACAGAAAAGAAAAAAGTATTAAAAAAACAAAGATCTAACCAATCATACTAACAAACCACCATACACAAAAACCAAACTCATTCTCCACTAAAAAAGAGATAAGCAAACCAAAAAAATGTGGATTTTTCCCAGAAAGACTTAAAAGACAATTCTCTCTTACGCCAAAGTGGAATGTGCTGGGTCTGACTTGTCAGGCGCTTAACGGTTATCCAACGTATTTCCGTTCATATGACAGACAATAGCTCCTCTGCGAGCGTTCGACGACAATGACGATGACTATGACGATGACAAAGACAAAGAAAAAGAAGAAGAAGAATTGTGAAGTAAAAGGAGAAGAAGAAGAAGAAGAAGAAGAAGAAGAAGAAGAAGAAGAAGAAGAAGAAGAGGAGGAGGAGGAGGAGGAGGAGGAGGAGGAGGAGGAGGAAATACTCAACATAATAATAACCATTTTCTACATATATATAGATTCAGATTTTCCAGCACAATCCAACCCAATTCAGTCATACTGTTTATATCTTCGCCAACCGCAGGTAATAGTAGCCTACAAAGATTGATATGTGTCATTGAAACAACCTGTTTTGTAATGGGTGATTTTATATACGATGGCCTTTGTTAAAAGGTGCATCTTTCCTAGCACAAACATTTTGAAGTCAGTTTCAATAACCTGTTGTGTATCAGTGGTTTTACATATGACTGTATTTGCTTAACGATGCATGCTTTGATGATGTAGAAATATTTTGGTAAGAAAAGATTATCATTGCCTTTAGTTCGAATACATATTATGTTTCTCTGCTCAGTTTGAGCTTTAGAAGATTGTAGAACGTTTTGAAAAGGTTTGGAAAGGTTCTAGAATGTTTTACTGTATTCTAAAAATATTCTTGAAGTTTCCAGAATGTTGTACATTATTCTAAGAAGTTCTAGAGATTTCAGAATGTTGTTTTTGTGGGGTTTTATTACTCCAAGGAGAGACTTAAGTTTTCAAATATTCTACAGTAGTCTAGAGAATTAGCATTTTGTTTTTGAGTGCTTTAGAATATTCTAGGATTTATAATACGCACACACACACACACACACACACACACACACACATATTATATATATATATATATAATATATATATATATATATATATATATATATAATACATACAGAGAGAGAGATAGATAGATCGATAGATAGATACATACATCCATACATACATACATACATACATACATACATACATATATACATACATACATACATACATACATACATACATACATACATACATAATTTATATAATAATTTATAAAAATAATATATATATTATTTCATACCATTTAAGTCACAGCATTGCATATTTCTTTGCATGGAATTCGGGCTCCTCTCCCCAGGGAGAGAGCGCGTCATCAATGGTAAGATTTTATACATGCGACCATTTTTGCCCATCATTAAGGCAGCCGTATTACGACTTCCAGGGACACACTATGATATTATAAACCAGGCTGATAACAGTGAAACACAGTCTAGCGTCATGTAGGCCTGTACAACATTTTCGTGGGATCGGGAATAAAACGCTGTTGCCCTATGCCATGTCATCCCGATACGGGTTAACGACGGAATAGCCTAGTGGATGGAACATTGTGCTCGCAATCTGACGACCCGGGGTTCGATTCCCGTTCAAGGGGATATTTTCCCCTGGAGTTAACATCAGTGCAGACTCCACTCTCCCCAAAAGTCTTTCGGATTAAACGATAAACCGAGGCCCCCGTGTGCGAACGCACGCAGAACATCTTCCGCACACTTTAAATCATGTTCCGCTTTTTGAAAGCGTAGGCCATTGCGTGCCGGTGGGAACGGATGACAAAAATTACAAAACCGCATACACACGGGGACTGGATGTAAAAAAGTACATGAGTGCTTACTCCATTATCCTTGATATAAAAGGATATATAGAAATAAGAAAAAATAAATACAGAAGAAGCAGAAGTTTGGAGTTTATTCACACTCCTAGGATCCTCCTCACCTCACCTCATCTCACCTATCCCGTAGTCCCGTGGACCGAGGGTCCACGCATCAATGAAGATTTTTGCAACCAGCTTCCTCCACTCCCTGCAGTCTTCTGCTTTCCGTAGGGTCACACACGATACATCAGGCTAAAAGTTTTATCGAATGATGATGCAGTCTAAGTGCAAGGGCCTACATGGAAATGTTACAATGTTAAAAAATGTAGCGTGGGAATCGTCTGTCTTCATCCATGACAAGCTCTTAGCGTAACAATCTGCATTCAACACCTATAGCGTTGGTCAGGTAATGTGAGCAACTCGCTCAAAATCGCACCTGTACAACTGGATGTGTCTTCACTGTGTGGTTCTAAACTTCGCATTAAAGCCCAGAGTAAACTCAGATCGAATAGAAGCTGGCCAAATCTCGTAAGAATTTGAGTATTAGAAAATCGGACGATTGCTTTATACAGAACAATCCTCGGAAGAAGGAGCAAGGATAAATGTCTACATTATGACTAAGGTAAAGGTGTCCTATAACCTATGTGGGCGTAGGGAAGCGAGGCATCAGAGACCTCAACTTCTCTAGAAGCCAGCATATTGAGAGCGGCGCCCATCTCCTCTCCCTCGCTGCTTTACCTTTCCTGACCCTAGAGAGGGCAGGTACCCATTCACAGCTGGGTGAACTGAGGGACTGTACTAAAGCCAAGGCGCGCAAATGGTCACCCATCCAAGTGGTAACCACACTGGATGCTGCATAACCTTGGCTGGGGGAAAGCGAGTGCTCTGACCACTGAGCTATCCCTCCCGTCCCCTGTATATGACTAGACACTTGAAATCAACCATACCCGAACACTTCTCATCCAGTGTGTAATCACGACTTCACAGTGGTTGTCAAAGATGAGGAGTTAGATCGTGTATGACCTGGTTGACCGACAGGGCTGATAAAAAACTTAGGCAACAACCAAACAACAACATCAATAACTGCAACAAAAACGCCGACGGCGACGACATCAACAACGACAACAGCAACAGCAACAACAACAACGACAACGACAGCAGCAGCAGCATCAACAACAACAACGACAAAGATAGCAGCAGCAGCAACAACAACAACAACAACAGCAACAATAACACCACCACCACCACCAACACCAATAACAACACCAACAACAATGACAACATTAGTTCTAATGATTCCTTTGCCCTTTCAGACGTGCTTTAAAACAACATACCCCACAATCCCGATGTGTACACAAGTTGAAATATCTTTTACGTCAAAGAGCGGTTCAATCACTACTGAGGTGCCTAGGTAGGTATACCATGTCTCATTCTCAGCGTCAAAAGTCCTGCAGAGACAGGTTATCAATATCAGGCTGCTGCAAAGTCACCAGCCAGAGGAGCCCCTGCCCTGCTGAAGAGTCATTTGTACCGGTGTTCTGCAATGCCTGCTCTGAGCTAACGTATATATGCCAGACACAACCTACTACGACCCCTACAAAGCACAACGATGGCTTAGTTTCGGAGCTATACTATGTGAGATGCGGCATCCACTAAAAGTCTTGTATGACCTGTGTGAATGTGTGTGTGTGTGCTTTTGAAAAACATTTGACTATTGCAATTTTATTTCATAGATTTGGTCTGCAGCGTACCATGTTTGTAATATCTGTTTGTTTAAACTATTGATTATTTGTCACTGATTGCATGACTGTGTAAGATTAGGTTGAATGCATGCGCTTTGATTTGTCTTTGCAAGATATAGTGCTATATAAGTTCCATTTATTATTGTTTTTTGGGACTACTGCAAGCTCCCTCCAACGACCTCCGTCCGTATGGTTCTAACCTTGAAGGCTTTAACTTTAACTCACGACAGGCACACAAGTGTATACATCAAACCAAAGCTGACCCGGCTTGATTCCCATTCAAGAGGATTTTTTTTATCAGGAGTTATCATCAGTGCTGACTCCACTCCCGCTTAAAGTTCTTCGGATGAGACTATAAACCGAGGTCCCGTGTACGAACGCACACAGAACATCGTGCACACACGTTAAAACCCGTTCCGCTTTTCGGAAGAGTAGGCCATTGTGTGACGATGGGAACGGATGATGACATTTTTTAAACTTTATACACACGGGGACAGGATGTAAAAAAGCGCATGTGTACTTATTCCATTGTCCTCGAATTAAAAGAATAAGATAAACACAAAATAAATAAGCCTCCAGCCTTGAAGACTCTAGCTTAAACTTACAGCAGGCACTCAAGTGTATGTTATAAAACCAAAAGCTAAATTCGCCGAGAGATCAGACCAGCCAGTGACACTGACTCTGAATCAGAAACAGAAATTTTCTTCCGCGGCATCATGATCAACGGCGATGAAAATGATGTGGTGATAATGATGTATGGAATGGCATGTGCTTTTGATGATTACTTGACAGGGTTGTACTCTACGATGACTATCATATACTTCCCCACAGGACCCGAGAGATACAGACACCTGCAGTGTTGGTCAGGTAATGACAGCAACACCAAAATCGCATCTCCATTTATTTTTACCACTTTAAGTCACGGCAGATTTTTCTGCGTGAAATTCGGGCTGTTCTCCTCGAGGAGAGCGTGTCGCAACAAGAGCAGCGCCACTCATTATTTATTTTTCCTCTTTTCATCTGTTTGTTTCCATATTATAGTAGCTTTTACTACAGACTGAATGAATCTGAAGTGTATGGTCCTAGTCTTTGCATTAAGCATATAACAAAACTCAGTATGGACACAAGCCGGCCAAAGTCCGTAAGAATCTGACTATTAGAGAATCCGAACCCACGACACTGTAGCCCTTAACCCAAGGCACTAACCACTAAACCATGGCCGCTGATTCATTCACCATCATTTGTTCCCTTTATTTTTTGTAGAGAAAGACATAGAAAGAGAGACAATCAGCTCCTGCAGAGTTAGAGGGCAAGAGAGGGCGACAGAACAGAGCGAGAGAAAGTGGTTTATATATATATATATATATATATATATATATATATATATATATATATATATATATATATAGAGAGAGAGAGAGAGAGAGAGAGAGAGAGAGAGAGAGAGAGAGAGAGAGAGGGAGAGAGAGGGGGGGGGGGGATACACAGAGAGAAAAAGACACAGAGAGACAGAGAAAGAGAGAGACACACAAAGAGAGAGAGAGACAGAGACAGGCAGACAGACAGACAGAGACAGGCAGACTATAATTATAGATAGGCAGATAGATAGGGACAAAGAGGCAGAGTTAAAACCTGAATATAGAAACACGGAGAGAGAGAGAGAGAGAGAGAGAGAGAGAGAGAGAGAGAGAGAGAGAGAGAGAGAGAGAGAGAGAGAGATACAGACAGACAGACAGAGAGACAGACAGGCAGACTGACTGACTGACCGACTGACTGACAGACAGGCAGACAGACAGACAGAGACGGGAAAACTATAATTATAAGATAGAAAGATAGATAGCGACAAAAGGCAAAGTTAAAACCTGACATAGAGAAACACAGAGAGACAGACACACTGACAGACAGACAGACAGACAGAGACAGGCAAACCATAATTATATATAGACAGACAGATAGAGAAAAAGAGGCAGAAGTAAAACCTGACATCTAGAAACACAGACAGGAAGACAATGAGACAGAGACAGAGACAGACAGAGACAGACAGACAGAGAGGCAGAGACAGACAGACAGAGACAGACAGAGTGAATGAGAGAGGGAAGGGGGGAGGAAGGAAGGAGGGAGGGCTAAGGAAATTGTCATCTACTTTCGCTCTGGGCCATTGTACCTAAAAATGAATGAATTGCCAGTGGTGGTGGTGGTGGTGGTGGTGGTGGTGGTGGTGGTGGTGGTGGTGGTGTGTGTGTGTTTGCGTGTGTATGTAGGTGGAGTTGGGGAGAGGTGGGAGGGCCGAGAGCTCTAAAGGTATTGTAAAAAAAAAATTCATTATCAACATCGTTGTTGTCATTATCGTCATTATCATTGTCGTCGTCTTTGTAATCACCATCATCACCATGGTCGTCCTAGTCGTCGTGGCTTTGTAGTCGTTGTCGTCGTAATCGTCGTCATTATTATAATCATTATCGTCATCGTTGTTGTCGTCATCGTCCTACTACCACCACCACAACCACTACCAACAACAACAACACCATCATCATCATTATCATTATCACCATCAGCATCATCAGCATCTTACCAGCATCAGCATCAGCATCACAATCGTCGTCGTCGTCGTCATTGTCGTACCACCACCACCACTATCACCACCACCACAACCACTACAATCACCATCACCACCACCAACGACAACAACAACAACAACGCCATCAGCATCATCATCATCATCATCATCATCATCATTATCAATATCATCACCACCACCTTCACGACATTTACCATCACCACCACCACCACCACCACGTTTACCATCACCACCACCACCACCACAACCACCGCCATCACCACCTACACATTTACCATCACCGCCAACACCACAACCATCAATATCACCACCACCACCACCACCACAACGTTTAAATCACCAACACCACCGTATTTACCATCACCCCACCACCACCACCACCAACACCATCACCACAACCACCACCACCATCATATTTACCATCACTACCACCATCACCATATGTACCACCACCACCACCAACCATCATCATCAGCACCATCACCACCACATTTGCCATCACCATCACCAATACCACCACCACCATCGCCACCATCATCACCCCATTTACCATAACCACCACCACCACTACCACCACCACACTTACCATCAGCACAACCAGCACACTTACCACCACCATATTTACGATCACCACCGCCACCATCACCACATTTACCATCATCGCAACCACCATCACGACCATCACCACCACCACCACCACCGACACCATCACCACCACCATCACAAACACCACCACAACATTTACCAAAACCACCACCACCACCAACATCACCACAACTACCATCATATTTACCATCATTACCACAACAACCACGTTTATCATCACTACCACCACCACGACCACCATTACCATCACCATCGCCTAGACAACCAACATCATCATCACCTGCAAGCCCTCCACAATGTCCATCACCACAACCACCACCACCACGACCATCACCATCATCAACACCACCACCACATTTATCACTACAACCACCACTACCACCATAACCATAACCACCGCCACCACCACCACCACCATTATAATCACCACCGCCACCACAACCAACATCACCATCACCACCATCACCAGCACATTTACCATCACAACCATAACAAAAACAATTACCACCACCACCTCCACGACCACCACCATCACCATCACCACCATATTTTCCATCACCACCACCACCACCACAACATTTACTATCACCACCACCACCACCATCCATATCATCACCACCACTACCATCACCACCACCACAATCACCATCACCATCACCACCAATTCCACGACATTCAACATCACCATCACCACAACCACCTCGACAATTACATTATCAACACCACCACCACCACCATCACCACCCCCATCACCATCTCCACCATCACATTTACAATCACCACCACCACCACCATTATTACCATCGCCACCTCCACCACAACTATTCCCATCACCATCACCACCACTGCCACCAACACCACTATTACCATCATCACCACCACCACCACAACTATCACCGTCACCATCACCACAACCACCACCACCACATTTACCACCACCACCAACATTTACCACCACCACCACATTTACCATCACTATCACAACCACCACCACCACCGCCACATTCACCATCACCATCACCACCACCACCACCACAACTACCATCACCACCACCTCCAATACCCTATTTACCATTACCATCACAACATCATTTACCATCATCACCACCACCACATTTACCATTATCGCCACCACCATCGCACCATCACCATCACCACTATCATCACAACACACCAACACCACATTTAACATCACCATCACCTCCAGAAACCACCACAATTTCTATCACCACCACCACCACCACCATCATCAACATCAACATCACCACCAGATTTATCATCAAAACCACCACCACCACCACCATTATAATCACCACTGCCACCACAACCAACATCACCACAACCACCACCACCACTATCACCATCACCATCACCATCACCACCTCAATCACAACAACAACCACAGCATTTACCACCACCACCACCCCACCACAACCACTACTATTACCATCAACACCACCATCAACATCACCACCACCATCACCACCACAACCACCACCACGATATTTACCATCACCACCACCACCACCACATTTACCATTACCACGACCACCATCACCACCACCACCACCACATTTACCACCACCACCCCCATCACATTTACCACCACCCCCATCACATTTACCACCACCACCACCACATTTACCATCACCACAACCACCACCACTACATTCACCACCACCACCACCACCACATTTTCCACCATCACCACCACTACCACAACCACCACCACTACATTCACCACCACCACCACCACCACCACCACATTTACCATAACCACCACCACCACCACTACATTCACTATTACTACCACTAACACCATCACATTTACCATCACCACCCCATCCACCAACATCACCACATTCATCACCACAACCACTTTTACCATCACCACCAACACCACTACATTCACTATTACTACCACTACCACCACCACTTTACCATCACCACCACCATCACTTTCTCCATCATCACCACCACCACATTCACCACCACCACCACATTCACCACCACCACCACATTCACCACCACCACCACCACCAAAACATTCACCACCATCAAAACATTCACCACATTACACCAACAACATTCACCATCACCACCATCATTTTGCTGTCAACGTGAGAGAGCAAGCACCACAACGTCCTTTCAACAATGTTCCTCTTTGAAAATGCTGACACAAACTCACCACAGGCACAGAAGTGTGTGGAAAGTGTATTGAAAATCAAAACTGAGGTCACCGTAAGACCAGATTAGCAAAAGGTCCATCAAATAAGAGAACTTGTCTGTACACTTATTGCACCATCGTCAATGGTGAAAAATGATTATGTGAAAACAACGCTGAGAAAGTGCAATATCTCTGATTGGGGATCACTTTAACAGGGGCTTTTTTCCCCTTTTCCCTATCAATATGTTGTCTCCCACTGTCAAACCTAGCTCATAAGATACAGAAGCACACACAAACCTGATAATCTTTTATTTTGTATCCATGTCAATTTTTTTTAATGAGCCTATCACAATAAGTTTACTGTAGATGATAGTTGGCCTGTGTGAAAAACGACAACAACAGCAAAAATAATAAAAACAACAACACCAGACAAAAGAAATTACAAAATCTATGACATTTATAGGATTTAAATTTAACAACCATCTAAATAAGATTCCAATGTTTTGATTACTGCACTAATGCAGATGGCTTGAAAAAAAAATGAAAAAAACAAACCTAATCCACTCAAACAAAATTTAAGTACAAACATACCAGAAGTAAGAACAGAATCAAAATTGTGAAACAAACGAGTCTTACATCAAAACCGAAATGAAATTATTCTTCATCGAACGCTGAGGTAGCAACTATAGTTGTCGGATATATGATCTAAAGCGCGCCACGCTGCCGTTAAGCGCCTGACATAATCAGGCCCAGTACGTACAACTTCAGCATAAGAGAGAATTGTTATCTTTTAAGTCTTTCAAGGGGGGGGGGGGGAGTTTCCAAGAGAATGGACCAAGAAAGCTGAAAGAAAACAGACAAGGAGGAGGAGGTGACAGGAAGGGAAAAAAACCAAGGCAAAAACAAAGAGATTGATAAAAAAAGAGGAAATTTCTAGCATAAAATTTCCAGAATGGGGGCAAGCTGTTTACACTGACAGTTCCACGGCATACCCACTGGGAGGGAAAAGGAAATGAAATACAACCTGTAGAATAAACCCAAATAAACTCACTACACCCACAACACTCCCCCCCCCCCCCCTCCATACCTCCTTCCTCACTCTAACTACCCGGCTAAATCATATTGCACGCTGACTCCGGGTGAACTTAAGCAGGTGGTGGCAGGGAGACGACAATTCCCCCAGGACATCTCGAGTAGTGGAGACACTTTGTTCTCTGGCCCCCTCTCTCTCACACTCTAATTAAGCTGTTTAATGCTGGAATGGTAATTTGCGATTTCGACAGGAGATTGGTTAAGTCGGTTCTTTTCATTAAGAGAGACTCTGTCTCTGTCTGTCTGTGTCTGTGTCTCTCTGTCTGTTTGTCTCTGTCTCTCTGTCTCTCTCTGTCTCTGTCTCTATCTCTCTCTGTCTCTGTCTCTGTCTCGTTCTCTGTCTCTGTCTGTCTGTCTGTCTGCCTGTCTCTGTCTCTGTCTCTCTGTCTCCCTCTCCCTCTCTCTCTCTCTCTCTCTCTCTCTCTCTCTCTCTCTCTCTCTCTCGGTGGGTGGGTGGTGTTGGGTTATGTTGTGCTGTGTCTGTGTGTTTGTGTGTGTTTGTGGGTGGGTGGGTTTATGTGTATGTGTGTGTCTTTAGGTGTGTTTGTGTGTGTGTGTGTATCTTTAGGTTTGTATGTGTGTGTTTGTGTGTTTGAGAGAGACAGAAACAGAGAGCAGACAGGCAGAAAGATAGACAGATAGGGACGGAGCTCGGAGAGACAGAGAGGCAAAGAGAAACAGAGAGAGTGACGCACACATATACTCACAAACAAACACACACACACACACAACACGAAACACACACACACACACACACACACACACACACACACACACACACAACACGAACGCACACACATACATACAAACACAAGCACACACATTCTCTCTCTCTCAATTTAATATTATGAACAGATTATACATACACACATGCACGCATACTCGCATAGTAGAGGAGTACAGCTTACTAGGAGAAAAATCATGGAGAAAGGTCACCGAAACTAATCAGTAAAATGAGAGACTATTTAACTAGAACTGCAGTCAATACCGATAATTTAACATTGGTGAACCATTCAGAAGCTTGTGTAAATACTTTTACGTCAAGAAGAATTAATACTTTGTTTTATAGAATGAAACTAAACGCATTGATAACCTAATTCCCCCAAAACGGTAAATGTCTATGTGGTGAGAATATCACCAATACTCATATACTTTTTGACTGCCAGAGTATAAAACCTTTCATGCCTCTTTTTTTCTGAAAACTCACTCACCAGCATATTTAATGATTTAAAACTGGCATTTGACATTGTTAAAAAAAGTCTTTGTCACAGTGCAATAGGACATTTGTTATAGTTACATTAACGTTAATGACTTCTTTTTGTTATTTTGTTTGTTTGTTTTTAATTCCGGTTGCATTGCCAAATTTATTTCCGAGGTTCTTTTTTATCACATGTATTTTGTTAGGTTGTTGTTGTTTGTTTTTTTTTAACCACATCCACCCCTCCAGGTTTGTTGGGGGGGGGGGGGGGGGGAGAGTGTTTTGTTGGCTCAATATCACTAGAAATGAACAGACGTAAAGTTGAAGTCAACAACAACGCATACACGCACACACACACATACACACACAAATACACACATACATACACACACATACACACACACATATACATACAGACATACATACACACACATACACACACACATATACATACAGACATACATACACACACATACGCACACTTTCACACAAACATACACGCACCCACCCACTAACCCCCACCCCACTGCTCCCAACCCGCCACACACACACTATACCCCCCCAGCCCACCGCCTCACCCCCCCCCCGCCACCCCCCCCCCCACACACTATACTCCCCCAGCCCACCGCCTCACCCCCCCCCCCCGCCACCCCCCCCCCACACACTATACTCCCCCAGCCCACCGCCTCACCCCCCCCCCCCGCCACCCACCCCACACACACTATACTCCCCCAGCCCACCGCCTCACCCCGCCCCCCAGCCACCCCCCCACACACACTATACTCCCCACCCCCTCCCCCACTACCCAACCCCTTCCCCACCACAACCCTCATCCCTTACCACATCTACACATACTCTACCCCACGCCCCCTCATCCCACACACCCCCAACCCTTCCTCCAACCCTCCCCCCACCCCACCACCATCATCCCCCTCCAACCCCCCACCACCACCCACCCCACCACCCCTAACCCCCACTCCTCTCTCACCCCTCACTGTTTCAAACATGTAGGTTACTCACTGACTTGCAAAAATGTCGAAAATCGGTATAAAATTACCATTCCTAAGCTTCACAGAGATGAGGAGTGCCAACGGGGAAGATTAGTGGTAGGCAATACCTTCTGATTTTCCCCGAGTCCTTTTCTGCCTGCCGAACTTCCTGAATTCGTCAGGGGTCAGTATGGAATATGATTTGGCCGGATGATTACTGAAGAGAGAGACAGAGAGAGAGAGAGAGAGAGGAGAGAGAGAGAGAGAGGAGAGAGAGAGGAGAGAGGAGAGAGAGAGAGAGACAGACAGACAGACGACAGACAGACAGAGACAGAGAGAGAGAGAGAGAGGGAGGGAGGAGGGAGAAGGGGGGAAGAGGCGGAGGGAGAGGGAGATGAGAGGAAGGGAGGAGGAGAGGGAGCAAGGGGAGATAGAGAGGGAGAGGGGGAAGGGAGGGAGAGAGAGAAGGGGAAGAGGAGAGAGGGGGGGAGAGGGGGGAAGAGGCGGAGAGGAGAGGGGGAGAGTGAGAGGAAGAAGGAGAGAGAGGGAGAGAGGGGGAGACAGAGAGGGAGAGGGGAAGGGAGGGAGAGGAGGAAAGGAGGGAGAGGGAAAGAGAGGGGGAGAGAGGTGGGGGAAGAGGCGGAGAGGGGGAGGGGGGAGAGTGAGAGGGAGGGAGGGAGAGGGAGAGAGAGAAGGGGTGGGAAGAGGCGGGGAGGAAGAGAGGGGAG
>CM054162.1:14729666-14737166 GCA_028751875.1 Rapana venosa
CGAAGAGTTGCTAAATCCGTGAAGCACTTGCTAAGGTTTCCCTGTATGGTGTGTCCTGGATTTGCTTCCCTTTCCGCAAACTGGCGAGCCTGACACGTTCCTCTTTTAACATGTTTTTGTCTTACTGTTTACCAAAAAAGTACACACACTCTGCATCAGTGTCTGATTTGCATGCATATTGGATCACAATGTCATCAGACTCGCATGTCACAAAATCGTTACCATCTGAATGATGGAGGACAGTTTTTCTGAAGTGTTTATTTCTGTGGCTGTCTCTCAGTCTTTTCTGGACAGTTCTGTCAGTCAGAGTAGCAACGTATCGTGTGACAATCCGTGTGTCAAATCCACCAACACTATTATCAATCCTCGGTTGATAGTCCACATCAGGCTGCACAACACACACATCGGCACCAGAGTCAGACACACCTGGGGATTCCATATCAACCGATGATGGCAACACAACTGATGTTTTCTTGCTGCTATCGTGTGTGTGTACAGTTGGCATGTATATTTCATGTGTATCTGCACATACTGCACTGGACTGTTCTACACCACTGTCAGGCAGACACCAGGCACTAAAGACACAGTCACTGTCACACACCACACCTGCCTGCTTCTCTTTATGTTTTCTGGAACGCTCCTGGTCGCGGCGATTTTGGGAGAAAGGTTTTTTCCTGTAGTACTGCACTTGCCTGTTGCGATTCACTGTAGGATCCGCCATATTTGTTGACACTGCCGTGTCAACTGGCTTCAGTCCCAAGACCAAAACCACATTGTCCCCCTCCCCTGCCACCTTCCAGCTGGAGACTGCATTATCAGTCAACAGGGCACTTAAGGTTTTCTCCATAGCCGCTGGAAGTCCAGTAACTGGCATTTTCAGACAGAATTACAAGTTATTTTGCTTCGCATCACGTGGGATCCCAGAGTGTGCGCGCGCCAGAGAGAGAGAGAGAGAGAGATCTAAACTCAGAGAGAGAATGAAGGAATAAATGAATGAATGAATATTTTTATTGAGGGAAAAGAATACGCACAAAGGTGGGGTTTTAACCTTGGTGGCATTGCGTGGAGCTCTTACCAACGATACCGGGATAGAGACAGTTGCGATCTATTCTATTTCAAGCCTAAGATTTTCCTCTCCTGCTTCATCTCATAGCTTTCCCCTGCCTTCAACAGCCGAGGTTCTATCGCCCTGCCAGGGTGTGTGACCTGTCAAGTCAAGTCAAATTTTTATTTCCATATGGTATACTGTGTATGTGTGTGTGTGTGTGTGTGTGTGTGCGTGCATGCGTGCCTTCGTGCGTGCGTACACATTTGGACTTGTTGGAACTATTAATTGTTACTGGTTTGTATGACTATGTAAGAATGAATAGAGTGCAAGCGCTTTGATTTGTCTCTGCAAGATATAGCTTTTCTTTTCGCAAAGCAAACAGATCAATAATGATATAAATCGTACCTTGTGGCTTCTCAGCAAGGATAGTGTCTTAATGTACATCTCTATCCTTGAGATCAGCCACAAGTTACAAACTTAATGCAGACAGATATTTAGGGCAATCAGTTGTTGCTGTTGTTGTGCATTCCCCAGCTTAACACTCTGGCAGTCACCCAGAACGCGCACTACTTGACTCACTCACTCATCCCACCTGGGAATCACTGTGAGATTGAAATTACACACTGAATGAGAAGTTTGCGTGTGTGACTGTTTTTTAAGTAACCTCACCATAATATAGGCAGCCATGCTCCGACTTCAGAGGGTGTTTTTTTCTCCTTAAGAGAAGAGTGCAGGTTGTCATGTTAAGAGCTTGTCATGGCTGAAGGCAAATCTCAACATATCATTTTACAACATAACAACATGTTAAATGTAGGACTTGGTATATAGTTGATATAAAAAACTGACACAGCTTTTGGTCTGTGTCCAAAGCAATCAGTATAAGTACAACTGTTTTCATAGCACACGTGTGTGATGTCGTTTCTTCCTTAATTGGAATCAGACATTGTACTGTGCAAACTCAGTCACGAAGTAACTCGAAATTATTATTTAACTGTTAAATACATCATTTTCTATCGACACACACCAGGATAAAAAGAAACATAACGCAAAATAATGCCATTAAAAAGATATTTATAAAAACAGTAACAGAGTGGGGACTAGGAAAGTAAAACAACTACCCGCCCGTCCCCCCCCCCCCCCTAAACTTTTCATGGAGAAATGTGTTGTGTTCCCTGATTGGCTCACCCACAGACAACAATAGGACTTGTAACAGTTGGTATACAGGATTATTTTTTTTAAAAAGGTAAAGGTGTCCCATAACCTAGGTGGTCGTTAGGGGAGTGAGGTGTCAGAGACCTCACTTCTCTAGGGGGCCAGCATATTGAGGGCGGCTCCTATCTTCTCTCCCTCGCTGTTTTACCTTCCCTGACCCTAAAGAGGCCAGGTATCCATTTACAACTGGGTGAACTGGGGGGGGGGGGGGGGGGGGAGAACTAAAATCTTCTCTGAGGGGAAACAACTCAGAGCATGACTCAGACCTAGTTTAAATGGTTATTTCCCTTAGTATGTACTTTCCTAGGAAGAATGGGGTGCGGTGAGGGGGGTGGGAGAGTGGGGGGGAGGTTGCTCCTTTTGTATTGTTGTTTTTGGTTTCTTGTCTTTTGGCGTCTGTTTGCTTGGATTATTGTTGTTGTTGTTGATGATGTTGTCTATTTTGTTTTTTGCTCTTGGTTTTTTGTTTTTTATTTATTTATTTTAGGTTGAAATGAGTTGCTGAAAAACTCGTATGACCTTTGTGTTTTGTTGGTGTGAGTGTGTGTGTGTTTGTGTGTGTGTGTGTGTGTGTGTGTGTTTTTGTGTGTGTGTCGGAGGGTGTGTGTGTGTGTGTGTTGGTGTGTGTGTGTGTGTGTGCGCGCGTGTGTGTGTGTTGGTGTGTGTGTTGGTGTGTGTGTGTGCGTGTGTGTGTGTGTGTGTGTATGTGTGTGTGTGTTTAAGTGAGTGTGTGTGTTGCTGTGTTCTTTGAGTTGTGTGTGTGTTGTTTTGGTGTTTTTTTCCTTTATTTGGTGTTTCATTAATTTTGTTTTGTTTTGTTTGCTTAGTTAAATTGTTGGATAAGGGTTCATTTTCATTTTCCACAATCCTAAACGAGAAATGCTATTGGCCTATATTATACACATGTAAAATAAATCAACTCATAACGTACTGCTATAGCCTTTATTTCTTCGTGAAAATTATGCTTTATCTTCCGGGGGGTGTAAGGGAAGTGGGAGGATGGACATTTGTCGCCACAAAACAGCTCCACCCTGTTTCCACTCTGGGTTTTTTCTACCTACAGGTGTGCTTGTTTTGTTTCCAAGGGAGCGTGTTCTTATTTCTTCACAACTTTACGATCAGGGAAGGTAAAACAGCGAGGGAGAGGAGATGGGCGCCGCCCTCAATATGCTGGCCCCTATGTTTGTCCGTCGTGTTCGACAGTGACCTCCAAAACAGCAGAGGAGGCAGCTGCTGTTTTGGAATTTGGGCAGAAATTTGATTATAGTGGAGATGCCTTGCCCACAGTACATCCCCACTCTCTCGGCGAAGTGGGCATAAGGACAGTCAGCGTTGGAGATGCTCTCCAAAGGCCAACCAGCCCCCAGGGCTGCAGCACATAAGAACTGTGCGAGTCAAGCCTCCTAGTCAGAGAGTCATTGTCGATCACTAAAGACTAAGCTGTAAAGTGGAATTCCATGAGTGGGAAAGAAAGCCACTGGTCATACAGCCTCTCACTTTGCTGTTGCCCCCAGCGTCAATGGTTTAATCAAGAACTGTGATAAAGCCCAGGCGCTGACGGCATAAGAGAAGCTGAGGTCTCTGACACCTCGCTCCCCAGGGACCGCCTAGGTTATGGGACACCTTTACCTTTGACTTGACTTGACTTATGCCTCTGGATTCCCTGGAGAACATAGGGCCGCAACAACACCCTTCCCTCCAACGAACTCGGTTCTGGGAGATAGATCCTCTTCAGCTAGGCCCATGTCATTCCGGATGCCTTCCTTCGTCTCTGCGTCAACGCTTCTGCACCGATCCATCCCCATGAATGTGCACTCTGACTCAACTCATCCCACCTGGGAATCACTGTGAGACTGAATTTGCACACTCAATGAGAAGGGGTTTTTTTTGCGTGTATGTCTGTTTTTTAGTACCTCGCCATACAGGCAGCCATACTCCGAATGTAGAGGATTTTTTCTCCTTTAAAGGAGAGTGCAGGTTGTTATGTTAAAAAGAGCTTGTCATGGCGGAAGCAAGCAATCTCAACACATCATGTTTACAACATAACAACGTTTTAATGTAGGCCTTGGCAATGAGCTGACATCAATAACTGACACAGGTTTTGGCCTTTGCCAACAACGAAGTACTATAGCTCCTACTCTTGAAAAACACACAGCTTTCACGATGTTCAACATATCCACAACAGTGTAAGCCTTATGTTCTCCAAGAGTATTGGTTACAGCTAAGTTCTGTACCACACGCACACACACACACACACACACACACACACACACGCTCGCGCGCACACACACACATACACACGCACACACAAACACTCGCACGCACACTATAACCAGCATTGTCAAACTTCATCTGAGCCCTCTGCAATAGAGACTGTCATCCCTGTGACGGACTGGCCAGCCAAACCCGACGCTGTAACCAGAATAAACACCTAGAGAGCAACTCCATAATCTTCTGAGACTGACGGCTGCCATGAACATGATGATAACACTTTCACTCATATCAGATGTAAGGTAAAGGTAAAGGTGTCCCTTAACCTATGTGGTCGTAAGGAGCGAGGCGTCAGAGACCTCAGCTTCTCTAGGGGCCAGTATATTGAGGGCGGCACCCATCTCCTCTGTTTCGCTGCTTTACCTTTCCCTGACACTCGACGTTGCTTAACTTTGGCTGGGGGAAAGCGAGTGCTGTGACCACTGAGCTATCAGACGAAAATGTCCAATTCTCTCTGTCCACCTGGCGTTTTGCCTCGGCCTCATCATCAGTAATGAGTGCATTTTATTTAATTTATCAAAAGCATAAAAAGCAGCAGCAGCGCTGTCAAAAATCAAACCTGTGTGGAAGGACAAGAATATCTCTATGAAAAGATAGCTTCAGTTCCATCACACCTTGCTATACTCACTACGTTGTATTGGTTTTGCATAGCAGATGCGGGCACTGATTCTAAGCTAAGGAAATGTGGTCTAATCGCGAAATACTGGAAAGGCATCAGTTGCATAGTGACTGGAAAACCGTTTCCGGATTGTCGGCTTGGCACACACTAAAGATAAATGAGTAATTGAGTTTGAAGATGGAGGAGGAGAAGAAGAAGAAGAGAAGAAGAAGAAGAAGAAGAAGAAGAAGAAAGAAGAAGAAGAAAGAAGAAGAACAACAACAACAACAACAACAACCACAACAACAAGAACAACAAAAACAACAAACAACAACACCAACATCAACAACGCAACATCATCAACGACAACAACAACAGCAATAGAAGAAGAGTAAGAACAACAAGAAGAACAAGGGGAAGAGCAAAAAAAAGAACAAGAACAACAAGAACAAGAAGTTTTATTCTCTTCATGTTTTACCTAATGTTCATCATAAAACCCTTTCTAGTTTCAAAGCATGTTTTCAGGACTAGACCTATGTTCCATATCACGAGAGAGAGAGAGAGAGAGAGAGAGAGAGAGAGAGAGAGAGAGAAGAGAGAGAGAGAGAGGAGAGAGAGAGAGAGAGGACAGAGGAGAGAGAGCGAGAGAGAGAGAGAGAGAGATAACAATTGAACAATTTTGAACAACTTTTATTTTCAGAGGGTAATAGATTAAGCATTACATGGTTTCTTTACATCCAGCCCTAAAAAAAGTTATAAGAAGGGAAAGTATGCATGCTGATATAGAATTGCATGGAAAACAATACTCACACAGAAGCGCGCGTACATACACACACACACACACACACACACACATACTGGAAGGCAAGCAAGATATAGAGAACATGAGAGAGAGAATGAATGAATGAATTATGAATGAATGAATGAATGAATGAATGAATGAATGAATGAATTATGAATGAATGAATAAATGAATGAATGAATGTTATTTAAAGAGGGTAATGGCATAAGTAAACACTTGTTTACAACCAGCCCTGAGGGCATAAAAAAGAAGAACAATAGCAAACAAGCAAAATATGTAATAATAATAATAATAATGTATGGATTTTATATAGCGCTGAATCTTGTAAAGCAACAAATCAAAGCGCTCAGATTTCATTTCATACCACTTTAAGTCACGGCAGATTTCTCTCCGTGAAATTCGGGCTGCTCTCCCCGGGGGAGAGCGCGTCGCCACAAGAGCAGCGCCACCCATTTGTTTCTTCTTTTTCCTGTCTGCAACTGTATTTGTTCCCCTATCAGAACATGTACCAAAACAAAGACAAAAAAAACTATGTATGAAGAAAAAAAAAGAAAAGAGAGAGAGAGAGAGAGAGAGAGAGAGAGAGAGAGAGAGTGAGAGAGAGAGAGAGAGAGAGAGAGAGAGAGAGGAGAGAGAGAGAGAGAGAGAGAGGAGAGAATAAAGTTAGCTTGCTTTTATGTATGCAAAACGTGTAGGCTGATAATAAGTTTATTTGGTTAGTGAGAAAGAGAGACATTTTTTAAATTCTTTTATATCGAGGATAATGGAATAAGCACTTATGTGCTTTTTTACAACTAGTCCCCGTGTGTATGCAGTTTTGTCAACTTTGTCATCTGTTTTCACCGGCACACAATGGTCGACTCTTACGAAAAGCGGAACAGGATTTAACATGTGCGCAAGATGTTTTGCATGCGTTCGCACACGGGGCCTCGGTTTATAGTCTCATCCGAAGGACTTTGACATTCAGTTCGATTTTTTTGTCAAACTGAGAAGAAAGGGGAAGGTTAGTGAGAGAGAGACAGAGACAGGGACAAAGAGAAGACAAGATTCAACGGAATAAACTGATCTGACTTTTCTGTATGCAAAACTTGTAGACGGATACTACATTCATGTGGATAGTGTGTTATATTCCATGGTGCCTGTTATCTTCCTTCCCTCGTTCCCCCCCAAAAGCTGTCTCATGGACAGACGGGAGCAGAAGGATTCTTCACACGGTAGCAGGTCATCCAGCGGACAAACTCCCTTCTGAACTTGGTTCCAGTCAGGCAGTACAGGAAAAAATTGACGGCGCTGTTGGTATACCAGAACTGGAACACCAGAGCTCTCACCAGCCTTTCCACGGCCTGCTTCTCTGGCTGCTGCAGGATCTCCTCTACAGCGTAGGGAATCCAGATGAAATAAACACACACGGGCGTGGTCAACACCAGGAACGCCAACGATATCGTCAGAACCATCACCGTCGTTCTGGAGGAGATCTTCCCACGAGTGTGCGCAGTATCGGCATTGCTGTCAGCACGCGAATATAGCGACGACATCGAAACCGCTTTGAACAGAGTGACGGATAAGATG
>CM054162.1:14747166-14757166 GCA_028751875.1 Rapana venosa
TATGTTTGCGTATGCGCACACTTGTACACATGTCTGAATGCTTGTGTGTTCATGTATGTGCATGCATAAACCCATTATTTCTTTTGAGTCCAGCAGTAGCCTTTTTTAAAAGCAGGGGAGCGATACATTGTGGAACTATTTCTTTCGATTTCTGAACCCCAACATATTTATTTATCATTTGTGTCAGTTATGTGTTACAATGATTTATTTAAACATTTGGAAAGACGCAGGCAATGATTATATATATATATATAAATATATATATATATATATATATATATGTCTCAAAATTAGCTTTGACAAAACACTGATGGAGGAACAGGATAGCTCAGTAGTCAGAGCACTCTCTCTCCCCCATCCAAGGTTAGGCAGCATCAAGTGTGGTTACCACTTGGATGGGTGACCGTTTGCGCGCATTGGCTTCAGCTGTAAATGGGTACCTGCCCTCTTTAAGGTCAAGGAAAATAAAGCAGCGAGGGAGAGGAGATGGGCGCCGCCCTCAATATGCTGGCCCCTAGAGAAGCTGAGGTCTCTGATGCCTCACTCCCCTACGACCACATAGGTTATGGGACACCTTTACCTTTTTTTCTTACTTTTAAAACAGTAATCTGATTTGTCTTGCTGTAAAGGTCAGAAGCCTTGAATCTACAGAACTAGGAAAGAGACAACCAAAGAAACACAGCTGAAATGTAGTTCTACAGGCGATAAAGCAAGAATGCTGATGATAATGATGATGATGATCATCATCATCATCACCATCATCATCATCTTACCAACTGTGATAGATCAGTATTTACTTAATGTTTTTGGTCGGGGGGGGGGGGGGTGTGGGAGGTGGGGGGTATTCTAGCCCGTGCCCTTGATATGAAAAATAAGAAGAGACAGACAGACAGACAGACAGACAGACAGACAGAGAGACAAACAGAGAGAAACACAGAGAGAGAGACATAGAGAGAGACAGAGAAACACAGAGAGACAGACAAGTACACAGACAGGCAGACAGAGACACAGAGAGAGAGAGAGAGAGAGAGAGAGAGAGAGAGAGAGAGAGAGAGAGAGAGAGAGGAGGAGAGAGAGAGAGAGAGAGAGAGAGAGGGGAGAGAAAGAGAGAGAGAGAGAGATTGTGTATGCACGTATACACGCACATGCGCAAACGCTTTGGGGTTTATGTATGTTCGTGTGCATGCACATTTTCTTTCTTTCTTTCTGACACAGTTAATAGAATTTCGATCATCAGAAGAGAAAAATGCTTTGGAATACACCTACAGAATACATTAATGATGTTTTCTCTTGTTTCAGTCAAATGATCTGAGATTTTTTTTTTGGCAAAATCAAAATATGCTTTTATCTCTGAAGTATAACGACATATGTACAAAGATTTAAAAGGCACAGAAATTCAGTTCTTTATGTTTCGTGTGTGTGTGTGTGTGTGTGTGTGTGTGTGTGTGTGTGTGTGTGTGGTGTGTGTGTGTGTGTGTGTGTGTGTGTGTGTGTGTGTGTGTGTGTGTGTCTGTGTGTGTGTGTGTGTGTGTGTGCGTGTGTGTGTGTGTGTGTGTGTGTGTGTGTGTGTGTGTTGTGTGTGTGTGTGTGTGTGTGCGCGCGTGCGTGCGTGTGCACGTGCGTGCATGCATGAGTGCGCTCGCGCGCGCGCGCGCGCGTGTTGTGTGTGGTGTGTGTGTGTGTGTGTGTGTGTGTGTGTGTGTGTTGTGTGTGTGTGTGTGTGGTGTGTGTGTGTGTGTGTGTGTGAGGGTATGCTGTTTGTGAATGAGTGTGTGTATGTGTGTTTGTGCGCGCGCGCGCGCGTAGGTTCATGTGTGCGTGTGTATGTTTGTGAGTGTCTACTTTTCTATCTGTGTGTGTGCGAATGTCTACGTGCCTGTGTGTGTGTGGGGGGGGGGGGGGGGGGAGAGGGGGGGTGCGTGTGTGTGTGTGTGTATGTGTGTGTGTGTGTTTCTATATGTCTGTCTGTTTATTCGTGCGGGTCTGTGCGTATCATTAATAACACATAAACGTTTTACTTTTGTTGAAATGCGTATGTCTGTAATTATTTTCAAACGATTCCAGCACAGGTACGTTGTTTGGGTGTGTGTTTTTTTCACACCTTTGAATTGGTAGATTGATCGGGGGATTTTGTTAAGGTTATGTCTTCGAAATGAAGCTATTAATGGGCAAAGCAGTCCAAGACTTTTTTTTTAAGTCTTTCATAAGGTGAATACTCTGGGGAAAAAATTGACAGAAAAAAATATGGGAGTAGTTCACACACTCTGCATTGCCATCACAATGTTTTAATGACCTGCCTTTGGTTTGTTTGGGAGGGTGGTGGGGGGTATTTAATTGGATTGGAGACGAATTAATAGATGTATATAGTGCAACGACTTTGTTTTATAGTAGAAAGACAGATTTTCTTTTTGTTCTTCTTTTGTTCTTCTTCTTGTTCTTTTTTTCCATGTTCTTCTTCTTTTTTCTTTCTCTTCGCAATTCTTCTTCTTCTTCGCAATTCTTCTTCTTCGCAATTCTTCTTCTTCGCAATTCTTCTTCTTCTTCTTCTTCTTCTTCTTCTTCTTCTTCTTCTTCTTCTTCTTCTTCTTCTTCTTCTTCTTCTTCTTCTTCTTCTTCTTCTTCTTCTTCTTCTTCTTCTTCGCAATTCTTCTTCATTCATTCAGCTATTCTTCCCAATGCTTCTTCTTCTTCGCAATTCTTCTTCTTCTTTGCAAGTCGTCTTCTTCCTCGCAATTCTTCTTCTTCGCAATTCTTTTTCTTCGCAACTCTTCTTCTTTTCTTCTTCTTCTTCTTTTTCTTCTTCTTTTTCTTCTTCTTCTTTTCTTCTTCTTCTTCTTCTTCTTCTTCTTTTTCTTTTTCTTCTTCGCAATTCTTCTTCGCACTTATTCTTCACAATTCTTCTTTTTGCGCAATTCTATGCAGTTCTTCTTTCCAATCCTTCTTCGCAATTTCTCTTTTCAATTCTTCTTCGCCATTCTTCGCAATTCTTCTTTGCAATCCTTCTTCGCAGTTCTTCTTCCTCGCAATTCTTCTTTCCAATTCTTCTTTGCCATTCTTTATCTTCTTCTTTGCAATTTGTCTTCTTCGCAATTCTTCTTCTGCTGTTGTTGCTGCTTCACACTTTAAATACAGATGCCTAGTAGTTCTTTATAGTGTTATAGTGTCGAATTGTTTTATACTTTGAAAATACATACCTAGTAACTCTTAACAATGCAATAATGTTGATTACTTAGTACTTTGAAAATGCATACCTAGTAACTCTTAACAATGCAATAATGTTGATTGCTTTGTACTTTGAAAATACATGCCTGGTATCTCTTAACAGTGCAATAATTTCGATTTTTTTATACTTTGAAAATTAATACATTGAAGCTCTAAACAATGCAATAATGTTTATTATTTTATACTTTAAAAATAATAGCCTAGCAGCTCTTAACAGTGCAATAATGTTGATTGTTTTATACTGTGGAAAAATGTCTAGCTAGTATCTCTTAACAGTGCAATAAAGTTTGTTGTTTTATACTGTGGAAATATGTCTAGTTAGTATCTCTTAACAGTGCAATAATGTTGATTGTTTTATACCGTGGAAATATGTCTAGTATCTCTTAACAGTGCAATAATGTTGATTGTTTTATACTGTGGAAATATGTCTAGCTCGTATCTCTTAACAGTGCGATTATGTTGATTGTTTTATACTTTGAAAATACATACCTAGTAGCTTTAAACAGTGTATCAATGTTGATTTTTTTTATACTGTAAAAATAATAGCCTAGTAGTTCTTAATAGTGCAATAATGTTGATAGTATTATACTTTAAAAATGAATGCCAAAAAGCTCTTAACATTCAAATAACGTTGAATGATTTGTACATTGAACATAAATGCACAGTGGCTCTTAACAGTGCAATAATGTTGATCGTTGTATACTTAACAGTGCAATAATGTTGATCGTTGTATACTGAATTTTTCAATAATGTTGATTGTTGTATACTGAAAAGTGTAATAATGTTGATCGTTTTATACTTAACGGTGCAATAATGCTGATCGTTTTATACTTAGTGCAATAATGTTGATCGTTTTATACTTAACGGTGCAATAATGTTGATCGTTTTATACTTAACGGTGCAATAATGTTGATCGTTTTATACTTAACGGTGCAATAATGCTGATCGTTTTATACTTAGTGCAATAATGTAATCGTTTTATACTTAACGGTGCAGTAATGTTGATCGTTGTATACTTATTGCAATAATGTTGATCGTTTTATACTTAACAGTGCAATAATGCTGATTGTTTTATACTTAACAGTGCAATAATGTTGATCGTTTTATACTTAACAGTGCAATAATGTTGATTGTTTTATACTTTTAAAAGTAAATGGATGGAAGTTCTCTTTTATACTTTGAAAACGGATACCTGGTAGCTCTTAACACAGCAAAATAATTGATTATTTTGTGCGTTACATACACATCTTAAGCATAAGTCCTTCACAGAGCAGTGATATTGCAGCTTTATATTTTGAATGCAGATTTGTATTTGGTCCTCGGCTAGAGCGTCGAGGTTCACCAAATAGTGAGAGTTTACATATGCGACTTTTTTTGGTTTTAATTCACAATTAAGGTACCCCCATTCCGACTTCGGGGATGGTGTCTAAACACGTACACCTGGCATTGCATCAGTCCCTCTATCCACGGCTGTGAAGTATCGAGGGGTCATTATTGACAACACACTCTCTATGCAAAAATTCATCACCCAGACCTGCCAGTCGTGCTACTATCAATTTCGGTGTATTAGTGCAATTAGGAAGTACCTGTCCACCGATGTACAGCCAAACTTGTCACATCTCTCATTCTTTCACGTCTGGACTATTGCAGTTCTCTTCTGTCTGGTGTGCCAGCATCATCAATCCAATCCCTTCAACGTATACAAAACTCTGCAGCTCGACTAGTTCTCAGAAAGAAAAAAATCTGAGCATATTATCCCTCTCTAGCAATCACTCCACTGGCTGCTGTGTCACAGACAGTAGATTATAAGATTAGTACCCTCTGTTACAAATGTCTCCACAAAACAGCACCCGCCTACCTCTGTGAATGTCTTCACTTGTACACTCCTTCTCGTTCTCTCCGCTCTGCTGCAGATACCTTGTGCTTACGAATACCTAGATTCAACTAATCCACCATCGGCCATCGTTCTATCTCTATTTTTGGTCCATCGATCTGGATTGACCTCCCTCTCTCTCTCCGCCAAAAGCCTTCTTATGACACTTTTAAATCCAGTCTCAAGACATATTTATTTCAAACCTAAGATTTTCCTCTCCTGCTTTATCTCATAGCTTTTCCCTGCCTTCAACAGCCAAGATTCTATTGCCCTGCCAGGGTGTGTGACCTGTGTGTGTGTATGTGTGTGTGTGTGCGTGTGTGTGTGTGTGTGTGTGTGTGTGGTGTGTGTGTGTGTGTGTGCGTGTGTACGTGCGTTTGTGTGTGGTGTGTGTGTGTGTGTGTGTGTGTGTGTGTGTGTGTGTGTGTGTGTGTGTGTGTGTGTGTGTGTGTGTGTGTGTGTGTGTGTGTGTGTGTGTGTGTGTGTGTGTGTGTGTGTGTGTGTGTGTGTGTGTGTGTGTGTGCACATTTGGACTTGATGGAACTATTAGTTGTTAATGGTTGTATGATTGTGTAAGAATGAGTTGAGTGCAAGCGCTTTGATTTGTCTCTGCAAGATATAGCGCTATATAAATTCCAATTCTTCTTCTTCTTCTTCTTCTTCTTCTTCTTCTTCTTATTATTATTATTGTTGTTATTATTATTATTATTATTATTATTACCTGATGAGATCACACAGGATGAGGCTTTGATTTAGGCAGAAGATGTGGTGCAGGCATTTGCATAACTGTCGTACCAGTCTGTACAGCCAGTTGAAGACCTCTCACACAAATCAATGGAATGAGCCACATATATGTCAGTTTTCCCCACTTTCAGCTAACTCTCAGCTGCTATCCATCCCTTCCCATCCCATCCCAGCTGGTGCTAAGCTATAGCAGGAACTGACCACACTTGGAGGACTTGATAAATGGTAGGGGTGCACAAAATGTAGCGCTTTTGACTGAGTGATGTTGGATTTACGTGCTGTGTGCAGTACCGTCCCTACCCTTCAAGAGAAAAAATCCTCCAATCGATACTCTCCAGAGATTCGAACTCGCAGCCTCAACATCTCAGCTCTTAGGCATGTCTATCCATTGCAGGGAGTAGCCCTCCCTCTGTAGCAGCCCTCCCTCCCTCCCTCCCTCCTCCCAGACATTGTAATTGCCCTTCATGGGATGATTAAAGTGTTTTTGACGTTGACTTTGACTTGAATCCCTCCCTCGGTTAATTCCTTCGGATGAGACTGTAAACCAAGGCCCCGTGTGCAAACGCACGCAGAGTATCTTGCGCACACGTTAAACCCTGTCCCGCTTTTCGTAAAGGTAGGTCAATGTGTGCCGGTGGGAACGGATGACAGAATTTACAAAACCGCATACACACGGGTACTGGATGTGAGAAAAAAGCACGTAGGTGCTTATTCCATTATCCTCGATGTAAAAAATGAAATAAAATAAAAATCCTGTGTTGTGCCTCTCAGTGCCATGTCACCTTACCCATGTCTTTCTTGATGTCATCAAGCCATCTGGTTACATGCTGGTCTGTCAGGGTTCTGTTCTGTAGCTGTATCTAGGCTGTCATTATGTGCTGATGCACCTTTTTGTTTGTCTGTTGGTCCTCCTGTCTTATAATCTGCTTATTTTCATTTCTGTTTAAGTGAAAAACGTTGATTGCTACATACTTTGACAGTAAATGCCTAGTAGTTCTTACCACATTATTGAAGTTGTTAACATTTCAATAATGTTGATTAGTTTATGCTTTAAAAATCCACCCCTAGTAGCGTTTAACACATTATTGAAGTTCTTAACAGTTCAATAATGTTGATTATTTTATACTTTGAAAATGCACTCCCTAGAAGTTCTTAACAGATTATTGAAGTTCTTAACATTTGAATAATGTTGATTGGTTTATACTTTGAAAAAAACATATCTAGTAGTTCTTGACACTTTATTGAAGTTCTTTACAGTCCAATAATGTTGATTATTTTATACTTTGACAATACACGCCCATTGGTTAAGAACCAACATTAAGAACAACATTATTTGCGAATGACCACTGTCGTTAAGTTTCCATATTATTGAAGTTCTTAACAGTTCAATAATGTTGATTGCTTTATACTTTGAAAATACACGCCCTAGTAGTTTTGACACGTTATTGAAGTTCTTAACAGTTGAATAATGTTGATTAGTTTATACTTTGAATATGCACGCCCTAGTAGTTTTTAACGCATTATTGAACTTCTTAACAGTTGAATAATGTTGATTAACAGTTGAAAAATGTTGATTATTTTATACTTTGAAAATGCACGCCCTAGTAGTTTTTAATACATTATTGAAGTTCTTACCAGTTGAATGATCTTGGTTATTTTCTACTTTGAAAATACACACCCTAGTAGTTCATAACTGGCTGCATGTGACTGAGTTGGATGAATGAAAGTGCTTTGTTTTTTGGGTGTTGTTTTTTTTTGCAAGATATGGCGCTCTATAAATTCCATATATTTTAATTATTATTATTATTTAATATTATTATTTTTTTATTATTATTATTATTATTAGTTAATATCATTGTTTATTATTATTATTATTATTATCATAAAAGGATCTGCTCAAGTGAAAACTTCAGGATAGTGGTCAGTTTTGTTCTTTATTTTCTGATCGCCTGGCGTGAAAGACTTTTCGCAAACGATGTTGTCCTGTTATGCAGACGATGAGCTAGTAAGACTTTTCTTTTTAAAAAAAGGAACAAAACAACAACAAAAAGTCAAAGAAAAAACAAGGAATGACAATATACAAACTTAAAAAACAAAGGTCATGACAAAATCTTGACTAAAACAAGAGATACTCGAAAGACGAAACCATTAAAAAAAAAAGTGACAAAGAGGTTATACAAGCCTCGTACAAAATCCAGTATATAAAAACAAACCTGTTGCTGTCTGAGCGTTCGACGACGACGACGACGACAACGACGACGACGACGAAGAAGAGAAGAAGAAGAAGAAGAAGAAGAAGAAGAAGAAGAAGAAGAAGAAGAAGAAGAAGAAGAAGAAGAAGGTGATGATGATGATGATGATGATGATGATGATGATGATGATGATGATGATGATGATGATGATGATGATGATGAACAACAACAACAACACCACCACCACCACCACCACCAACAACAACAACAACAACAGCAACAACAAAAGAAATCTGAAAAAGAGCTAACAGTTAGAATCCAAAGTGTTCGGCCCAGCTTCGGAAAATGTACAGAAATCTTTCTTGACCAAGAGTTACCATTGTCCTGGAGCTGGAATGTCCACTACCGTTGCTTTCTCCATGGGTTGTCCCCATGGCTGCTATAAAATTGGGTAACCAGGGTGCGTATATGTTTGCTTGAATATGGGTTTGGCTTCGTTTGGCAAAATCGGGGCGTTGGCTATGTTGATAGTTTTATACGCGTGTTTTTCGTCAACGCTTAGTAGATTGTTTTTGGCAGAAATGGTGTGGTCATATTCAGAATCATCATCTTCATTAACCATTACACCCAGCCAGTGGTGTGTAGGGCAGCAACAAAGCACTTCCACTCCTGCCTATCCTGGGCCAACCTAGTCACTGATCCCCAAGAGTGCTGCATGGCCTTCATCTCACTTTCTACAGTCCTCCTCCACGTTGCTTTTGGTCTTCCTTTCTTTCTCCTTCCTTCTGGGGTCCAGTGCAATGCTGTTCTTGTGTTCAGAATAGCGACAGATTACCGTTTACAGGAATTTTTGTACCGTTTCTGACTTGAGGCCATATTTAAGGCTAGGTATGGATACACATTCAATGTTTATAACGACAAGATGTAGATTAGGTGTATCAGAATTAGATGTTCATTACTATAGGTATAGAAATGTTGGTAATAATGAATTGATTTGTCGTCCGTGTAAAAAGGCAGAAGAAAACGAAGTTCATTTTGTTCTATGTTGCCCTGTTTTAACAACGATTTGAGAACAGTATATCAAGCCCAGATATTATAGACAGCCATCATTGTTCAGATTAACCTTGTTGATGTCATCATCCTCTCCTGAAGTAGTCCGTAATTTTGCCTTGTGTTTATATAAAGCATTTAAGCTTAGAGACCTCATTATGCCGTGAGAATCATTTTTATCATATGCAATCAGCCTTTATTCACTTTTTTCACTTGTGGATCTTACTACATATGTTGCAGTTATCATATCATGTTCGTATACCCCTTCATAAGGGGCCTTTGCCTATAAATGAATAAACAGATGGCTGCTATACATGGTCCCTAACCAAGAGGAAAGCAGACAGATCTATCTATCTATCTGTCCCGTAGTCTGACGACCGTGGGGGCACTCTCAAAGACTCAGCAACCAGTTCCCTCCATTCCTCTCTCTGTTCTGCCTTTCTCAGGGTTTTGTTGAGTTCTAGGCCTGTCCATTCACTGATGTTATCCTCCCAGCTCTTCCTTGGTCTGCCTCTTCTTCTTCCTCCTTGGACAGTGCCTTGCAAAACTGTCTTTGTAATTCCTTGGGATCTTGTGACATGCCCATACCACTTAAGTTTACGCTTTTTCACGATCGTTAGAAGGTTCTCATCGGGTCCAATGGTTTGCTGGATTCTGTTATGCACGCTTTCGTTGCTTATGTGGTCTTTGTAGGAGATGCCAAGGAGTCTCCGAAAGCATCTCATCTCCACTGCCTGTACTCTTCTCTCCAAATCTGCAGTCAGGGTCCATGATTCACAGGCATACAGAAATATGGATATGACAAGGGAGCGCATTAGTCTGATCTTGGAGATAAGTGAAATATTCTTGTCTCTCCAGATGGTGTTTAGTTTTGACAAAGCTGTTATTGTCTGTGCAGTCCTGCATACTACTTCTGGCT
>CM054162.1:14762166-14772166 GCA_028751875.1 Rapana venosa
AAGGAAAATATCAAATATCGATTTTGGGTATGAACGATAATCGATCAATGACAACATCGTTTTTTTTTCCCAAATCAATATGACGCTCAGGTCAAATAAAATTAAATGACTATTTCTTTCAGGAGTGCAAATATCTTTTTTTTTTAATTTTTAGGTGGGACATTGTAACAAAGAATGGTAAAGTCTTTACTGAGGTGCTTTTTGCTTAGTAACACTCACATCTCGACAATTGTGATAGGTGTACTTTTTTTTTTTTTTTTGGGGGGGGGGCAAAAAAACTCACACAAGAAGAATCCACTGCTCATCAGAAGATCAATACACGCTTGTTAAGCAAATGATGATTATAATAACTGACACAAACTGCTTATCTTTATCTATCACCGTGTGCCCGTGGGAACGGATGACAAAGTTTGAAAAAAAAGCTGCATACACACGGGGACCGGATGTAAAAAACCACACATGAATGCTTATTCCATTATCCTCGAAATAAAAGACTAAATAAAATAAATAAATCAATAAATCACCCATAAATGACTTTTATCCAGATGAAGGGCAGATATGAAAATAAAAGGACTGGATAGAATAAGTCAAATATGACTAGCCAAAATAAATACAAAAGTGAGAGACAGTGTTGTTGTTTTCTTATTATGTACAATGCCCCCTAAACACTTCTCAAGAAGTTAGGGGAGGAAATGGAGAGGGAGGAAGGGGGAAGGATAGAGAAGTCTTATTATCAGTTTTGGTTATTCATCTATCTGTAAGAGATTTGTCAAATAAAGTTCAATCTTTAGTTTATGAATGCACATTTGAGGAAACTTTAGGCTCATTTGAAGGTATCAACTTAAAACATAACTTTGCTGAGGTATGCATATTTGATTTTTAAAATGTGATGCATGGAAATACAATCGTTATGTAATGCAACAACCTGAGACAATGAAAAATGTTTCATGACAACATATTAAAAGATATAGTAATAACGTTTGACAGCAAAAAAACCAAAAAACAACACAATATTAAACTAAACAAAACTAAACAATACAGTTGAAGGCAACGTAATGCAAGGAATTCTCAATATGACTACAACGCGCAACAACATAATACAAAACAATACAATACAACACAACACCCTGCTACAACAAAAACAATGTCAGTCAGTACTGTTCAATGCAAGCTAGTGCTATACATAACAACAACAATACACAACAACAGCGTCGTACAAAACAGTATAGTACGTCGATATAATACTGGTAAAATAATACCATTTTTACAATACAGTCCATCACAGTGAAATTCAGTGCAACACAGTACATAAATATAATTCATACAGTTTCATCACATTTTAAATACACAGCTAGTGATAACGTTGACAAGTTATATCCCGAATTATTCCCAATGCATAATTCTGTTAAAATTGGAAGAACTCTACAGCAGATTACCACTTATAATTCCCTCATCATTAAGAAATGATTTTTCTTACGAATAACGAAATTTTTTTAAAATGATTTAAAGCTGTCCTGGCCTCATTTTTGGCTGTCAACTGTCGCTTTGTACAGCTGCATTGGACATTTTGTAGATCTGTACACATTGTACAATTCTAAAAGGCACGAAATGCATTATGTAAAAATAGTAAATAATAATTTTAAAAAAAGAGCTGTTCCTATGGATATTATAATTAACATTATTGTTACTTCTGCTGCTGTTGCTTCTGCTGCTGGTGTGTGTGTGTGTGTGTGCGTGTATGCGTGCGTGCGCGCGCGCGAGCGTGTCTGTGTGTGTGTGAGAGAGAGAGAGAGAGATTGAGTGTGTGCGTGCGCGTGCGTGCGTGTGCGTGCGTGCATGCGCGCGCGTGCATGCGTGCGTGTGTTGGCTATATGATTTAAGTAGACTAACTGTTGGATAAACTTTTACCCAGGTAAAGAATTCCCACATTGTCATTCTAACCCCCCTCCCTCCCCCCCAAAAAAAGTACTTCATATAACGTGCATCAAACTATTTAATACATTAAAAATTCATATTCACAATTTCAAAAGAGAAAATGCAGTCCTGGGCTCCTTGTTTCCCCCGAAAAAAACAAAAAAGGGAGACAACTCCTCACATTTGGGCTCCCCAGTTGTTCCCCCTTCTGGCTTCTGATTGGCTGATCAGTATACATGCCCAAATTCAGAGGCATGACCATATTCGGTAGCGTAGGGAGCACTGGCTTTTTCTGTCGTCTGCAAAGATAATAGAGTTTGAAAAATGCATCAATGCGCGGCTGTGTGGTTGTAGTTAAACTGTAATGCGTAACAGTACATCATTTTGTCAATCAGTATTTATTTCAGAAACTGACATTTTTATATTGTAGCAGACAGACTGCTAGGGAAATATGTTACAAGCTGTGCCATTATACACACTACAGTTCAAAGATACACATTCTCAGCAAAATGGGATCTAAGAGGAAGGGATAAAAATAAATGAAAGCGAAATGATAAATTGGGATACAGGTGTTCTATTTAAGGAATAATATCAAAGATAAACAAGCATTATGACATAGCAACAAAATAAGAACGACATTAAGAAATTAAGATACTAGGAATAGAATTACTACATATCTTTCGCTACGGAAAAGTTACATTGCATACAAAATGATAATTTGAATATCAGTTATAGGTTACAACAGAAAAAAGCATAATATCTAAGCTTGAAGTAAAAGATGACTTTATTTAAAGCGTGTATATCATACAAACACGCGTAACAACCTTAGTTTAAAGATATTTGTATTGTGTTCTTCAAAAGTATCGAATCCAATCCACAAAATAGAAAACGTACTATTCTCTTTTTATTCATTCATAAACGCGTTTCAACTTTACTCTAAAATAACGCAGATTCAGAAAAAAAATATCCTAAGTTCTCATTAAACAAAATAAATACGGCAGTACCGAAAGAGACAATTTTGGGGGGTAATCAAGATAGATTATTTTTATTTGATTCAAGATTCAAGATGTAATTCGTCTTTGATCCCTTTCTGGAGCATGGAGGATTTGACGAAATAAAATCAAATGTAACAATTTACATAAACCAGAAAAAACACGTTTATAACACTATATGTGACAGAAACAGAACAAAAGCCCGAAACTTCGGACAACAGATGTTTCACTTAATCCCTTAGCTTCCTCCAGCATCCGGTTATCTTTTCTATGGCGGTATCACAGCGAATATCAATCCAACAAACACCACTTCATATCAGCAACAACAACAACAACAAACACAGGCCTGATAAAAGCCTGAACTGAGGTCTCCAGTTCTGCAGAGACTTGTAACAGCACTGACAAGGCTGAAGAAGACTCTGATTATGAAGTGACAGAAACATCACGCTAAGTTCAAGAATCAGACTGATGCTCTCCGTGGTTATTCCAGTATTCTTCTATGCCTGTGAGTCCAGGACCTTGACAGCAGACTTGAAGAAGAGGACACAAGCCCCGGTGATGAAGTGCTATTGAAAAATCCTTGACATCTCTTTCAAAGATATATCACCAACAACAAAAAAAGAAATGAGAAACAGAATTGAATAAGCTACAAAGGTTTCTTGACCACAGCAAAGGGACGAAAACTACAAATATATAGATATAAATGTAATATATATTACCAACGAAACATGGACCATAATAGCAGACACTGAAAGAGGGATACTATGGGAAGCTTTTGCAAACTCCTTGGTATTTCATACAGCGATCACATCACTAACAAGGAAGTGAAAACCAGAATCAAAAACGCCATCCGTCTCTACGAAGAGCTCCTGACTTTGGTGGGGAAAAAAACACATACTTAAGTGGTACAGGCACGTCACACGAATATCTGGACTGGCCAAGACTGCCCTACAGGGAACAGTACAAGGAGGGAAACGAATAGGCAGACAGAGAAAACGATGGAAAGACAACATCAGAGAGTGAATGACTTGCCTTGAGTGGAAGGAATTGATACGGAGAACAGAGGAACGTGGGGAGTGGAGGAAGCTGGTTGAAAAATCTTCATTAGCGCCCACTCGGTCCATGTGACTACGGGATAGGTGAAGGTGAAGAAGTGAGAAACAGAATTAAATAAGCTACGAAGACGTCTTAAAACAGCAAAGAGACGAAACTATAAAGATATATTACCAACGAAGAAGTGAGAAACAGAAATAAATAATAAGCTACAGGACGTCTTGAGCATAGCATATAGACGAAAACTGAAGTGAGGTGGGCACGTCTATTCGATCACTTGAGCTTGCCTAGACAGTCATGCAGGGTATAGTGCAAAGAGAGGAGAATGAGAGGAAGACAGAGAAGGGGATGGGAGGAGGAGGAGGAGAAGGAGGAGGAGGAGGACAACATCTCAGACTGGAAAGAACTGAGGCTGAGTGAAGGAAGCATTGTGAGAGAGAGGCGGAAGGAAGGAAGAAAGACAGAGAAAGATGGAGACCACTGGTCATTGAGTCATCCCTGGCATCCATATCGTCGAGGAGCTTACGATATTTGCATTGAAGGTAAAGGTAAAGGTGTCCCATCACCTATACAGTCGTTGGGGAGCGAGGCGTCAGAGACCCCAGCTTCTCCAGGGACCAGAATATTGAGGGCGGCGCTCAACTCCTCTCCCTCGCTGCTTTTTCTCTCCTGTCCCTAAAGAGGTAGTTACCCATTGACAACTGGGTGAACTGGGGGACTATACTGAAGCCGAGGCGCGCAAACGGTCACCTTTCCGCTCGGTAACCACGCTCAATGCTGCTTAATCTTAGCTTGGGGAAAACAAGTGCTCTAACCACTGAGCTATCCCGTCCCCATAAGGTGCAATAAAAGCTATTAGCCAAAGGACCCACATAGCAAATTCTTCACCAGCTGCACAGATTTCATGGTAGAAGCCTTTTGAAAAACGATGGATACTTTCTGCCCATCCATGCATACCACCAGCCATGACTGTCCCACTCTTTCAAAAATGGGGGTTCAACTTGCACGCAGGATGTTATACGTGTTGCGGTGACATACGGAACACCAACTCACAGTGCCATCTACAAAACTTGCCGTGAGAATGTTGTTGTTGTTGCTGTTGTTGTTGTTGTTGTGCGTTCCGATGCCCAGCCTTACTCTTTGGGAGGCACCCAGAATGTGCACTCTGACTTAACTCATCCCGCATGGGAATCATTGTATGATTGAAATTGCACACTGAATCAAACGTTTACGTGTATGACTGGGCTTTTTTCAGTACCTCGTCATATAGGCAGTCATACTCCGACTTCAGAGGAGCCACGAGTAAAGACTCAGACAAATCATCATACTGACTCTGGAAAAAGATCCCTCGTAGCGGTGAATATTACCAGTACTTTTCAGCTTATGAATCTGGCACACTGTGAACACCTAAGAATTTCACCCCTACCTCAACCCCTACTAACCCCTTTAAAAAACGAAACAGCAACCTTCAGGCATAGGCACAGCGTATAGCAAGAAGCAGGAACTATTCTTCTGGAATAGGAAACCACAAGCGCAATATGTACCTAACGAACTGATTTCAAATACCCTGAACACAAAAGGTAAAGGCGTCCCATAACCTATGTGAGCGAGGCGTCAGAGACCACAACTTCTCCAGGGGCCAGCATATTGAGGGCGGTGCCCATCTCCTCTCCCTCGCTGCTTTACCTTTCCTGACCCTAAAGAGGACAGGTACCCATTTACAGCTGGGTGAACTGGGGGAATGTACTGAAGCCAAGGCACGCAAACAAACGGTCACCCACCCTGATGGTAACCACGCTCGATGCTGCTTAAAACCTTAGCTTGGAAAAAGCAAGTGCTCTGACTACTGAGCCATCCCGTCCCATCTGAGATCCCTGAATATCCCTGCAAGACATTGGTCTACAAATTAAAACATCTCATTTACACATTTTCTCAACTCTTCTTTAGTTGGCCTAAACAGAAAAGAAAAATACCCCACAAAATCAAAACGAAACCAAACTCAAAATCCACGCAAAGAGAGAGAGGCCGCACTTCAAATCAGTCTCGAAGAGGAGAAAACCAAAAAAATTAATATAGAAAATCTCAGAGAAAGGTCAGATTTCGGAAAATAATATTAATGAGAACAAAAATTTCAAATCCTCAGTAGACACAACAACAGAAAAGAAAGTTTTTAAAAACAGAAAAAGTACTACATAAAACCAAGGGAAATTAGGAAACTGATCAAAATTAGTAAGCCCTATCTATGTTAAGTCTACCGATTCATTAGTATCACCATGACTGCTAAAAAAATTATTGCTGTGCGAATTGATTATGGATGAATCTCAAAATAAGTATGCTCTGGAATCAGCTTATACTCACGTAGCTGCCCATGTAGCGATAGACACCGTTTGCCCTCAATATAGGTAGCCGCAACTCGACCTCGGGGATGAGGTCTAAAAACGATGCGAGTGTCCATGTATGTTTCTTATCTTGTCATCCGTCCCTACCGGCACGCAATGACCTACTCTTCCGAAAGGTGAAACGGGGTTTAACGCGTGCGCAAGATGTTCTCCGTGCGTTCGTACACGGGACTTCGATTTATAGTATCATCTAAAATATTTGGAGGCAAAATGGAGCCGGTACTGATGTTAGCTCCAGAGGAAATAAACCTTGAACGGGATTCGAACCCGGGTCAGTAGATCACGAGCGCATCACTCTAACCACCAGGCTATCCCGCTCCCCCCAAATGGTGTTAACTTTATAGGAAAATCCCTTCGAACAGAAGTCTCGGTGGTGGCTCGAACCCGGGCCGTCAGATCACGAGTTCAACGCTCTAACCACTAAGCTATCCCACCCTCTCTTGTTTTAGATTGAATGATCTATTTATTCATTTTCAGCTTACCAGTTTAAGGTTAAATTATTGCTCGGTTCTACTCAGAAAAACGCGATAGATTTATTTCGCATCAGTCTAACCGTGGTATATTGCTTGCCTGCCACAATCATTTTTTTTCTGTTTTTACTCACAAACATTTTTTTTATACTTTTTGTTTTGGTTTTGCATTCAGAAAGTTAATAATTTAGCAAACATCTGTTCCGTTTATGTAGCCTGATTAGTAGATTGAATGATTAAGTTTAAGAGAATGTATGCGTAAGCTTAAAACTGTGTGTATTTAGTACATATTATTCTTTCTTGTTTGTCTTACCTAAACTTTTGGTTAAAAATCCCAATAAAACCTTCCCTTATTATCACAGCTCAAGTTCGTTATCATTTTTGAACAACTCGGCTTCCAAAACTTTGTCTCAGTTTCAAAATAGAGCGTTTTGCTATGGTTGATTTAGTTTGGGTTTTTTTAAATCAAGCTCTTTATCATTCATAATCTTTTTAATGTTAAAGACTCCCCTCTGCTTCTTGTTTATTTGTTTGTAATATTTTTGGTTATTTGTTGTTTCTGGTTGGGTTGTTTGGGGTTTATTTGGTTGGTTTGTTGTTGTTGTTTTTTGGGGGGATTTTCTGTTTTTGTTGCTGTTATCCATTATACAAAACAGCTTTCTGGCTACATTTTGTCATGATGACATTCTCATAATTTATTATCTTCGTGATTCTTAATCAAATCATTCAAGGGAACTATCATTACCCTGGGAGATTTGTCAGCAGGATACTCGTAGAGATTTGTGCTGGTGCTGGGAATGGTGTTTTTGACGTAACGAGGTGTGACCTCATTGGAACGATGACGTATGTCCTCGTCCGCAAACCTCTTCTGATAAGAAGGGTTGTTTACCTGTACCGCGTAGTGTAACAAACCAAAAACAAACAAAAAGTAAGCAGAAAATAATAAACAAACCTTGAAAAGAGACCAGCTGTTAGTTGGGTTGTTCATGGTATGTTGTAGGGATGTTGTTGATATGTTGTAGGAATGAAGCGAGAGAGAGAGAGAGAGAGAGAGAGAGAGAGAGTATGGTAATGGCGATGATGATGTTGATATGTCTTTTAGGGATGTTGACAGAAAGCATTGATATGTTTCTGCTGTCGTTGTCATTGTTGTGCGTTCCCCAGCTTAACACCCTAGGGGTCACCCAGAACATGCTACACTCTGACTCACTCACTCACTCATGACATCCCACCTGGGAATCACTGTGAGATAGGAAGTACACTGGATGGGAAGTTTCGCGTGTATGACTGTTTTCCAAGTACCTCGCCGTATAGGCAGCCATACTCCGACTTCAGATGGGTTTTTTTTCTTTTTTGAAGGAGAATGCAGGGTTGTTATGTGAAGAGCTTGTCATGGCTGAAGGCAAGCAATCTCAACAACACAACATTTTACAACATAACAACATCTTAGTGTAGGCCTTAGTATTTAGCTGACATCAATAACTGACACAGTTTTTGGCCTGGTCCAAATATACTTCGTAATCCGATGAGTCCCTTTGAGAAAATATTGCAGATTACAGGATGTAATGCAATCAAACTTTATGAGAATAAGAAAGAGAGAGAAAAAGACAGACTGACTGATATTTGTGGAGGAATGAAGAGAAAGAAGGAGAATGGAGCGAAAAGAGGTATAGTAGTGAGCGAACGAATAGATCGTCCTACATGATTAAGATTTTGATGAGTGTATGAAAATGTGATTGATGAATTGACAAATTCCTTGATTGATTCGAAAGGTTGAGGTAATTATGGAACGAAAAGAGTGAGAGAACGTACGAGACAAAGAGAGCGACAGAGACAGGCAGTGTGACAAGAGTGAAAACAACAGAGAGTGGTTTTATTTTAGGCTGTGAAAATGTTAATGAACAAAAATAATTAGTTGGTCAAAAAAGCGTCGATCACCAAAGTTATTTGAGGTGGCAGTTGTATTGGTGACGATTTTTTTAGGGGTGCACTTATTGTGAAAAAAGGTGGAAGCAAAAAACAAACTCCACATCAGTATCAGTATCAAACAAAACACAACCCAGCAATCAAACAATCTAAAAACAATATTAACAATTTAAAAAAAAAAGAAATCGAAGAAAACGAAACAACAGCGCAAATCAAAAACTGTAAATCATCGTAGGATCAAACCGAAGAGAATCAGATTTTTTTTTAAACTGAAACAAAACTGATACAGGAGAACTCAGGGGTAGTATAGGAAAATAATGATATGTAGTGGAAGTTTACCTACTGCACACTGACTCAATAAAACTGAAAACAAACAAACAGACATGGGATTGGATGTACCCACAAAAATATAGAGAGAGAGATTAAGCAAGCGCCCACAGGCACGCACGCGCGCGCACACGCACACACACACACCCTAATTGCTCATTCAATGTACATTCTGGAAACAAAGATTTCATCATGACTGATTTTCACACACACACACACACACACACACACACACACACACACACACACACACACACACACACACACACACACGTCATTGCATGTAGACAAATACAAACAAGATCTTCACGGAAAGCTATTGTTATTGGGGTATGTGGTGTAGATAAGTGATCATTACAAACGTTTGATATATCCATTTTTTAAATCTCTGCTGTAAACAATAACATAGCTTGCACACAAAACGCCGAGATTAAAATATTGCGAGGCAGTAATCTTAAACAAAAAAATGTGATATTTTACCATCAAACTTGTTTTGGATAGACAGGAGTGGATACACCGTTTTGTTATATACATCGTCAATATGAACATCGCCATTTTTGTCGTGTTGATTTTTACTGAATTTATTATTCGTTTTCTGTCAACTGCTCTGCATCTTTAACTTGTGTTTGGTTGTTTGCTCGTATAACGGCTTAACAACAACAGCATTCCCTTTCTATCTGCATTTCAAATACTATCAGCATTCTTTCGCAACTTAAAAAAAATTACCTAGTTATATTCCGTTTCTTAATATCATAATTCTAAACCCACCTAAATAGATAACGTCAAGTTTTCACGCTGAAAGCCATATATATATATATATATATATATATATATATATATATATATATATATATATATATATCAACGCAAAATGATGAGACTTGACTCTTATGACGTCATCACCCTCACGCAAGATTAA
>CM054162.1:14774666-14777166 GCA_028751875.1 Rapana venosa
AACCATTGATTTGAGTGTTATCTTTTTTTTATATGAATCATTTATTTACAATATACAAAAAACACGTTACTAAGAATGATGCCCTCAATGTGCAATCGTTTTTTTTAAAACCATTCAAAATGTACTATTTATTTTGACTCTTTGATAATATGTCATAAACATAACACAAAGGAAGATTCTTCACATACTCACCACTACTACAACATAACCACAATAATCCTTAGCCATCATCCTTCGGATGAGACTACAAACCGAGGCCCCGTGTGCGAACGCATGCAGAACATCTTGCGCACACGTTAAATCCTGTTCGAGCTTTTCGGAAGAGTAGGCCATTGTGTGCCGGTGGAAACAGATGACAACATTTACAGAACCGCATACACACGGGGAATGGGTGTAAAAAAGCACATGAGTGCTTATTCCATTATCCTCGATATAAAAGAATACATAAATAAATAAGTGCACGAGCTACACTAAGCTAATACAACATTCTTTATTACTACACTATATAATAAATGTGACGCTTCACCACATAAGAAGTCGTACAACACCAGAGACCAATTTTTAGTTACTGACACGTTATTACTCTGCAATACAGAGGCTATTCAGTACTGAAACCAGATTGAAAATCGTACAATTCTATGAAAAATTATTACAAATTTACATGATAGACTCCTGGAAGTGACACAATAAAACATTGACAAGTTTAAAATCATAACAGGTGGTCAGAATGAGGGCTGGGGTATTTTTAAACCACGTTTAAAACCAAAATGAAACAAGGTTATGCCTTGACATTACAGTATAAGGTAGAATAATGGCTATAGTTTTATAATCAATCAAAATCTCAAAATCGAAATCTTGACCCCACTCTGCCTAAAAATGGCTCCTAGCAGAAAAGTGTGTCAGGTGCAAAGCAACTCATTTCGTGGTGGAGTGTCACAATTACATCATTCAACCTTGGTTGTTGTTTTTTTACTATCATTATTACAGCATTCAAAAACTACTCTCTGTTTCATTTTACTGTCTTGAAAACTAGCACTAACACTTACAGAAATTGTATTAAAATGCGTCACTTTGTGTGCTAGACTAGTTATACCAGTATCCTCGAAATAAAAGAATAAAGTAAAATAATATAAATAAAAACTAAATCAGACAGTACTGCAATGCTACTACATAAACTACAGTCATGCCATTATTATAGTTCAGGGTAATCATACATGACAACAATAATAACATCAACAACAAAAGTGCGAGAGAGAAAGAAAGAGAGAGAGGGGGTTGGGAAGTGGCAGAAAAAACAGACAGAAAGACAGACTGATAGACAGAGGGAGACAGACAAACAGTCAGAGACAGAAAAACAGGGAGACAGAGAGAGATATATATAGACAGACAGACGGATGGACAGACAGACAGACAGACAGACAGACAGATGGAAAAAGACAGGCAGACAGAGAGACTGAAAAACAGGCAAACAGACAGAGACAGAGACAGGCAGCAGACAGACAGAAAGAGAGTCAGAAGACAGAGACAGAATATCAGAGAGACAGAGACCAGACCGACAGACGACAGACAGACAAACAGAGAGAGTACTAGAGCCGAAAAGCTATGACCAATTAAAAAAAGACAAAGACAGAAATCAAAAAAACCAACAACACACAGAACAGACATGAAAGATAGCACACCAACATAGTTTTATATAAATATTATACAAAAAAATATTCAACAACATGCGTAACAAAAAATGGCAAAATCTTAATTCACCCTGCAAAAAAATTATAAATACAATGCACCCAATGTTCAACAGACGTAATACCATCAGTCTAAACAACACAACTACAACCAGTATCACCACCATTATCAAAGACAGGCATATTTACAACAGTATTACAAACAGATTGAAATGACGACGACGACAGAGACAACGAAAACGACAACAACGATGATAAAGATGACAGGAAGAAGAACAAAACTGAACAAACAGATTTTAGCAACCTTCAACATCTATTGCAATAACAATGACAATGACAATCATACAAGGGTAACAAGCAAATCTATGATGATCAACAACAGTTGCAAAACACAGACACACACAGACACACGCAGGCACACACAGACAACACACTCACACACACACATAGATAGATAGATAGATAGATAGATAGATAGATAGATAGATAGATAGATAGATAGATAGATAGATAGATAGATAGATAGATAGATAGATAGATAGATGGATAGATAGATAGACAGATAGACAAATAGACAGACAGACAGATAGATAGAGAGACATAAATTGATAGATAGATAGATAGATAGATAGATAGATAGATAGATAGATAGATAGATAGATAGATAGATAGACAGACACACAGATATATAGATAGATAGATAGATAGATAGATAGATAGATAGATAGATAGATAGATAGATAGATAGATAGATAGATAGATAGATAGATAGATAGATAGATAGATCTTATAATGAAAGAAGGATAAGGAAACAC
>CM054162.1:14779666-14782166 GCA_028751875.1 Rapana venosa
TGTGTGTGCGTGCGTGCGTGCGTGTGTGTGTGTGTGTGTGTGTGTGTGTGAGTGTATTCTATGAGATTGAAACTACGCACTGAATGAGATCTATGCTTGTCTGACTGATGACGTCTTTTTTTCCCCAAGTACCGCGACACATAGGCAGCTATACTCCCGACTTCTGAGGGGTTTATTATTATTATTATTATTATTTGTTATTATAACAATAACAATAGCAATAATAATAATGTATGGAATCTATATAGCGCTGAATCTTGTAAAAGCAATAAATCAAAGCGCTCAGATAACTTTTTTTTTAAATATCGAGGATAATGGAATAAACACTCTTGCGCTTTTTTTCTTTACATCTAGTCCCCGTGTGTATGCGGTTTTGTAAATGGTGTCATCTGTTGGCACCCGCACACAATGACGTCTGATGACGTTTGTAAATGACGTCTTTAGTTTTCAAGTACCCGCGACACAACACACAGACACACAGGCAGGCAGGCAGCCGTACTGCCATCTTCCGAGGGCCTTACCTTGTTAGACTCCTGTCTCTCCCGGAGTCGTTGTAGATGCTTGCTTCGCTCCCCTTCTTCCATCTGAACGCGGAGGTACTCGTGCAGTTTCCTCTTCTCTGTGTCCTCTACCGGCTGGTAGTTCATTTTCTGTGTGTGCGTGTGTGTAGCCCACAAATAGGCAGCAGCAACAACAACAACAACAACAACAGCGGTGAGAACATAGCAACGCTTACCTGACAGTAAAACTAAAGATGGGGGGGACTCTTTTTAGGGGATGGGATAGCTCGGTGGTCAGAACACTCGCTTTTTCTTCCCTCTTAAGCAGCATTGAGCGTGGTTACCCAAGTGAATGGGTGACTGTTTGTTTGCGCGCCTTGGCTTTAGTATACAGTCCCCCAGTTCACCCAGCCGTAAATGGGTACCTGCCTCTTCTTTTAGGGTCAGGGAAGGTGAAGCAGCGAGGGAGAGGAGATGGGCGCCTCCGCCCTCAATAATTATGCTGGCCCCTGGAGAAGCTGAGGCCTCTGACATCTCGCTCCCCCCAACGATTGCAGAAGTTAAAGGAACACCTTTACGTTTGACGAATTATAATTGGGCTAACACGCTGGGTGTGGGGATATCAAAGGTGTGGATTTCTTTCATCTAGACTATTTTCGTTTTCATTCATCGCCAACACTGACCGACAACAACAAGAATTGGTGAGAAACCAATGACTCAAAAGATGGGGAAAAATGACAGGTACTGCTAAAGGTCTTATACTATGTTTTTGCCATACCACTTTCTTTGTCTTCGTCTTCTAGTTGGCTGATTCGGTGGTCTAGATGTAGCGCACCTGCCTAGAAAGCAAAAAGTCCGTGTCGGAAGTGTGCGGTGGTTCGATCCCCGTTTGGACCCGAAACTTTTCCCCCATCCATTAGACCATGAGTGGTGGTCTAGATGCTAGTCTGTTGGATGAGACGATAAACAAAGGTCCTGTGTGTCACTCAAAATTATTTAGCGCACGTAAAAGAACCCATAGCAAGAAGAGAGTCGTCCCTGGCAAAATTCTGTAGAATGAAGTCACTCTGATAGGGAAACAAAATTCAGTTGAAGACAGGAAAAACAAAAATAAAAATAGGTGGCGCTGCTCTTGCGGCGACGCGCTCTCTCCGAGGAGAGCAGCCGGAATTTCACGCAGAGAAATCTGCCGTGACTTACAATGGTATACAATACAATACTATACAATAAAATATGACACAACACAACACAATACAACACAATACGATACAATACAATACAATGCAATACAACAGAATAGAATAGAACACAATGCAACACAATGCAACACAATGCAACGCAACACAACACAATACAACACAATACATGCAATACAATACAATACAATGCAGTGGACAAAGTAACAGAGAAAAACACACAGACAAACTCACATCTTGGAGACATAAGAATTTGAAAGATGCTGATACAATACAATACAGGACAATAAAATACAATATAATATAATGCAATACAATACAACACAGTACATTACAATACAATACAATACAGTACAATGCAGTGCACAAAGTAACAGAGAAAAACACACAGACAAACTCACGATCTTGGAGACGTCAGAATTTGGAAGATGCTGATTGGCCAGCGTGCCAGTAATTGGGTCACGTTTGGGTTGACCTACTTCTTTCGATCTGATTACCTCAGCCAGTTCTCCATACTGTCAAATGTACAATTGTTTTTTTTAACTTTAAACTTTTTTTTAGAAAAATCAACAGATATACACGAAGAAGAAGAAGAAGAAGAAGAAGAAGAAGAAGAAGAAAGAAGAAGAAGAAGAAGAAGAAGAAGAAGAAGAAGAAGAAGAAGAAGAAGAAAAAGAAGAAGAAGAAGAAGAAGAAGACAGAGACGAAGAAGAAGAAGAAGAAGAAGAAGAAGAAGAAGAAGAAGAAGAAGAAAAAGATGATGATGATGATGATGATGATGATGATGATGATGATGATGATGAT
>CM054162.1:14787166-14792166 GCA_028751875.1 Rapana venosa
GCTAGCTTCCTTACTGCAATATGTATGCGCGGGGTCAACGCTGTGGGAATACAAGCAAACCTCATTTGATGGTTATTTCCAACTTTCTCGTGACTACCTGGTATTGCTCTATGTCCTCAATCCCAAAAGCAAGTGTACAGTTCATTTTTTTCATACTTAAAAAATCTGTGAAAATCACTAACATATTTTTCGACTCGCACTCTATAGAAGATACTACATGACCCCCAAATTAATACCGGTGTGTAGCCTGTATATGCCTTCCCTGACCCTAAAGAAGGCAGGTACCCATTTACAGCTGGGTGAAATTGGGGGACTGCACTGAAGCCAAGGCGCGCAAACGGTCACCCATTCAAGTGGTAAACCACGTTCGATGCTGCTTAACTTGGCTTGGGGAAAGCGAGTGCTCTAACCACTGAGCTATCAACTCATGTTGTGCAGACTAATAATTGGACGGAGATGCTGGGTTTACAGCAGAACCTGTTGGAAACAGCCCACAGTTTGACTTTAGTCTCTTACATCCACGCAGTAAGTGTTCGAATCTTGGCGGCGTCTGATGAATTAAGGGTAAAGATTTTATTTGTTTTTTACAATCTCCCAAGCTACCTTCAAGCGCAGACCTGCCAGTGCTTTAATTCCCGTCATGTTTATACACATGCAGAAGATCAACTATATGCGTTCAAGAACCAGCAGTTCATGTCAGCGTTCGGTGGGTTACGGAAGCACGAGCATACCCAGCATGCAGCCTGTATAACTAAAGGATCTGCTCTGAAGTCGGCATGTGTCGGCTGAGGTCAGTGGAGGACAGACCTCCTGTAAAATTAACGGTAAGCAAAGAAGAATACCAGGCACTATACACCCTATACAGTAAGGGAACGCAGAAAGAGAGAGAGAGAGAGAGAGAGAGAGAGAGAGAGAGAGAGAGAGAGAGAGAGAGAGAATGACAATGACAATGACAATGACAAATTCTTTTATTTCGAGGATAATGAATAAGCACACATGTGCTTTTTTACATCCAGTCCCCGCCCGTTAAGGATACATCTTAATAATAATAACCCAATACTGATACAGTCTCACAATAAAAACAAGGGGAAATAACCCTTTTCAAAACAGCTCCCCCCCCCAACAACCCCCCCCCCCCCCCCCCCAAAGCAAGCAAATAAAAGAAAATCCTAAAAATACCCCCCCCCCCCCCCCCGCCCCTACTTCCCCCCAAAAAAAACCTAACCAAAACAAACAAACAAAAGAGAAAGAAAAACCAAACCAACAGAAGAAGATAAAAAGAGAAAAACAGACAAACAACAACAACAACAACAACAACAGAGCCAAGAAAAATAACACAGCCAAACTTAATAAATCATAAAGATAAACATCTACACATTGTCAAATTGTACACATACTTGTTACACATAACTATAAGATATTGAAATAGGGCACTCATTAAAACTTAAGTACAGAGGCAAGTCCAATAAAGTGTTGAAAATATAAAATATGAATCCTTCATCAGGATACACTATAACTATAAGCAAGACGATAAAAGGTGAGAGAGAGACGAGACAGAGAGTGTGTGTGTGTGTGTATTTCAGAGATAATATCCAATATATAATTCCCAAAACAGTATGCGATCCTATCAACGCTCATTTTAGATTATATTCGTTTCAAATTATATGTCAAGATAATGAAATAAATTTAATACCCATACATCCACACAATAAAAACAAGATATAAAACAAAGAACAAATCTAAACCTATACAGTCATTGAGGGAGAGAATATGAGTGAGTGAGTGAGTGAGTGTGTGTGTGTATGTGTGTGTGTGTGTGTGTGTGTGTGTGTGTGTGTGTGTGTGTGTGTGTGTGTGTGTGTGTGTGTGTGTGTGTGTGTGTGTGTGTGTGTGTGTGTGGGTATGGGTGGGTGGTGTGTATGTGGGAGGGGAAGGTGTTTCAGGGATAATACTAAATATGTAATACTCACATAGCACACGATCAACACAAACACTATTTAATTATACTCATACAAATTGAATGTCATGATAATAAAATAAGTGCAATACCCATACACTCACATAATAAAGAGGGGGGGGGGGGGGGAAGCCAATCAAGTCATAAAAAGAACATCTACACATTGTAAGTAATAGAAACAAATTCTTTTTTTCAGGATAATGAATAAGTACTCATGTGCTTTTTTACATCTAGTCCCCGCCCGTGGGGTCACATTTGAAAATGCACTCAGTATTCATATTTTCAAACAGTAGAAGCAAAGGGAAAAAACTTTTTTTTGTTTAAAAAGAAAAAGAGAGAAAAAGAAAACACAAACAAACAAACAAACAAACAAACAACCCCGGACGAGCAAAAGACAAAATAAACCCCAGAATCCCCCCCCCCAAAAAAAAAACACAAAAAACCCAAACAAACAAACAAAAATAATTTAAAAAAACAAAAAAACAGACAAAAGCACCCTCCCAAACAAACAAACAAAAAACAAGAAAAAACAACAACAAACAAACAAATGAAAAGAAAAATTAAACAAAAACAGCAACAAACAAAACAAAAACAAAAAAACAAACAAAAAAAAAACACCCAACACCGTTCCACCCTCCACACACACACACATACATATATCAAAACAAAAAACAAACAAACAAAAACCCCAAACAAATCAACAACAAAAAAACAAAGTAAAACACAGCATATAACATGACAAAGACAATGACAATGACAATTCTTATTTGAGGATATGATAGACACAGTGCTTTTAATCAGTCCCATAACAGAGAGAGAGAGAGAGAGAGAGAGAGAGAGAGAGAGAGAGAGAGAGAGAGAGAGAGAGAGAGAGAGAGAGAGAAGTGATAGTTTATTCAGATTTTAGACCATGGCCCCTTTCAAAAGGGGCTTACACATAATCATGAATAACATGAACCACAATATGTTTCCCAGCTATCTAGAGAGAGAGAGAGAGAGAGAGAGAGAGAGAGAGAGAGAGAGAGAGAGAGAGAGAGAGAGGGACAGAGACAGAGACAGACAGACAGACAGACAGACAGACAGCCAGCCAGACAGACAGAGATCGTCTCTCTCCTCTCATTCTGTGGCATAGCATAGTGTGTGGCATGATCACCTGTGGCCACTCCAAGAATAATCATGAGACCGTAAGTGCAATCTGAATTGACAAAAAACTGTGTTGCTGTTTCTAAAAAATACTGACATACAGATAGCAGTACTTCAACGATCCAAGTGTATATGTATGGATAATTATATGGATATATTCATGATGTCAACACTTGGAAAGTGTCATAATTTGTGAGGTTTTGTAGGTTTTGTTTTACTCGAAAGGACAAATAAAAAACAAAAACAACCTAAAGAGACAAAAGAAGCAAACTAGAACTAACAATGCATACCGGACCTTATAACTACAATCACTGTGACTAATAAAAGAACATCTTAACATTAGCGAACATGTTCATCTATATCTAATTTTTTAATGCACATTGCTCTTATCAATGCGGTAATAAAATCGGCCCCCTACTGAAGGCATTAACTCTAGCTATTATTGTTAGCTACATGAGTTTTTCATTTTGGTGATTTCCTGCATATATTGGCACTACTGAGCATCGAGGATTGATCCAGCAACTGTGCAGGGCCCGAATGGTTAGTGGCTCTATGGCAACATGACATAAACAATCTCCCCCGCTGAGTTTTTACTCAATTGACACAATCCCCCCACCGACTTTTGGACTTAGTTGTCGGAATCTCCCTGCCGATTTTTGAGCCAGTTGACGTAATCTCCCTGCCGATTTTTGACTAAGTTGTCACAATTTCCTTGCCTATTTTTTTTTACTCAGTTGACGCAATTTCTCTGCCGAGTTTTGACTCAGTTGACGCAATCTCCCTGCCGATATTTTTGACTCAGTTGACGCATTACCAGAGTCGAGTATGGCTGGGGCAGTAAAACAAAACTCGCTGGACTATTTTTGTCCGTCGTGTTCCACGATGACCACCAAAACAGCTGAGGAGGCAGCTGCTGTTCCGGAAATTGCGCAGAAATTTGATTATAGTGAGTACCTTGCCCACCGAACACCCTCACTCTCTGGCCAAGTGGGCATAAGGACAGTCAGCGTTGGAGATGTTCTCCAAAGGCCAACCAGCCCCCAGGGCTGCAGCACATTAAGGACTGTGCAATTCAAGCCTCCTAGTCAGAGAGCCATAGTCGATCATTAAAGACTAAGCTGTAAAGTGGAATTCCATGAGTGGGAAAGAAAGCCACTGGTCATACAGCCTCTCACTTTGCTGTTGCCCCCTAGCGTCAATGGTTTAATCAAGAACTGTGATAAAGCCCAGGGGCTTAAAACAGTTGATGGATTTAGTGGCAGGGCAGTCGCAGAAGATCAAAACAACAGAAAAGGTATAAATTGTTTTCAATATACCAGTCAAAACAATAACTCGAGCTTATGATTTTTCTTTCCTTTTTAAAAAAAGTCACAACTGCATCAAGCGCATACAAAATAATCTATACTAGAAAAACTATCTTCAATAATTCATATCTAACCTTCTAAAGAATAAACAAAAAAAACTGGAAAACAGAAAAGAAGAAGACAACCAAACTAGATTGGCTAGGAAGTAAGACCACAACAGGAAAAACTAAATCACAGAAGAAAGAGAGAAATAGAGAAATCAAGAAAGCAATTTACAAATTAGAGAAAGCAAAGTACACACACACACAGCATAATAATATACAGACTGAATCTTTCAACAAGACAAAACTAATGTTCCTCTAATTAAAGCGCTCCATCATCCTCTACATGGTACGTGTGCGCATATTTCTGCTCTCTTTAAATCAATCGGCCATTCAATCATTCATTCGTATCTAATTTTTTCAAACTGGTATTAATTTCTTGCAAGCAAAACCATAAACACTACGCCAAACTCTACTAGCTTCTAAGACCTTATTGAGGAGTAGTCATTAAAATCAATATCAACGGTTATCCTTCATTTAATTTCTCACTACATT
>CM054162.1:14807170-14812170 GCA_028751875.1 Rapana venosa
CCCAGCAGGGTTTTGAATGGTCCCCATTTTTGTTCCCGTCTATGCAGGGGGGTAGAAAACCTTGTGGTTCACTCAGTTTTCTCCTCCTTTCTGTCGCCCATGGTCGTACTTCCAGTCAGTGTTGTAGTGCCATCTGTTGCTCGTCCAGTCCTTCACACCACTTTCCCTGTCACCTCTCCATCCTTGTTGGTTCCTTTCTTGTTGACGTTGTCTGTAGCCACTGATGCCCCATCTGTCAGTCCACGGTCGTGATGTCTGGTTATTCCCATGTCTTCTGTCTCCATGCTGTGTGCGTCTTCTCCATTGCCGTCCGTTTCCATCCCAAGCAGTGTATCTTTGATGTGTCGCATTTCTTGTCCCGTTCTGGTGAAATGGCTCATCATTCACATTTTCTTGAGTTCTGTATTTGTTCCGTTGGTATTGGCCTATCCAATTCTTTTTGTCATTTGCTGATTGTTGTAGGTCACAGTATCTGTCTGCATTGCTCATTTGAATTATTTGAACGTCATTTGGTCGTTTTTCTTTCAGGTACTGTCTCTGTTGTCTTTCAGTCTGCCATCCAATTTCTCTTTTCTGTATTTCAAATTTCTTGCCGAATTTTGGTCGTGGTTTATGTTTTTTGACTGTCCAGCACCGTGCGTGTAGTGTCGACCTATGCTGCCTGCCAGTATTCCACAGCCTCGTGCTGAGGGTATGGGTGGTGGTCCCGGAACAGGGCTCTGTTTTGGGGGTTCAGGGTGTGGTCGATGAAAGAGATATTGTCAAGGTGGAACAAATCACCATACACAAAAGCGTTGAATATTTTTTCTTTTAGCTTCAAGTTCTTTTTCGGTTGTAAGAAATGGTGTGGCTGATAACTATTTGTGTGTCTTTGAATTCCTCATTGATTTTTTCTGACGACCTGTGTCATTTTCTGACTTGCTGTTTCTGCTGTTTCCTTCTTTAAGTTGTTCAAACCACAGTGAATTAGTATTACTTCAGGGGTCGACTTGATTTTTTCTATTTCTTTTTGACAGTCATTTATTGTGTATATATTTTTCTTCTTGATGGCAAGTCCGTATGAGCTTCCTAATCGCTCAGCGTCAATACCATCCAATACAGAGTCATGTAACATCAGAACATATGGAAGACTGCTGAAGTCATGTTTTCATTGACATTTTTATCATCGATTTCTTCTTCTTCAGTACTTGAGCTCAGGGTACCATCGTCATCTGTGACACAATTCCTATCTTCTTGTTTGTTTCGTCATCGCATATATCTAGTAGAGGGAGGCTGTTTTCTGGAAATGTCATCGGTTTTACTTTCCGACAAGGTAGTTCTGGGGTTCTCGTTATTTGCAATCTTTTTCGTGCTGTCTTGTTTTGATTTTGTTTGATAGTTTTCTTTGAAGTTCTTCTTTTCTTTTTTGACTGTCATACTTTTTCCGGCGTTTTGTTTGCTGATGATTTGCATAATTCTTTTTCACAGAACTGCCCGCATTGATTTTTGAGGGTTCTGAGTAGTACCATGGTCTGTGTTGTTCTATTTCAATTCATTGAATGATGAGTACATGTGCTCTCTATGTGGCTCACTGCCTTTTCTAGGTTACAGACCCATTGCCTTAAGTCAGTGACTTTGGCTTCTAAGATGATTTTAGTCATCATTTGGCGCATGAACTTTTTTTCGATGAGAGACGTCATTTCTTGATTTGGCGTCATTTTCAGGTACTGCCTGTCTATCGATTTCCTCCATACTTGTTCAGACCCAAATTTACTTCGGCACAGATTCTGCATGTGTATAATCTTGTAGATCTGGCAAAAAGACAAACTGGATTTATGGAGTGAGGTACACATGGCCCAATGGATCTCCTGTTACACTCACTGCACTTTAAGGTTTTTCCTTCAAATTGTCTGCTACATATGCATGTTCTGTTCATGTGCAGTCAGTACGTGTTTTTCTGTCTGTTTCTTCTGTGCTGTCGCATTCGTCATCAGCTCTGCATATTCATCATCATCATCTCTTCTTTGGTTTTGTCATTTTCATCCTACCTATAAGCCATAACACTGGCGGACATCTGAATTCCGCTGTTGTTTCATTTGTTGTCAACTGCTTTTTTCCTAAGCTGGCATAAATTTGTGAGGCTCCCCTGGTAGCCTAAAACTGATGTTACTACTCCCTCATTCCAAGTCGTGAATATTCCACCGTTCTCCCTTTAGTCACAGCGTAAAATTTTCGTGTCACAATCCTTTTCTTTTTTTCGTGACATTTTCATGCACAATCACCACATTCACAACAATCTCTGGTGGGGTTTTTCACCAAGAAATCGCTTAACGTCTGGTAGTCGCCATCTTGACCGGAAGTATGTGTGTGAGTGGTGTGGTGTGTGTCTGTGTTTAGTGGTGAGTGAGTGAGTGTGGGTGTATGTGTGTGTGTGTGTGTTTGTGTGTGTGTGTGAGTGTGTGGTGTGTGTGGGGTGTGCTGTTGATTGTTGTGTTTGTGGGTTGTGTGTGAATGTGTGTTGGGGTGTCCTGAATGTGAATGTGTGGTGTGTTTAGTGTATGTGTTTGTGTGGGTTGTGTCCTGTGTTTTTAAGTGCGTGTGAGTGAGTGTGTGTAGAGTTGTGTTTGTGTGTGTGAGTGTGTGTGTGTGGTGTGGTGGTGCTGTTTGATTGTGTTGTGGTTTGTGGTGTGTGTGTGTGTGAATGTGCGTGTGGGGTGTCTGTATGTGAATGTGTGTTGCTAGTGGATGTGTGTGAGTGTGGTGGGGTGTGTGTCACTGTTTTAGTGTGTGTGAAGTGATGTGTGTATGTGTGTGTGTGTTTGTGTGAGTGTGTGTGGGTGTGAGTGTGTGTGTGTCTGTGAATGTGTGTTGTGTGTGTGGGTGTGTATGGGTTGTGTTGTTAGTGTGTGTTTGTGTGGGTGGGGGGTGAGTGTGTGGTATTTAGTCGTGTTTAGTTTTTGCGTGTGTGAAATGTGTGTGAGCGTGAGTGTATTTGTGTGTGTTTTGTGTGAGTGTGTGTGTGTTTGTGTGTGTGTTTGTGTGTGAGTTTTGTGTGCGTGTATGTGTGTGAGTGTCTGTAAGGTAGTGTGCGTGTGTATGTGAATGTGTGTGTGGTGCTTAGCCGTGTGCGTGTAAGTCTGAGTTATATTGCATGCGTACAGCGCATGCTTGTGTGCGTACGTGTATAAACTTATGTGCGTATGTGTCTGCGCGTGTGTGTGTGTGTGTGTGTAGGTGTGTGTGATGTGCCATGTCTGTGTGTGTATGTATTGGTGTGTGCTTGTGTTTTGGTAACGGACTGCAATGCGTGCGAGCATGTGTGTGTTTGTTTTAGCACTGTGTGTGTATTATATACGTACGCGCATGCGTGTTTGCATGCGTGCATACGTGTATGTGCGTGGCTGAAAGCGCACGCACGCATGCATGCATTCCTTTGTGTGTACGTGTGAGTATATATGTGCGTGCGTTTTATGTGTGTGTGAGTGTGTTGTCTGTGCATGCAAACTGGTCAATTGTGTGTAAGGGTTTGTAAAGCGGTGTCTGGTCTTAGCTCAAGCAAATAGATCGTGAGCTTAACAAAACAATCGATGAAATGGGTGTGCTGATTACACGAAACAGCATAAGGGAGAGAGAGAGAGAAGAGAGAGAGAGAGAGAGAGAGAGAGAGAGAGAGAGAGAGAGAGAGAGAGACAGAGAGACAGAGAGACAGAGAGACAGAGAGACAGAGAGAGACAGACATACACACCACAGACAAACAGACAGATAGACAATGAGAGAGAGAGGAAGAGACAGAGAGAGAGACAGACGGACATACAGACAGATAGACAGAGAAAGAGACAGACAGACAGGCAGACGAACAGAGACACAACAGAGAGAAATGCAGCACACGTGTGTCTGTCCTCAATGTCCATTTGATTTCCCAGTTTCAAGGTCATCTACCCATTATGTTAACTTCATAAAAATGTGCAAGAAAGGCATGGACAGTGTGAGAGAGAGAGGTAGGAGAGTGAGAGAGAGTGAGGAGAGAGAGGAGAGAGAGAGAGAGAGAAGAGAGAGAGAGAGAGAGAATGATAGAGAGAGGGAGGGAGAGAGAGAGAAGAGAGAGGGATGGAGAGAGAGAGAGAGAGATAAAGAGAGAGAGAGAGAGATAAAGAGAGAGAGAGAGGGAGAGAGAGAGAAATGCAGGCACACGTGGTGTCTGTCCCTCAATAGTCGTCTTGGTTTCCTAGTTCCAGGTAGTCCAGCCATGTTACTTCAATAAGCAATGGCAAGAATGGGATGGGCAGTGTTTGAGAGAGACAGAGAGAGACACAGACAGACAGACTGACAGATAGAGAATGATAGAGAGAGAGAAACAGACAGACAGACAGACACACAGACGCACAGACAGCGAGAGAGAGAGATGCATGCACATGTATCTGTCCCTTAATGATGGCTCTGTATTCATATCACTTTGATGCAGATGACTCTCAGATTCTAAGCAGTGGCTCTCCTGAAAATCTGCCTTCTCTCTTGACAAATATAGCCTACTGCTTTCAAGATATCCAAAACTGGATGATAGAGAACAAGTTACAACTAAACGCTGATAAAACTGAAGCCATGCTTGTAGGGACCAAACACAAACTCTCTTCCATCACAAAGGCTTCAATTAATTCGGCAATGCATCAGTCCCCTCTATCCACTGCTGTGAATATCTAGGGTCTTATCCGCAACAACACTCTCTATGGCAAAAATTCATCACCCAGACCTGCCAGTCGAGCTACTATCACGTTACGTGAATTAGTGCAAATTTTCGAAAGTACCTGTCCACAGCAGACGCAACATCCAAACTCGTGGAATCTCTCATTCTTTCACGTCTGGACTATTGCAATTCTCTTTTGGCTGGTCTGCCAGCATCATCTATCCACTCCATTCAACGTATTCAAAACTCTGCAGCTCGACTAGTCCTCAGAAAGAAAAAATCTGAGTACATTACCCCTCTCTTGCGATCTCTCCACTGGCTGCCTGTGCCGCAAAGAATA
>CM054162.1:14814670-14829670 GCA_028751875.1 Rapana venosa
GAGAGAGAGAGAGAAGAGAGGAGATGAGAGAGAGAGAGAGAGAGAGAGAGAGAGAGAGAGAAAGAGAGAGAGAGAAGGTAATGAGGAGGGAGAGAGGACAGACAGTGATAGAGAGTCAGATAAGAGAGAGAGAGAGAGAGAGAGAGAAGAGAGAGAGAGAGAGAGAGAGAGAGAGAGAGAGAGAGAGAGAGAGAGTAGAGAGAAGAGTCCTCTACCCCTGTTACTTCAGAAAGCAATGGCATGGAAGTATGGGCAGTGTTTGAGAGAGATATACACAGACAGACAGACAGACAGAACCGACAGACATAAAGATAATGATATACAGACGGAGACAGACAGACAGACAGCGAGAGCGAGATGCATGCACAGGGCATGAAAGGCATGGCAGTGCTTGAGAGAGAGAGAGAGAGGGAGAGAGAGAGAGAGAGAGAGAGAGAGAGAGAGAGAGAGAGAGAGAGAGAGACAGAGAGACAGAGAGACAGAGAGACAGAGAGAGGGAGAGAGGGAGATAGAGAGAGAGAGAGAGAGAGAGAGAGAGAACAGAGAGAGACAGAGAGAGAGACAAAGAGAGAGAGTCCTCTACCCCTGTTACTTCATTAAAGCAATGGACATGGAAGCATGGCAGTGTTGGAGAGTTATCGGTCTATAGAGAATCATCCCAGTAGTGGCTTTAAAGCGTGTGAATTGCTGTTGTAAAGGTTGAAGGTGAGAGAGATGGAGACAGAAAGAGTGTGTGTGTGAGCAATAGATAGAGAGAGAGGGGAAAGGAGAAAGAAAGGAGTAGAGAGAGGTGGGAGGAGGGAGGGAAGGGGGAGAGTGAGAGAGAGAGAGAGAGAGAGAGATACAGACAGGCAGAGACAGAGAGAGGGGGGTGGAGAGTAACACACACACACACACACACACACATGAGCACGTACGCACGAACGCACGCGCACATACACACACACATATAAGCACGTACGCACAAAGCACGCACACACACATGCACACACACACGCATACAAACACACACACACACGCACACACACGAACACACGCACACACACACACCATACACACGCACAACACACACACACACACACACACACACACACACACACACACACACAACACACACACACACACACACACACATTCGTTCATTCAAGTATACTTGGACAAGAAGGTTTCGTTAATGTCACGCCTTTGCAAAATTTAAGCAAACTGAAGCAAAATACAATTATCACTGTGCCAAATATAATTAAAAATCCTTGTCGTGGCTATCATAAACAGGATATTTTGAAACTGCTAGACATAAACAAAATGCTTTAAACACACTTGAGATAGAAAATGTGATTCCGGTTAACAATTTCAAACAGATAAACACGCTTACCTTGTTTATCGTGCTGTAAATGAAGTGAAAAGAGAATCGAACTGTTATTTTATGTGATGTTATATCAACATTTCACTATCGTTGTTGTTGCTATTGTTTTAACACTGCAACGTTTAAAGAAACTATCAAAATACGAGTTGAAAGGACTCACATTGCTGTGAATTATTACTAATTTTGCTTTATTGTTTCCTATTTACCCAATTACTTATGTTGTTATATTTCACGCGTGTTAGAATATACCACTCGAGAAAAAAAAAAAGACAGTTCCTATGACAGAAGGCACAGACGAAGTCTGACGCTGATCTGTCTGCCTGTTCACGCTTCTTAGAATATACCACTCGAGAAGAAAGGCTGCATCCCAGGCAGACAGACATACCAGCATTGTCAGACTTCATCTGTGCCCTCCTCTGCCATAGGCACTGTCTGTCATTCCCGTGTGAGACTGGCCAGCCACAACTGATAGCTGTACCATCCTTCGGATGAGACTATAAACCGAGGCCCCGTGTGCGAACGCATGCAGAACATCTTGCGCATACGTTAAATCCTGTTTGCTTTTCGAAATAGTAGGCCATTGTGTGCCAGTGGGAACAGATGACAAAATTTACAAAACCGCATACACACGGGGACTGGATGTAAAAAGGCACATGAGTGCTTAGTCCATTATACTTACATAAAAAAACAAAATCTTTACATTTAAAAAACGTCATCTGAGCGCTTTGATTTGTTGCTTTACAAAATTCAGCGCTATATAAATTCCATACATCATTATTATTATTATTATTATTATTATTATTATTATTATTATTATTATTATTATTATTATTATTATTATTTATTATTATTATTATTATTATTATTACCAGAATGAACACCTAGAGCGCAGCGCAACTCCATAGTCTTCCGAGACTGAAGGCTGCCCATAGAATATGCCACTAGACATCAGAGCTGCCATGTCATGAAGACTGCGTGGCCCCAGGGCAGAATGAAGGGCAAGAGATGACAAGGAAGACTGCAGACTTCCTACCTAGAGACCATAGCTATGAGAACAGAGTTTCCCAAAGATGAACAATGATACAGAAGGACTGAAGACAACAGCGAATGCGGACAGCTGAAGGGGCTTGCATCAGTGGCTACCATTTACAGAAGAAATGTATGTTGCAGAAAATAAACATAAATAGGAGAAAATAAACATCTCGTCGATCTTTGTTCCCTCTATGCTTAGGGATCCTATTGAAAGGATGCAAGGGAGGTCATAAAGTTTCTTTTATTTTATTACTTTTTTTTATTTTATTCTTTTATATCGAGAATAATGGAATAAGCACGTATGTGCTTTTTTACATCCAGCCCCCGAGTGTATGCGGTTTTGTAACTTGCCATTTGTTTCCACTGGCACACAATGGCCTACACTTACGAAAAGCGGATAAGGATTTAACGTTTGTGTCCAGCCAAATTGTCAGTCTTAGCTAAAAAGTAACCCAAATAATACCACACACTTAAAAGTGCAAGCAAGCACAGACAAGAGGAGTTGGGAGCATGATTAGTAATACATGGCCCACTCTTGAATTTACTAGAGATGCAATTCCCCACTTGACCCCTTAATTCTGTCCTGCTTAATCTGGAGTCATTTTCAGCACCATCACCCACATCGCCTTATCCTGTCCTATGTCATTTTCAGGGGTGGTCGGAGCACTCGCTTTCCCCCCGCTAAGGTTAAGCAGCATCGAGCGTGGTTACCAAATGGATGGGTGACAGTTTGCGAGCCTTGGCTTCAGTGCAGTCCCCCAGTTCATCCAGCTGTATATGGTTTCCTGTCTCTTTAGGGTCAGAGAAGGTAAATCAGTAAATCAGCGATGGAGAGGAGATGGGCGCCGCCCTCATTATTCTGGCCCCTAGAGAAGTGAAGCCTCTGATGCCTCACTCCCCTACGACCTTTTAGGATGTGGGACACCTTTGTTATACCTTACTCACATCGTCTTATTCGATCTTATGTCACTTTGAGCCTCACCCACATCGTCCTATGCTATCCTTTGTGACTTCCAGCAACATCATCCACATCGTCTGATCCTATCCTATGCTACTTTCAATATCATCCACATAATCTTACTCCATCCTATGCCATTTTAACATCATCCACATCGTCTGATCCTATCCTATGCCACTTTCAGTATCATCCACATAGTCTTACTCCCTCCTATGCCATTTTAACAACATCCACATCGTCTTATCCTATCCTATGCTACTTTCAGTATCATCCACATAGTCTTACTCCATCCTATGCCATTTTAACATCATCCACATCGTCTTATCCTATCCTATGCTACTTTCAGTATCATCCACATAGTCTTACTCCCTCCTATGCCATTTTAACATCATCCACATCGTCTTATCCTATCCTATGCTACTTTCAATATCATCCACATAGTCGTACTCCATCCTATGCCACATTATCCACATCGTCTAGTCCTATCCTATGTCACTTTCAATATCATCCACATAGTCTTACTCAACCCTGTGCCATTTCAACATCATCCACATCATCTTATCCTATCCCATGTCACTTTTAGCATCATCATTAACATCTTCTTATCCTCTGCTCTGTCACTTTGTTCTTTTGAGGCTTTTTTTCTCTTTTAATAATAATAATAATAATGTATGGAATTTATATAGCGCTGAATCTTGTAAAGCAACAAATCAAAGCGCTCAGATTTTATTTCATACCACTTTAAGTCACGGCAGATTTCTCTCCGTGAAATTCGGGCTGCTCTTCCCGGGGAGAGCGGGAGAACGCGTCGCCACTTAGCGCTGCGCCACCCTTTCACCCTTTTTTTTTTTTTTTTCTTTCCTGCAGCTGTATTTGTTTCCCTATCAGAGTGACTTTTTCTAAGAATTTTGCCAGGGACAACTCTCTTGTTGCCGTGGGTTTTTTACGTGCGCTAAATAATTACGTGTAACACACGGGACCTCGGTTTATCGTCTCATCCGAAAGACTAGCGCCCAGACCACCACTCATGGTCTAATGGATGGGGGAAAAATTTCCGGTCCAAACAGGGTACGAACCGCCGCACACTTCAGACCCGGACTTTTCGCTTTCTAGACAGGCGCGTTACCTCTAGACCACCGATCCACCGATCTTTTGTGCTTATAACCTTACGGCTTGCTTTAATCTAATGGTAATGGTACCCTGAAAAATGACAGGGGCTAGTAGATGTAGAATAAAGCACAAGGGTGCTTGCTCAATATTCCTTGAAATGAAATACATCGTCCGGATCTTACCTTGCCACACTTTACCCCCTCCTATATCTCTCTGTCTCTTCCTGTCTGTCTCTGACTATCTATCTGTTTGTCTGTCTCTGTTTCTCTCTCTGTCTCTGTCTGTTTCTGGATCTCTCCGTCTCTCTGTCTCTCTCTCTAACTCTCTCTGTCTCTGTCTCTCTCTGTTTATCTGTCTCTGTTTCCCTTTGTCTCTGTCTCTATTTCTCTCTCTCTCTCTCTTTTCCCCCTTTTTTTGTCCTTGTTTTGTTTTTTATGGGGTTTTGTGTGGGTTTTCAGTTTTTTCTTTTGTTTGTTTGCTTTCCTGTTGTTGTTGTTGTTGTTGTTGTTGTTTTTATGCTGTTGTTGTTGGGGTTTTTTGGGGGGTCATTAATTTGTTTGCTTGGATTTTAAAAAAATTTCCCCTTTGTTTCTACTGTGTGAGAGAGTATGAGTATTGGGTTTATTATTAAGATGTATCACCACAGGCGGGGATTGGATGTAAAAAAAGAACACACAATAATACATGAGTGCTTATTCATTGTGCGCAAGATATTCTGCATGCGTTCGCACACAAGGCCTCGGTTTATAGTCTCATCCGAAGGAAGGGAAGACGAACGAAGAGACAGTCAGAGAAAACGATGGGAAGACAACATCAGAGAGTAGTGGACTAGGCCTTGAAGTGGAAGGAACTTGTTACAGAAAGCAGAGGAGTGGAGGAAGCTGGTTTGCAAAATATTCAGTGGTGCCTCCACGGTGGTGCGTAGGATTACGGGAGAGGTGAAGGGGGAAGATAATTGCAGAGAGTAGAGGAGTTTAGGAGTATCATATATTATATCTTTGCATGGAAAAAATTGTCATTGTTCTGCCTACAGCATAGTTGAGGGTGATAAAACGAGATGTGTTAATATATTTTGCTTCAGTTCAGGGGATAAATACCCGATAAAAATAGACACATGCTCTTGAATGTGGATTTCTAGAAATGGACATGACACATCCACATATCTGAATTAGTCTTCCCACGGCCTACGCTAAAAGCTTTGTTGTTGTTGCTGTTGTTGTTATTGTTGGTGTTGTTGTTTAGCTGATGAAGCGAATAAAGTGCCAAGGCTTACGATAACATGTTTATTATGTTTTGAAAATGTGATGTTGAAAATGGACTTCAGCTTTTAACTCAGAAGCTTGCATCCTTGTGATGAAAAGAGAGAAGAAACCCATCAAAAGTCAAAGTGTGGCTGCCTCTATGGCAATGTTGTTTGGTTTTTTTGGAAGGAGCTAGATAGTTTCTGTAGATTATCATCTGGTGTGCTTTGTTTTGTTTCACAATAATTATTCCTGGGTATGAGGTTTTGAGCCCAATTGTCTGGATGGAGCCATTGATCTGAAGCTAGTGAATGCATACGCATAAAGCCGATTGAAATTGTGTTATTTAGATAGTTTTTTTTAAGGATTTAACTCTGTTTACTGTGTCGTGCTGATCTCTCCCTCTCCCTCCCTCTCTCTTCCTCCCTCTCTCTCTCTCTCTCCCTCCTCTCTCTCCTCTCTCTCCTCTCTCTCTCTCTCTCCTCATCTCTCTCTCTCTCTTTCTCTCTCTCTCTCTATATATATATATACATACATACATACATTGGGGGGTGAGGAGTGTAAAGCAGTGAGAGGAGATGGACGCCGCCCTCAATATGCTGGCCCCTAGAGAAGCTGAGGTCTCTGACGCCTCACTCCCCTACTATTACACAGGTTATGGGACACCTTTACCTTTACCATTTTCCGCGGGAGACCCCGCTGCTATAAGAGCAGCGCCACCCATTTTTGTCTTTTCTTTTCCTGTCTGTATAATTATGATTTGGGTTTTCTATCAGAGTGTGTGTGTTTTTATTTTTTACCAGAATTTTTCCATAGACAACTCTCTTGTTGCCGTGGGTTCTTTGCGCGGGTTAATAAGATATTTGACACGAGTCCATCAACAACAAAAAATAGCACCCTGAACATCTCTCATGGCTTAATGGATGGTGGACAAGTTTCGGGCACAAACTGGGATCAAATCACCACACTCTTGAAATCCAGACTTTTCGCTGTCCAGACAGGTTGCATCTAGACCCCCAATTATATAGCCACCTTTAACATGTTCTCGTCTTCTTTCTTATGCTTTTTCTTTGTAAACACACAAACAATCCTAAGTGATATCACTGCAGACTGAATAAATCATGTACAAATCTAAGCCGTTGACATAGGTTATACAATTTCTCCAGTGAGGATGACAGGGAACTGTCAGTGTAAAAAGCATCCCCCACCTTCTGAAAATTCTGTGCTAGAAATTTCCTCTTTTCTATCACTGTCTTTGTTTCTTTGGGGACGGGATAGCTCAGTGGTTGGAGCCCTCGCTTTCCCCCAGCCAAGTTAAGCAGCGTCGAGCGTGGTTACCAGTTGGATGGGTGACCGTTTGCGCGCCTTGGCTTCAGTACAGTTCCTCCAGTTCACCCAGCTGTAAATGGGTACCTGCCCTCTTTAGGGTCAGGGAAGGTAAAGCAGCGAGGGAGAGGAGATGGGCGCCGCCCTCAACATGCTGGCCCCCTGGAGAAGTGAGGTCTCTGACACCTCACTCCCCTACGACCTTATAGGTTATGGGATTCCTTTACCTTTACCTTTGTTTCTGCCTTGTTCCTTTTCTTTCTGTCACCTCCCTTCTCGCCTTTTTGTTTCCAATTTATTGATCCATTCTCCTGCCTTTTTCCCCAGAAAGACTTAAACAAAAACACACCAATTCTTTTATGCCGAAGTCGGATGTGCTGGGCCTGGTTTGTCAGGAGCTTAACAGCAGCAGCGAGACACATTTTCGCTCATATAACAGACAACAATATTTTCTGTCTGAGTGTTCGACAAATAAGTTTATACAAATCAATCCTACTTTGGGGTTCTGGTGGTGATGGTGGTAGGTGGAGGTGGTGGTAGGTGGGGGAAGGGGGGGAGGTGGGGGGTGTAGTAAGCCAATAGCGTGTCAGAGGAAGAATTCAAGTCGAGTGTTAAGGGGAACTTTTAAATCTCCATACGGCTTCTCCTTCATCCAGTTGGGTCTATTTTTTTTATTCACTTTGCTTTTATACTTTAATTTTTTTTTCCCTTGTTTTAGTCTTCTCTCATACATTCTTTAATCCTACTCTTTCTTTTGCTCTGCTCCTAACCATTTCTCATTTCCCAGTCTGCTAGACTAAATGCGATGATACTACAGTGGTGGTTTCTTTTTTTTTGGTTTTCTATGCATATGCATGAGGTGAGATCAGTTGAATGAGATCAGTATAGTGAAGCCACTACTGACTGTGCTGTGTTAGTAACATGTGCTAACAGCTTATGAATACACGCCATGAGACCAAAAGATACAAAGAGATCAAGCTAGGCACAGAGAGAGAGGGGGAGAGAGAGAGAGAGGGAGAGAGGAGAGGGAGGGAGAGAAGAGAGAGAGAGAGAGAGAGGGGAGAGAGAGAGAGAGGGACATAGAGAGAAACAGAGAGAGAGAGAGAGAGGAAGGGGAGTGAGAGATGGAGAAATAGAGACAGACAGAGACAAAGAGACAGAAACAGAGATAGGGAGAGAGACAGATGGAGAAAGAGAGGGAGGGAGAGAGAAAGAGAGAGAGATAGAGAGACAGAGAGATAGAGACAGAGAGAGACAGACAGAGAGAGAGAGAGAGGACAGTAACACAATTAATAAGCATAGATCTGGGTAGGTTGGATAATACCGAAGAGATAAGATAGGCACACACACACACACACACACACACACACACACACACACACACACACACACTTACACACACACACACACACACACACACATACACACACACACACACACTACACACACACACACACACCACGATGAAAACAGGGTAACTAGAACTGATTTCTTCCTGGTTTCTACTCTACTTCCTTTCTGAAAGAGGAGTAAGTAACTCTTTTTCCGGTTGGTCAGAGTGAATGCACTTGTGGCACGTCTGCTAAACTGTTTACTCAGGAAACCAAAAAAAAAAAAAAAAAGAAAGAAAAAGAAACGTCTCGTCTTCTTATCAAGAGTACAACTATTCTCTTTCTTTTCTTTTTTCTTCTTCTTCTTTTGGATGTTTAGTATCGTGCATTTGCAGTTGCGTGTAGACAGACTAATAGTTTTACGGTGTTAGTTAAAAAAAAGGATAAAAAAAGCTTTTAAACTTATCTTCCTTGTGTTTTTCGTTCGTCTTGTATTTTGTGCTTACGCATTGGCCTTCTTTATTGTTTTATTTCTTTCTTTCTTTTAGTTTTCCTTGTTTCTTTCTTTTCTTTCTTTTCTTTTCTTTCTGCAGTTCTGTACTATTTTCTTTCTTTCTTTTCTTTCTTTCTTATTTTCTTTCCATTTTTTTTCTTTTTGTCTGTCTGTCTGTTGTTCTTCGTTTCTTTCTTTTCTTTTTTTTCTGTATTTTTGTCTTTCTTACTTTCTTTCTTTTTGTCTGTCTGTCTGTTTTTCTGTCTGTCTTTCTTTTCTTTCTTTCTTTCTTTCTGTCTGTCTTTCTTCTGTTCTTTGTTTACTTTCTTTCTTCTTTTTTTTTCTTCTTTATTTTTCTTCTATCTCTCTCTTCCTCTCTCTCTCCCCTCCCCCTCTCTCTGACTCTTTCTTTCTTTTTGTGGTTCTGTAGGTATGTCTATCTTTTTTTTCTTTTTTCTTTCTCATGTCTGTATTTTTTATCACTATCGTGTGGTTTCTTCCTAGTTTTATTCTTACGGTCTTTAAGTCATTCGAAGGACTTTGTGGGACAGTGAAGTAAGTAGTACAATTAACTCCACTGGAAAAAAACAACCAATCTCTTCCTGGCGAGCTGATTGACGGCGACTTAAAACCAAACCCGTCAGATCATAAGCTCAATGACTATCTCCCTACTCTCTCCCCAACCCCATCCCCATGCAAGATACAGATACGTCAGGTAAATTCCTGCGATCAGAGCTAGCTTACACGCCCCCACCCCCCCCCCCCCACACACACACACACACACCCCTCCCCCCCCCCCCCCCCCCCCCATACCCCCAAAAAAGAAAAAGAAAAAACAGAAAGAGGCCTTGGCTGTGTTATTGCCAGTAACTGCGTAAAGTAAAAGAATGGAAAGTAAAGACCTTCAGGGAGACTGTGAAACGAATAGAGAAAGTGAGATTGTGGTTTATTCAGTGAGCGTGGCATTACTTTACCAAAGATAGAGAGATAGATGGTAAGATTGATAGATAGATAGATATAATTTAGATAGATAGGTAGCTATGTAGGTAGATAAATTGACAGATAGATAGATAGATAGAGTGAGAGACAGGCAGACACAGAAGGAAAGGGAGGGAGGGAGGAGAGGAGAGAGAGAGAGAGAGAGAGAGAGAGAGAGAGAGGAGAGAGAGAGATGGAGAGAGAGAGAGAGAGAGAGAGAGAGAGAAGGGGGGGAGAGAGACAGAGACAGAGAAAGACAGAGAAAGAAAGAGGGAGGGAGGGAGGAGAGAGAGAGAGAGAGGATGGAGAGAGAGAAGGAGAGAGAGAGAGAGGTGGGGGGGGAGGGGAGAGGGAGAGAGGGGGAGGGAGAGGGATATATATATATATATATATATATATATATATATATATATATATATATATATATATATATATAAAATGGTGCCTGGAAAACATAACTGCCTTGTTACTACAGCTTATGAATACACGCCATGAGACCAAAGGATACAAAGAGATCAAGCTCGGCACTGAGAGAGAGGGAGAGAGGGGGGGGGAGGGAGGGAGGGAGAAGGGGGAGTGAGAAAGGGACATTTTTTTTCTATCGAGGATAATGGAATAAGCACTCATGTGGTTTTTTACATCCAGTTCCCGTGTGTATGCGGATTTTTAAATTTTGTTATCTGTTCCCACTGGCACACAATGGCCTACTCTTTCGAAAAGCGGAAAGGGATTTAACGTGTGCGCAAGATGTTCTGCATGCGTTCGCACACAGGGCCTCGGGTTTAGAGTCTCCCCAAAAGGATAGGGAAAAAGGGAGAGCGCAAGGAAAACAGAGAGGACGGGGTAGAAAGAGAGAAAAAGGAGATGAGAGATGGAGGATAAGGGGACAAGAAAAGAGACAGAAAAGAGAGAGAGAGAGAAAGAGAAGAGATAGAGACAGAGAAGAGAAGAGAGAAGAAGAGAGAAGAGGAGAAGAGAGAGAGAGAGAGAGATAGAGGAAACGCAACAAAATTTTAAATTTGCATTGATTGGATAGGGGGATAATACCGAAAGAAAAGTAGCACACACTCACACAATACACACACACCACAGACACAACCACACACTACACACCACACAACAAACAAACCCACACCACAACACAACACACACTTACACACACAACACCACACCACACACACAACACACCACACCACACACACACACCAAACCCCAAAAACGCCCCCGATGAAAACAGGGTAACTAAATGATTTCTTCCCGGGTTTCTAATTACTTCCTTTCTGAAAGAGGGGTAAGTAACTCTTTTTCCGGTTCGTCAGAGTGAATGCACTTGTTGCATGTCTGCTATACTGTTCACTCAGGAAACCAAAAAAAAAGAAAAGAAAAAGAAAGAAAAAGAAATGTCTCGTCTTCTTTTCAATAGTACAACTATTCTCTTTCTTCTTTTTCCTTCTTCTTTTTTTGGATGTTTAGTATCGTGCAATTGCAGTTGCGTGTAGACAGACTAATAGTTTTACGGTGTTAGTTAAAAAAAGCAAAAAAAAAGCTTTTAAACTTATCTCTCTTGTGTTTTTCGTTCGTCTTGTATTTTGTGCTCACGCGTTGGCTTTCTTTTTCTTGTTTTCTTTCTTTCTTTACTTTTCTGGTTTTTTTCTTGTCTTCCTTTTTTTTCTTTTCGAAGTTCTGTACTTCTTTCTTTTCTTTCTTTTCTTTCTTTTTCTTTTCTTTCTTTCTTTTCTTTCTTTTTTTTGCTTTCTGTCCTGTCTTTCTGTCTGTTTTGCTTTCTTTTCTTTTCTTTCTTTCTTTCTTTCTTTCTTTCTTTTATTTCTTTCTTTCTTTCTTTCTTTTCTTCTACCTGCTCTTTCCTCTCTCTCTCTCTCTCTCTCTCTCTCTTCCTCTACTCTCTCTCTCTCTCTCTCTCTCTCTCCTCTTCTTTTCTCTCTCCCTCTCTCTCTCCCCCTCTCTCTCTTTCTTTCTTTCTTTCTTTTACCTCTCTCTTCCTCTCTCTCTCCCCTCTCTCTCTCTCTCTCTCTCCTCTCCCTCTCTCTCCCCCTCTCTCTTTCTTTCTTTCTTTTCTTCTACCTCTCTCTTCCTCTCTCTCTCTCTCTCTCTCTCTCTCTCTCTCTCTCCCTCTCTCTCCCCCTCTCTCTTTCTTTTCTTCTTTTCCTTCTACCTCTCTCTTCTCTCTCTCTCTCTCTCTCTCCCCTCTCTCCTCTCCTCTCTCTCCCCCTCTCTCTTTCTTTCTTTCTTTTCTTCTACCCTCTCTTCTTCTTCTCTTCTTTTCTCCTCTCTCTCTCTCTCTCTCTTCTCTCTCTCTCTCTCTCTCTCTCATCTCTCTCTCTCTCCTCTCTCTCTCTCTCCCTCTCTCTCCCCCTCTCTCTTTCTTTCTTTCTTTTGTAGTTCTGTAGTTCTATCTATCTTCTTTTGGTTTTTTTCTTTCTTCTGTCTATTTTTTTTAATCACTATCGTGCAGTTTCTTTCTGGTTTTGTTCTTACGGTCTTTAAGTCATTCGAAGGACTTTGTGGGACAGTGAAGTCAGTAGTGACATTAACTCCACTGGAAAAAAATATCCTCTTGTCGAGCGGCTTGACGGCGACTTAAACCCAAACCCGTCAGATCATAAGCTCAATGACTATCTCCCTACACTCTCCCCCACCCCAGCCCCATGCAAGATACAGATACGTCAGGTAAATTCCTGCGGTCGGAACTAGCTTACAAGCAAAATCCCCCAAAAACGAAGAAAAAAAAGAAAGAGGCCTTGGCCGTGTTATTGCCAGTAACTGCGTAAAGTAAAAGAATGGAAAGTAAAGACCTTCAGAGAGACAGTGAGACGACTAGAGAAAAGGAAGTTAATGGTTTATTCAATGAGCGTGGCATTATTTTACAAAAGATAGATATATAGAAAGATAGATAGATAGACAGATAGATAGATAGATAGATATATAGATAGATAGATAGAATTTAGATATATAGGTAGGTAGAGAGACAAAAAGATAGATAGATAGATAGAGAGTAAGAGACAGGCAGACACAGAGAGAAAGGGAGGGAGAGAGAGAGGGAGAGAGAGAGAGAGAGAGAGAGAGAGAGAGGAGAGAGAGAGAGGAGAGAGAGAGAGAGAGAGAGAGAGAGAGAGAGAGAGAGATGGGGAGTGAGAGAAGGGGGAGAGAGAGACAGAGAAAGAGAGAGAGAAAGACAGAAAAAGAAAGAGTGAGTAAGGGAGGAGAGAGAGAGAAGATGGAGAGAGAGAAGGAGAGAGAGGGAGGGGGATAGGGAGAGAGGGAGAGGGAGAGGGAGATATATATATATATATATATATATATATATATATATATATATATATTTTATATATAATATATATATATATATATATATATTTAAAATGGTGTTTGGAAAACACCACTGCCTTGTTACTACGTTGGTTTACTAATGCTCATTAGCTGACACAAGACTCAAACACAATTACTGTTTCCAGCATGCTATAAGCTTTTCTCTTGTTATTGATCTCCATTTGTGTAATGCATAATATTCATGCTTCCCGAATAATGATCGTTTTAAACCACAGAGGGATAGATAGATACATAGATAGATAGAGAGAGAGCGAGAGGAGAGAGAGAGGAGAGGAGAGAGAGAGAGAGAGAGAGAGAGAGAGAGAGAGAGAGAGAGAGAGAGAGAGACAGTGACAGACAGACTAAGACAGAGTCAGAGACAAATATAAATCATTTTTTAAACCACAAAGAGGGAGAAAGAGACAGAGAGGGAGAGAGACAAAGACAGAGACAGATAAACAAAGACAGACAGAGTCAGAGACAAATAATTTTATTTTAAACCACAGATATAGAGACAGAGACAGAGAGAGAGAGACAGAAAAAGACAGAGAGACACAGACAGACAGACAGACAAAGACAGAGACAAACTCAACCACACCAAACACACTTCCCTACATACCCCCACCCCTCCACTCCACCCCACCCCCAAAATATGCACACCAGCTAGCAAAAAAACAACAACCTCGCCCCCCAAAAAACCCCAGCCGGAGAAGCGAATCCTCTCAATGCCCCCCCCCCCCCCCTCGCCCCCCCCCCCCCCACACACACACACACACACACCGACACCCCCTCCTAACACTATGGCACCAAACTAGTATGCACAAGCCGTCAGTCACAGAGAGTACAGACATCACTTCAAGGTCAGGCTCACACGCTTAACCAGCCGTCCTCTCTGATCTGAAACCATCTCTCTCCCTCTCTCTCTTTCTGTCCGTCTATATCTCTCTGTCTCTGTCTCTCTGTCTCTTTGTCTCTGTCTCTCGCTGTCCCTCTGTCTCTCTGTCTGTCTCTGTACTGTCTGTCTGTCTCTCCCTCTCTGTGTCTCTCTCTATCTCTCACTGTGTCTCTCTATGTCCCTCTCTCTGTCTCTGTCTGTCTGCCTGTCTCTCCCTCTCTGTGTCGCTCTCTCTATCTCTCACTGTGTCTCTCTATGTCCCTCTCTCTGCCTCTGTATGTCTGTTGTCTCTCCCTATTTGTGTCTCTCTCTCTATCTCTCTCTGTGTCTCTGTTTCTATCTCTGTCCCAAACTGTGTCTCTGTTTCTCTCTCTCTCTGTGTCTCTGTCTGTCTGTCTCTGACTGTCTCTGTCTCTTTGTCTGTCTGTCTGTATCTCTGCCTTCTCTGTCTGTCTGTATCTCTGTCTCTTTGTCTGTCTCTGTTCTGTCTGTTTCTTTGTCTCTTTCTGTCTCTCTCTCTGTGTCTCTCTCTGTCTCTCTCTGTGTCTGTCTCTGTATCTGTCTGTCTGTCACATTCTCTTTCTCAATCTCTTTCTCCAGTATCCGTGCAGTTGATAAGTCTTGTCAATTTCAAAGAAAGAATATATTTTTCTGCCTGTTTCTCTATTTGTCTGTCGGTCTCTCTGACTCTGTCTCTGTTTGTCTGTCTATTTGTCTGTCTCTCTCCACCCCTCTCTATCTGTCTCTATTTAGAGATGATCCATACTGATAAGGTGTTTTGCCAACTTCAAAGAGGAAAGAAGCAGCAGATTTATGAAGGATAAGAAAGAAAGGGAAAACAGGAAGACTTGGCAGAAAGTGTCAGCATATTCCATGATGAAAGAGCAAGAGAAGAGGGAGTGTAGTTAGTCTATAATTCAGTTATGTACATACAAGAAAAAGGAAA
>CM054162.1:14844670-14852170 GCA_028751875.1 Rapana venosa
AACATCTTGCACACACGGTAAATCATGTTCCGCTGTTCGAAAGAGTAGGCCATTGCGTGCCGGTGGAAACAGATGACAAAATTAAAAAAACGCATACACACGCATATTTTTTTTTTAAAGTCATCTGAGCGCTTTGATTTGTTGCTTTACAAGATTCAGCGCAATATAAATTCCATACAGTATTATTATTATTATAATTATTATTATTATAATTATTATTATTATTATTATTATTATTATTATTGAGGGTGATGGTTTGTTTATTTGTAAACACACACAAATGGATTTGTTTTTTGTGTGTGATTGGTGATTTGTTCATGTCTACAAACTTAAACATTGATTTTTTGTGTGTGTTATCTTGTTTTGCTTGTTTGCTTGTGGACAATTTAAAGGTTTTTGTGGGTTTTTTGTTTTGTTTGTTGTAAACACACAATATTGAAATCGGTTAAGTGTGTGTGTGTGTGTGTGTGTGTGTGTGTGTGTGGTGTGTGTGTGTGTGTGTGTGTGTGTGGTGTGTGTGTGTGTGTTGTGTGGTGTTCATTTGTTGCCTTGTAGACAGCCACTAACGAATGTTTGTGCTATTTATTTGCTTGTAAACACACAAGAATGGGTTTATTTCCCGTTTTTGTTGGTTTGTTTGTTTGGTTGTAAACACACACTAATGACTTGATTGTGTATGTTTGGTGGTTTGTTCGTGTCTACACACTGAAACATTAATTTTGTGTGTGTTTGTTTGTTTGTTTGCTGGTTTGTTTCGTGGACAATATTGGGATTTTTTTTATTTGTGTTTTTGTTGTTGTTGTAACAAACAATTGGGGCAATATAGCTCAGTGGTTGAAGCACTCGTTTTCCCCCAGCCAATGCTAAGCAGCATGGAGCGTGGTTACTACTTGGATGGGTGACCGTTTGCGCGCCTTGGCTTCAGTACAGCTCCCACAGTTCACCCAGCTGTAAATGGGTACCTGCCCTCTTTAGGGTCAGGGAAGGTAAAGCAGCGAGGGAGAGGAGATGGGCGCCGGCCTCAATTTGCTGGCTCCTAGAGAAGTGAGGTCTCTGACGCCTCGCTCCCCTACGACCATATAGGTTATGGAACACTTTTACCTTTTTAACCTAATGATGGAATAATTTTTTACCTTTACTTTATGTAGCCGCAGGAACATTTATTTATTGTTGTGTTTGTTTGTTTATAGATTGACAATAATAAATGTGGTTCTTTTGTGTGCTTGTTGGTTTGTTTGTTTGTTTATAGGCGTACAATATCGATTTTGTTATTTTTGTAATTGTTGATTTGCTTAATTTTAGACACACAAAAATTAACTTGGGGTTTTTTGTGGTTTTTTGGTGAATGTTGGTCTGTTTCTAGGACACACAATATGTAACAATTCACCACAAAATGAGTAGCATTGCACCAGAGTACAAATTGTAGTTAGTAAACATTAATAATCTGCAATAAAAGGGCTATTCAGTAAAAAAAAAAAAAAAAAAACCAGATTGAAAATACCCCACCACCACCATCACCACCACCACCACTACTACTACTACTACTACTACTACTACTACTACTACTACTACTACTACTACTAACTACTACATACTACTACATACTACTATTTACATACTACTACTACTACTACTAACTACTACTACTACTACATACTACTACTGATGATGATGATGACGATGGTGATGATGATGATGATGATGATGATGATGATGATGATGATGATGATGATGATGATGATGATGATGATGATGATGATGATGATGAAGATGATGATGATGATGATGAAGATGATGATGATGATGTATGGAGTTTATATATCGCTGAATCTTGTAAAGCAACAAATCGAAGCGCAAAATCGGACATACCTTTGAAAAGTTATTACAAATTGAAATGATATACTGCAGAAAACGACAAAATGAGAAATCGATAAGTTCAGTATCATAATAGGTGGTCAGAATGAGGGCTTGGGCATTTTAAAAAGACGTTTAAAAGCAAAAGGAAACAAGCTTATAACTTGATATTTCATTACAAGGTACAACAAAGACTACAGTTTTATAATCGATCAAAATCTCAAAATGGACAACCTGACCCCCACCTTGCCTAAAATGGTTCCTAGCGGAAAAGTGGGTCAGATGCAAAGCGTCTCATTTCGTTGTGGAGTGTCACATATATGGTTTGTGCATGTTTGTTAGATTTTGTTGTTTATTTGTAGGTTTACAAAAAATGAGCTTGTTTTTGTGTATTTTGGTTTGTTTTTTGTTTATTTGCTATAATAAATTTATCATGTTGGTTTGTTTATTGGTTAGTTTGTTTGTTTGCTGTAATGAATGTATTATTTTGTTTGTTGGTTTGTTTTCATGTTTGTAGACATAAATTATGGATCTGTTTCTTCTGTTTGCTAGTTTGTTTGTGTCTAGACACACAGTAATTTTGTATATATTAATTTATTGGCATTTTTGTTTGAAGACACAGTCACAATAAGACATTTTGATTTGTTTGCTTGTAGACATACAGTAACAAATTGGTGTGTGTGTGTGTGTGTGTGTGTGTGTGTGGTGTGTGTGTGTGTGTGTGTGTGTGTGTGTGTGTGTGTGTGTTGTTGAGTGTGTGTGGCTGTTGGCTAGTTTGTCTCCAAACACCTCCTTTACATCACCTCATAGAGTTTGTTTTTCATGTTTCAACTTTGGATTGGTGGTGTAGAGGTATCACTCCTGTCTAGAAAGCGAAAAGTCCGGGTCATAAGTGTGCGGTGGTTCGAATCCCCGTTTGGACCCGGAATATTTCCCCTGATCCATTAGATCATGAGTGGTGGTCTTGGCGCTAGTCTTTCGGATGAGACGATAAACCGAAGTTCCGTGTGTTAGACATAATTATTTAGCGCACGCAGAGGAACCCACAGCATCAAGAGATTTGTCTCTGGCAAAATTCTGTAAGAAAAAGCCACTCTGATAAGGAAACAAATACAGTTTTAGACAGAAAAATAAATGGGTGGCGCTGCTCTTGTGGCGACGCGCTCTCCCCCGGGGAGAGCAGTTCGAAATTCACGCAGAGAAATCTGCCGTGACTTAAAGTGGTATAAATAAATACATAAATAAATGAACGAATAGATAGATCAATAAACAGAAATTGAGTTTTTTTCATGAAAAACTAAAGCGGATAAAAACAAAATGATGGACTGGACAGAAAGCAACTCCATTTCCAACAAACAGTTTCATAGGGAAAAAGAACGTCTTCTAATTACATACTGTAGATTTCTGTTAGGAATTGTTCTATAAATGGGTATCTTTTGATGTACGATTGCATGCGTAGGATAAACTCTTTTCTTTCTTTCTTTCTTCTTCTTTTGCTTCTTCTTCTTCTTCTTGTTCTTGTTCTTGTTCTTGTTCTTGTTTTTCTTCTTCTTCTCTTCTTCTTCTTCTTCTTTTCTTCTTCTTCTTCTTCTTCTTTCTTCTTCTTCTTCTTCTTCTTCTTCTTCTTCTTCTTCTTCTTCTTCTTCCTCCTCCTCTTCTTCCTCCTCCTCTGGTAACAGCAGTTGATTTCAACTGAAACAAGCATTGTGTGCCGGTGGTCACAGATGACAATATTTAAAGACACACACACGCATGTACACTGGTGTCCTGTCTAGACATCATCTCCGAAGTCGTAATGCGGCTACCGTAATGGTGGAGGGGGGCAAAAAACGGTCGCACACACCTAAAATCTCTCCATTGGTGAACCTCGGAGCTCTAACTAAAAGGTAAAGGTAAAGGAGTCCCATAACCTATAAGGTCGTAGGGGAGCGAGGCGTCAGAGACCTCAACTTCTCTAGGGCCAGCATATTGAGGGCGGCGCCCATCTCCTCTCCCTCGCTGCTTTACCTTCCCTGACCCTAAAGAGGGCAGGTACCCATTTTCAGCTGGGGGAACTGGGGGAACTGTACTGAAGCCAAGGCGTGCAAACGGTCACCCATCCAACTGGTAACCACGCTCGACGCTGCTTAACTTGGCTGGGGGAAAGCGAGTGCTCCGACCACTGAGCTATCCCGTCCCCTTAAAGCTCTAACTAAGGAATGGAAAAGACAAAGACTGTCTTAAGAATCTTTATCTAGATCCGATACATTATAAGTCCTTTCCGCGGGCCATGTTTTGGTCTGCTCTGTCTTGAGTACCTGCCCTCATTAGGGTCAGGGACGGTAAAGCAGCGAGGGAGAGGAGATGGGCGCCTCCGCTCTCAATATGCTGGCCCCTTTGAGAAGTTGAGGTCTCTGATGCCTCGCTCTCCGACGACCTTGTAGGTTATGGGACACTTTTACTTGTACTTTACCATATCTTTCGTTTTCTGGAGTGATTTTCTTCGCAGTGTTATGTTGCTAACTTCACCCCACCCCACCCCTACCTCCAACAGTATCTCAACATATCTTCATAAATTGTTTTCAGTTGAGTAAAAAGTATCATAAATATTCACTGTTCCAACATTACCTACGTAAAGCCCGCTTCTTAGTTACGTAGTTATAAGTAAAACGGCATATTGCTCACAGAATGATTCTTCAAATGTCTGGCTTTCAATTTAGAAAACAATATCATAAGTATATTGACTGCTGAAACAGCAAAGCGAATCCAGTCATTTGAAACAAAATGCCATAGAAAACTGCTGGGCATATGCTGGAGAGAACGAAAGACCAATGAATTTGTCAAGAGTCAAATAACACGGCTGGCAGGTCCACAGGAACCCCTACTCACCATTGTCAAGAAGAAAAATCTGACATGGTTCGGCCACGTCACCCGCCACAACACTCTGCCAAAAACGGTACTGCAAGGAACACTCGAAGGTGGCAGAAAGAGGGGAAGACAGAACAAGTCATGGATGGACAACATCAGAGAATGAACCAGGATGAATGACTTGGCACTACTGCGCAGAGCAGAGGACCGAGATGGATGGAGGAGGCTTACCACGGCATCGTCTTTCGTGTCTCCCCCACGACCGCCAAAGTCACGGGACTGATGATGATGATGATGATGATGATGATGATGATGATGATGATGATGATGATGATGATGATGATGATGATGATGATGATAAGTATTCAGTGTTCCTGCAGTACCTACTTAAAGCACCCTTCTAAGTTATCTTATTACAAGTAAAATGGTAAAATTATAGCGATTAGACAATTATTTTCTCCCATGGAATTTTTTAGCTTTAGGTAATCGTCATGATTCCGTTCATATGTTATTTTGATTACATAAGGTAGTTCTTTAGTTTTACTTTCTTCCATTAAATAGTGATATCAGACATGTGTGTGTGTGTGTGTGTGTGGTGTGTGTGTGTGTGTGTGTGTGTGTGTGTGTGTGTTTGTGTGTGTGTGTGTGCATGTATGTGCTTATTCATTTTTTATTTTCATATATCGAGGATATTGAAATAAGCACTTAAACGCTTTTTTTTTTTTACATCCAATGGAATAAGCACTTATATGCTTTTTACATCCAGTCCCCGTGTATATGCGGTTTGTAAATTATATCAACTGTTCCCACCGGCACACAGTGGCCTACTCTTACGAAAAGCGGAACAGGATTTAATTTATGCGCAAGATGTTATGCGTGCGTTCGCACACGGGTCTTGCTCTGTGATGCTTTCAACAGTGTTTTTTGCATTTGCAGTCTCGAGTGTGTTGAGTGTGTGTGTGTGTGTGTGTGTGTGTGTGTGTGTGTGTGTGTGTGTGTGTGTCTGTCTGTTGTCGCGTGTGTGTGTGAGTGTGTGTATGTGTGTGTACGTTGTGTGTGTGTTGTGTGTGTGTGTGAGTGTGTGCGTGCGCGCGCGCGCGTGTGCATGTGTGGTGTTCTGTTATGCTTTCAATAGCGTTTTATTGCATTTGCAGTCTCTTCCCATTCACTGACAAATTAAATGCAAATAATTTGACACGTGTATTCAATTGCCTGGGACTCTCCTCTCTCTCTCTCTCTCTCTCTCTCTCTCTCTCTCTCTCTCTCTCTCTCTCTCTCTCTCTCTCTCTCTCTCTCTCTCTCTCTCTCTCTCTTTCGCTCTCTCTTCTCTCTCTCTCTCTCTCTCTCTCTATCTCTCTCTCTCTCTCTTCTTCTCTCTCTCTCTCTCTCTCGCTCGCTCCTCTCTCTCTCTCTCTCTCGCTCTCTTCTTCGTCTCGTTCTCTTTCTATGTCTATGTCGTCTGTCTCTCTCATCTCTCTCTCTCTCTCTCTCTCACTCTCTCCCTCTCTCTCTCACTCCCTCATGCCAATTATTATGTGAGTGAAATCGAAACATGTTTACATTCATCGTAAATCCAATAGGAGAAAACCGATAGGCTGCTGATTTCTTTTTCATCTGCCAAACTTTTTATCATTGGCTGTAATTTGAACATAAATGAACACACATATGCTTAGATTGTTGCATACACGTACTAATGAGGATGTGAAAACAATAATTATAAACGCCATCGGAATATATGAACAGCCCTGGCTTCAGTAAAAAATACAACAACAACAACAAACGAAATAAAACCAACCCGCAAACTCAAGTGGTACGGGCACGTCACACGAACATCTGGACTGGCCAAGACTGTCCTACTACAGGGAACAGTACAAGGAGGGAGACGAAGAGAGGCAGACAGAGAAAACGATGGGAAGACAACATCAGAGAGTGGACTGGCCTAAAGTGGAACGGATTGCTACGGAAAGCAGACGATCGCAGAGAATGGAGGAAGCTGGTTGCAAAATATTCAGTGGTGCCCCCACAGTCCGAGGGACGACGGGATAAGTGAGTTGAGGTGAGGAAAGTGCGTTGCATCTAAACCACTTAGGGGAAACGTATGAGTGTATGCTTCTTTCAAAGTACTTCATCAATACAGGGTAATAATGTTTAGATGTGTTACCATATTTTTCTCCTGTGAAGGAGAGTGTATAGGTTGATATGCTAAGAGCGTGTCATGATTACAAGCAAATTTAACATAACAATTTTATAGCATAACTCTATTTTACTAAAAGCCTTGGCATCTAGTTCAGATGATTAACTGCCGGTGCAAAACCAATTCATGCATTCTTTGAAAAAAAACAAAAACACAAAAAAACCTAACAACAACAACCCAAACCCCATAAAATCTCATGATATTCTGCCGTTACCAAGCGTGTTTGCAATCTTGAGAATACCCTGCAAGAGAGATAACTCACCACCTCATGCCTTACACTGCTATTATGGCCAAAGTTGATGTGCACTTTCATTTACTGCAGTAACTGTCATCTTTGGTGTTCGGAAGGAAGCTAGTAGCGACAAGGCATTGATAGGAAACATCACGCACGGAACATCATGACAATGAATGGTTCACGAGCAACCAGCCGCCATGGTGCAGTGGTTAGCGCCTTGGATTTCGGACTGGAAGATCGCGGGTTTGAATCCTACAAGAGTCAGAGGGATTTTTCGGACTCAGGCCGGCTCCTACCCAGAGTGAGTGTGCTGTGGGCTCATTAGGGAGACTGGGACCACACAGTCGAGCTTCATCCATTTTACGGATAC
>CM054162.1:14857170-14862170 GCA_028751875.1 Rapana venosa
GTTACACTTCCTGTTATTTATTTTTTTAACTTATTTTTTATTTTCAGGATAATGGAATAAGCACTCATGTGTGTTTCTTTTACATCTAGTCCCCGTGTGTATACAGTTTGTAAATTGTGTCATCTGTTCCTACCATAACATACACGATGGTCTGGGTGTGCAATAGATAAGCAGGGGTATGGTTTAAGTGAAGAGAGATCAAAAGAAATGGCGTGGAAACAATAATATAGAAATGTCACACAAGATAAGACGTCAAGAATGAGAAAAACAAAACACCCTGAAACCTCCTACTGCCCAACCAACAAAATTGAATAACACACACATACAAATACACAAACACACATACACACACACACACACATCACGAAGCATCAGTCACCTAAATGTTTGCTCACCTTCAAACGATTCAACAACACCATAGGAAAAACAAACAGACTCTTTTTATTTTTCTTCTAACCCAATAGATTTATCACGCTTCACACCTCATTGAAAACATTTAGGAACATTCAAAATGTTGTCTCCCCAACCCAATCACCCCCCCCCCCCCCCCCCCCAACCCGCCCCCGCCCCCGCCCTCGGATGTCTGTAGTAGTTTACAGACTGCTCTGCTAATTGTTTTTGCTGCTTAATGGTGCTGAAAGACAAACATCATGAGATCCATTGACGTGATAGCTTTTGGCCATTGTGGCAGAGATTGGGTGTGATGGTGTTATTCCACTGAGATCCAAATACTTAGCAAGTGAGTGTGTGTGTGTGTGTGTGTGTGTGTGTGTGTGTGTGTGTGTGTGTGTGTGTGTGTGTTTGTAGTGTGTGGGTTTGTTGTAGTATGTTGTGTGTGAGTGCATGTGTGTGTGTCGGGTGTGTGTGTTGTGTGTGTGTGTGTTATAGTGTGTGTTTCTGTGTGTGAATGTGCATGCATGTGTCTGTCTGTGCGATAGTTTTATTTCAAGTTATCTTGGAATGTTTAAACTAGTATGAAATGCAGCTTTCTTGTGTTTTTGTGATGTTATGATACGTACCAATTTCTCTGTCAGTATTGTAATTGCCCTTCTTGGGATGATTTTTTTAAATTCTTTACTTCACTTTACCTCACTCAAGATAAGACATCAAAAACCAAAATGAAAAAAATAAAAATAAAAACCCTAAACCAACAACCAGCCAAGAAACAAAATAAACACAAAAAACAACACACACACAAAAATCACAAAACATCAGTCACCTAAAAGTTTACTCAGCTTTCATTTAAACGATTCAACAACAGGACAGAAAAAAATAAACGCTTGTTATTCTGCTTGTAATACAATAGAATTATCACGCTTCACGCCCCATTGACAGCATTTAGGAAAGTTTAAAATGTTGCCTCCCTCCCCCCAGACACCCCCTCCACTCCCCATCCCCCCTGCCCTCAAAGAAGAATGTGTCTAGTGGTTTCAGACTGCTCTGCTGATTGTTTTTGCTGACTAATGACGCTGAAAGACAAACGTCATGTGATTCATTGAGGTGATAGCTTTTGGCCATTGTGACAGAGATTTGGTGTGATGGTGTTATTCCACTGAAATTCAAATGCTTAGCAAAAGTGTGTGTGTGTGTTGTAGTGTGTTGTGTGTGTGTGTGTGTGTGTGTGTGTGTGTGTGTGTGTGTGTGTGTGTGTGTGTGTTTGTGTGTTTGGTTGTTGTAGTGTGTTGTGCGTGAATGTGGTGTAGTGTGTGTGGGTGTTGTATAGCGTGTGTGTGTGTGTGTGTGTGTGTGTGTGTGTGTGTGTGCATGTGTGCACGTGTGTGTGTACGTGTGTGTGTTTTGCGTTGTGTGTGTGTGTGTGTGTGTGTGTGTGTGTGTGTGTGTGTGTGTGGTGCGAATGTGTGTGTGTGTCTCTCTGTCTGTCTGTCTCTGTAAGATTTCTTTTATTTCAAATTATCTTAGAATGTTTAAACCAGTACAAAATGAAACTTTCTCATGTCCTTGTTATATTATGGTTTGTATCAATGTAAGTATTTGTATTGCCCTTCATAGGATGATTAAAGTGTTTTTACTTTGACTTGACTTGACTTGACTTGAAATCACTTAAGATAAGACATCACAAACAAGAAAGTTCACCCCAAAAGCAACAAACACCCAACAAACAAAATATCTTTTTTTTTCTAAAATGCACATACACACATCATGCAGTATCTGTCCCCTTAATGTTTACTCTGCTTTATTTAAACGATTCAACAACAGGATAGAACAAAATAAACGCTTGTTATTCTGCTTGTAATCCAATAGAATTATCACGCTTCACGCCCCATTGACAGCACTTAGGAAAGTTTAAAATGTTGCCCCCAACCCCCAGACCACCACCCTTCTCCCCCTCCCCCCTCCCCCCCCCCCCCCCCTCCCACACACTCGAAGAAGAATGTCTGCAGCACTTTCAGACTGCTCTGCTAATTGTTTTTGCTGACTAATGGCGCAGAAAGACAAACACCATGTGATCCAGTGACGTGATAGCTTTTGGCCATGTGGCAGAGATTCAGTGTGATGGTGTTATTCAACTGAGATCCAAATACTTTGTAAGTGGTGTGTGTGTGTGTGTGTGTGTGTGTGTGTGTGGTGTGTGTGTGTGTGTGTGTGTGTTGTGTGTGTGATGTGTAGTGTGATATGATGTGTGTGTCTCTGTCTTTGTGCGTCTTTGTGTTTGTGTGTGTCTTTGTCTTTGTGCGTCTTTGTGTTTCTTTGTGTGTGTATTGTGTGTTGTGTGTGCTGTGTGCTGTGTGTGTGTGTTCTGTGTGTGCGGTGTATAGTGTATTCTTGTTATTTATTTTATTTTATTTTATTCTTTTATTTCGAAGATAATAGAATAAGCATTCATGTGTTGTTTTTTTCTTTACATTCAGTCCTCGTGTGTATGCAGTTTTGTAAATGTTGTCATCCATTCCCACCAGCAAACAATAGCATACTCTTCCAAAAAGCGGAACGGGTTTTAACGTGTGTGCAAGAAATTCTGCTGACGTCCACACACGGGACCTCAGGTTATAGTCTCATCTGAAGGACTTCTCAGGGAGGGAGTGGGAGTCAGCACTGATTTTAACTCCAGAGGAAAATTTCTCTTGAACAAGACTTGAACCCGAATCAGCAGACCACGAGCGCGATGCACATCACTCTAACCACCAAGCTATCCTGTCCATCACTGATTATTCCTGTTTAGTATGTCTGAAGTCTATGAGTCTACAGCCAGCATCAGGTGGATCTGACCCTGCTAAAACACTATCTGTTTACAGACCCCTCTTCATCGCTCCTTGGCAGAGTGCCTCTATCGTTGGCAACAGACTTTGCTATGAAGAAAACGAATGCCCATCTTCCAGCCAGGTCATCTTCCTTTCACCCCAACCTGAGTCAAGAACTAACATATGCGTTGCGAAGAAGAAGAAGAAGAAGAAGAAGAAGAAGAAGAAGAAGAAGAAGAAGAAGAAGAAGAAGAAGAAGAAGAAGAAGAAGAAGAAGAAGAAGAAGAAGAAGAAGAAGAAGAAGAAGAAGAAATGCAGAGAAGGGAACATGCAAAGAAGAAGAAGAACAAAATGGAGAGAAGAATTAGAACAAAAGATGTGAAGAGGAAGATATGCAACAAAGAAGAATTGCAAAGAGAGGACAGAAGAAGAATTGCAAAGAAGAAGAAGAATTGCAAAGAAGAAGAAGAATTGCAAATAATTGCGAAGAAGAAGAAGAAAAATTGCGAAGAAGAAGAAGAAGAATTGCGAAGAAGAAGAATTGCAAAGAAGAATAGCAAAGCAGAAGAATTGTAAAGAAGAAGATTTTTCATTGAAAATATGTCCAAAGAATAAGAATAAGAAGAAGAATTGCAAGTAAGAAGAAGACTTGGAAAGAAAAAGAATTGCAAAGAAGAAGAATTGCAAAGAAGATGAAGAAGAAGAAGAAGAGAAGAAGAAGAAAAGAAGAAGAAGAAGAAGAAGAAGAAGAAGAAAGAAGAAGAAGAAAGAAGAAGAAGAAGAAAGAAGAAAAAAGAAGAAGAAGAAGAAGAAGAAGAAGAAGAAAACAACAACAAACAACAACAAGAACAAGAAGAACAAGAAGGTCAAGAACAAGAAGAACAAGAACAAAAAAAACAAAACAGCTACAACCAAAAAAAATACTAAAAACAACAACAACATCAAACAAGTCAATAACAACAAAGCATCAACCTCAAACAGCCACTACAAAACAGTATTACAGTAACATTAACAAGCGACCAACAGCCAACACTGTCTTGATATAGGATCACGCCTACTGTCCTAACACTATAAACGTTCCCCGTGTCTTGTGTGTAGATTAGATGTCTAAAGAAGCAAGATGCATCAAAGAACTGACCTTTCAAGAAACATGTACATCATTTTACTTTCCTGGCAGTGACTTGGCTTCTTTCTAAGAAAGCTCCCTGTCGATAGTTAGTTTTCCTTATAAACCCATGAGATCTTCTTCAAGTTATACACACATGCACGCGATAAAAGGAAGGGAAAACTCCATTCATGCACACATACGCGCGTGCGCACATGCATACACGCGCACACGCACACACACACATATAAACATACACACATATACACACATACACACACACACACACACACACACGTCGCGCGCACACACACACAAAACAACACACAACACACACACACACACACACACACACACACTCCGCCACACACACACACACACACACACACACACACACACACACACACCCACCTCTCCCTCTCTCTCTCTCTCTCTCTCTCTCTCTCTCTCTCTCTCTCTCCTCTCTCTCTCTCTCTCTCTCTCTCTCTCTCTCTCTCCTCCCCTCTCCCTAGTGGTCAGAACATTGCGCTCGCAATCTGATGACCCGGGTTCGATTCCCATTCAAGGGGATATTTTCCCCTGGAGTTAACATCAGTGCAGACTCCACTCTCCCCAAAAGTCTTTCGGATGAGACTATAAACCGAGGCCCCGTGTGCGAACGCACGCAGAACATCTTGCGCAAACGTTAAATCCTG
>CM054162.1:14877170-14887170 GCA_028751875.1 Rapana venosa
TTAAAACAAGCGGACTGTCGTGTAGGAGGGGCCCCAAACCCCTAAAAAATTTTATAATTTCATTTACTTTTTAAAACATTTTCGGCGTTGTAGACGGGTAGAAAAAAAAATAACAAAACACTTTTTTAATAAAAAAATTTTGTTTAATTTTGAATAACAACGTAGAAAGACCAAAATATGATATTAAAAATGTTTTTTTAAAAAAGGGGGAAAAAATTTTTTTTAAAAAAAATTTTTTTTTTTTTTTTTTAAAAAAAATTTTTGGGGAAGGGGGGTTTTGGGGAAAGGAAAGGGGGAAAAAAAAAAGGGGGGGAAAGGGGGGTTTTTAAAATTTGGGGGGAAAAATTTTCCCCCCCCGGGGGAAAGGTGGGGGGGGAAGGGGGGGGGTTAAAAGGGGCCGGGGGGAAAGGGGGGGGAAAGGGGGGGAAAAAAAAAAGGGGAAGGGGGGGAAAAAAAAGGGGGGGAAAAGGGGGGGAAAAAAAAGGGGGGAAAGGGGGGGGGAAAAAAAAGGGTTGGGGGGGTTTGAGGGGGGGGGGGGGGGGGGGTTTTTTGGGGGGGGGGGGGGGGGGGGGAAAAAAAAAGGGGGGGGGGGGGGGGGGAAAAAGGGGGGGGGGGGGGGGGGGAAAAAAAAAAAAAGGAAAAAAAGGGGGGGGGGGAAAAAATTTTTTTAAAAAGAAAAAAAAAAAAAAAAAAAAAAGGGGGGGGAAAAAAAAAAAAAATTTTGGAAAAAAAAATTTTAAAAAAGGGGGAAAAAAATTTTTTTTAAAAAAAAAAAAATTGGGAAAAAACCCCAAAGAAAAAAAAAACCCAAAAAAAAAAAGGGGGGAAATTTTTTTTTTTTTAAAAAAGGGGGGGGGGGGGTTTTTTTTTTAAAGGGGGGGGGGAAAAAAAAACCCCCCCGGGGGGGGGGGTTTTTTTTTTGGGGGGGGGGCCCCCAAAAAAAAAAAAAAGGGGGGGGGGGGGGTTTTTTTTAAAAAAAGGGGGGAAAAAAGGGGGTTTTTTTAAAAAAAATTTTAAATTTGGGGGAAATTAAAGGTTTGGGGGGGGGGGGGTTGGGGGGGGGGGGGGGGGGGTTTTTTGGGGGTTGGGGGGGGGGGGGGAAAGGGGGAGGGGGGAAAGGGGGTTTTTTGGGGGGGGGGTTTTTTTTAAAAAAATTTTGGGGGGGGGGGGGGGGGGGGCGGGGGGAAAAAGGGGGGGGGGGGGGGGGGGGGGGGGGGGGGGGGGGTTTGGGGGGGGGGGGGGGGGGGGGGGGGGGAAAAAAAAAAAAAAAATTTTTTAAAAATTTTTTTTTTTTTTTTTTTTTTTAAAAAAAAAATTATTTTTTTTTTTTTTTTGGCTTTTTTTTTTTTTTTTTTTTTTTCCTTTTTTTTTTTTTTTTTTTTTTTAAAAAAACCAAAAAACCATCATCTTCCCATCCCCCTTAAAGAAAAAAATCCCCTTTTTTTTGGGGGGGCGCAGCTACAGCAGCCGCAGCAACAACAAAAAACAAAAGCAAAAAGCAACCCGCAGCAGCCGAGCTTAGCAGCAGCAGAAGCGCAGCGTAGTAGTAGCAGGCCCGCAGCAGCAGCCCGCACAGGCAAACAGTTTGCAGCAGCCCCAGCCCGCAGCAGTAGTTTGTAGCAACAGCAGCAGCAGTTAAAGCGTAGCAGCAGCCAGGGAGCCCCACTAGTATGTTTTGGTAACAAAAATGTTAAGTGACGGCATGGGAGACCACATAGAAAAATGGGGAAATGAAAAGCACCCATGTTGTTTTCCCGGTCAGTGCCCGAAAACAAGCACAGTGCTGCCAATTTTTTTTCTTGCTTCTTTTTTACCCCCTTTAAATGTCTGTGTTTTCTTTTTTTCCCCGTGAGTTTTGTTTTGTGATGTTGGTGTGTTGTGGCTTTCTCTGTCTCTATAAAAAGGTGTGTTGTTTTTCTCTCTCTTTCCCGTCTCTCTCTCCTCTCTCTCTCTCTCTCTCTCTCTCTCTCTCTCTCTCTCTCTTCTGTGTTTGTCTTTTATGTCTGTTTTTTTTCTGTCGCCCTTTCCTCTCTCTGCCTGCCTTTTCTGTGTGTTTGTCTGGGGGGTTTTGCCTGCCTCCCTGTCGGTTTTGTTTGTTTTTTTTGTCTTTGTCTCTATCTAGCTCCCCCCCCGTCTGTCCCGTTCTTTTCTCTGTAGGTAAAATCTGTTATTGGGGTTTGTTTTCTGTTGGGCTGTCCCTCTTTTTATCTTCCCCTTGGGCTTGCCTTTTTTTCTTTTTCCCTTGTCTTTTTCTTCTTTTTTTTTTTTACTTTTTCTGTCTTTGTTTTCTGTCTTTTACCCCCCAACCCCCCTTTTCTCTCTCTCTCTCTCTCTCTCTCTTCTCTCTCTCTCTCTCTCTCTCTCTCTCTCTTCTCTCTCTCTCTCTCTCTGGGCCCCCCTCATTTTTTCCTTAAGTTGAAACAAAATGTAATTAATTTGGGATTTTACCTTTTAAAAAAACAACAAAGATTTTAGGGTTTTACATGTTACCCAAAAAGGCGAAAATAATGACTTACTACTAGTAAAAAAGGGAAAAGGGAAAAAGGGGGGGAGGGAAGGGGGGGGGGGAAAAAGGGGGGGTTAAATGTTTTCAAAAGGGGAAAATTTTGGTTTGACTGCCAATTAAATTACTTGGGCAGTTCTGAGCTTTCTTTTTTTTTAGAAAAAATAAAACTATTGCCGGGCCCCTCGCAGAAACATCCCCCCCCCAAGGGGCACAATGCATGGTTTTATCAGTTTTATCCCTTTGTTTTTTCCAACCTTCCACATTTCCGGCATGAGGTTTAAACCCGTTCCTTCACCTTTCCTTGGGAGTGCCGTGCGCCGTGGAGACACCACTGAAGATTTTGCAACCAGGGGTCCTCCCCCTTTCTGCGGTCCTCTGGGTTTCCCTAACCAAATTTGTTTTTCCCCTCCCAAAGGAAACCCGTTTTGTTCAATTCTAAGATTCTTCCCCCTTGTTTCCATTTCATTTTTTTTCCCTGCCCCCAACAGCCCAAACCCCCTCACACTGCCCGGGGGGTACCAACCTTTATAAGTTGTTTTGCGTGGGTTTGGGGTTGCGTTTCAGCGTGTGTATACATTTAAATTTGGTTAAAAAAAAAAAACCCAAAAACCCCTAAAATTTTAGTAAACTGGTGCATGTGAATGTGTAGGATGAATGGAAAAAACGCTTTTTTAAATTTTTTTTTCTGCAAGGGGGGGCATTGCGCTATAAAATGTCATTTATTTTTTATTATTATTATAAATTATTTTTTTATTATTATTATTATTATCATTTTATTTTATTATGTTATTATTTTATTATATTAATAATACTTTTTAGTAGAGTAGTAGTAGTAGTATAGTGTAGTATAGTAGTTTAGTAGTAGTAGTAGTTTTGTAGGTAACCCGGCCCACTCTCTGATGTTGGGGTCTTCCTATCGTTTTTCTGTCTGCCTCTTTTGTTCCCCCCTTGTACTTTTTCCTTTAGGACGGTCTGGCCAGTCCAATTTTGTGGGGGACGTGCCCCCGTAGCTTTAGCATGGGGTTTTTTTTCACGTGTCGGAACTCTTCATTTTGGTTGGGTGGCGTTTTTAAAATTGTGGCTTATTCCTTAATGTGTGTGATCTCTTATGAGATCCAAAGAGTTTGCGAAAAAAAAACTCATCTTATTGTTTAAAAGGACATAACATTGTTGCAGTGATTTACAGAATAGAGATAAAACACGGGGAATGTTACAATTTGATTAAGATGGATGTTGATTGTCCCGGTTGATTGATTTTTTTCCTTTTTAAAAACTTTAAGAGGATCACTTGGACACTGAAATTTTTGTAATGAAATCGAGTTTGTTTTTCTTCTTTTTCGTTGAAAGGGGGGGGGAAAAAATTATTTGTGGATTTTTTTAGTGGGTTGGGGGTTTTTTGGGGTTGTTTTGGGTGGGAAAATTTTTTTTGTTTTTGGTTTTTTGGGAAAAAAAGGAGGTTTTTTGGAAAAAAAAAAAATGGGGGGAAAGAAAAAACAGAGGAAGAAGGCCAAATAAAAGAGAGAAAAACATGTACCTCTCGCCATTTTCAAGCTTTATTCGGGTTTTGTCGGAGGCTTTTGTATTACGTAATCATTCAATAAAATTCAATGAAATAAAAAAAAAAATGTTCGGTTTGTTGCTTTGTTTAAAAATCTATTGCTGCTTAACGTACAGTTTTTTTTTTGTTGCTTACCCTTTATCTTTATTCTAATCAAAAATAAAAGAAACCCGTTTTGCTTTTAAGGTTTTTTTAACTACGTTCTTTTTTTTTCAGTGTTTTACATTTATAACATTTTAAATGCATGATTAAAAAATAAATTTTACTTTTATCCGAAGCAGATGCGCAAAAACAGGCACGTGAGGATAGTACCTAGAGGGGGGAGAAAGAAAACTAAAAAAAACCCCAACTCTGAAACTCGGAACGCACTAAAGAATGTATCAGTCAAACATATGCAGACAGACAGCACGCAAACAAACAGCCAGGAGCAAAATTTAAAACAAAGAAAAAGTTGCCAAACAGGGCAGCAGACCAGACATACAAGCAAAGGGACAGATAGGTAGACGACGAGCATGCAGCCCGCAGACAGTAAAAACAAAAAGGTAAAAGGGTCCCATAAAATGTGGCGAGGAGAGGAGACGTCAAAGACTTCAACTTCTCCCGGGGCCAGCTATTGGGGCGAGCCCATCTCCTTTCTTTCCCTGCTTTATTTCCCTGACCCAAAGAGGCATACCCCCTTTACGCTGGGGTTTTAATGGGGGGGGTGTACTCAACCAGGTGCGCATTTTCCCCACCACTTTTGGTAACCTCACGCTCAAAACCCCTTAGCCTTATTTATTTTAATTTTATTTATTTTTATTTATTTATTTTTTTCATGTATATCGAAGATAATGGACTAAGCACTTATGTACTTTTTTACATCCAGTCCCCGTGTGTATGCGGTTTTGTGAATTCTGTCATCTGTTCCCGCGGGCACACAGTGGCCTACTCTTACAAAAAAACGGGGGACAGGATTAACGGTGCGCCAAGATGTTTGCGTGCTTTTTGCACACGGGGCCCCCGGTTATAGTCTCATCCCGGGCTTGGGGGAGGCGAAGTGCTCTGACCACTGAACTATCCCCCCCCCCCCCCCCCCCCCCCCCCCCCCCCCCCCCCCCCCCCCCCCCCCCCTCCCATCGACAGACGACAAACGGGCCCAAAGAGAGGGGACAGGCAGCTAGACATAGACAAAAATGAAGACCAAGGTCGGAATGGTCAAAAGAAACAGAAAAAAAAGAGACTGAAGTAAAGAGGGAAAAAGAAAAACCCCCTTGCCCACCCACTGCCATTTCTTATCTGGCACGTATTTAAAGCTCATCAGATAAAAAACCACATGCTCAAACCACACAAACAACAAAAGGGCCTCTCTGCCCGCATCTGTTCCTTCTTACCGTTGAAAACAATCCACATTTTTGATATTGTTTCGTTGTCTGCTGTGTTGTTTGTAAAGGGGTTTGTGTGGGGTGTGTGTGTGTGTGTGTTTTGTGGGGGGGGGGGGGGAAATTTTTTTTTCCCTTTTTTTTTTTTCTGTGGTTAGGTTTTGTTTTTTGTTAAATTTAAATTGCTGTTTTTTACGATGTTGTTTGTTTGGATTTTGTTTTTATTTTGTTTCCCTTTTTTTTTTTTTTGGTTATTTTTCTCAGTATGTCTGATTTTGAATTTTCAAAGACAAAAAAAAACAAGTACGTGTGGGTTTGTTTGTGTATGTGTGTGTTGTGGGGGTTTCGTGCGTTTCGTGTTGTGTGGTATGCGTGTTGTGTGTGCATGTGTGGGGTAAAGTGTGTGCTTTTTCGTGCATGCGAAGGGTTTTTGTGTGTAAGGGTTTTGCATATTTTGTGTGCGTGCGAGCCTTTCGTGTGCATTTTTGTGTTTCCCTTGCGTGTATGCGCGTGTGGTGTATGGGGGACGGGGGTATGTGTGTATCTCTGTGTGTTCTCTGTGTGAAATTTTGTCTGTGTGCTTTGACCGTTTTTAAAACCCCATGCCCTTTTCAAAGACAAAACAACGTTTGTCCCGCTCGATTTAAAAAACCCATCTAAAACCAAAAAAAGTTTTCTTCAATTCACCATTTAAAGCGTCCCGGGGATGTGCAAAAACTGATTTAAAGGAACGTAACATATGTCATTTTTTTTTTTAAAAGAAAGCAGACAAAACAAGACAGACATAAAAAGTTTACACCCCCCTTTCCCTTTGCATTACTTTTTCGAAATTTTTAAGGGGGGGGGGGGGGGGGGGGGGGGCCCGCCTTTTATTTTTACGCAGAGATATCTGCTGAGATTTGGCGCATCAGAATTTGTTAGCAGCATTCTTCTTTTCAGCTTCTATCGCTAAAACATTTATGATCTGAATATAAAGAAAATGGTCATTAAAAAAACAAAACGTTGCGGCATTTCAGTTAGTAAACAACTTGAGAAATGTGTTTGCCAACCACAAAATGTTGTAATTTATTTATTCAACATAACTTTTTTTTAAAAAAGGGTTCACTCCCTTTTTTATAGAGTTTAGCTAACGTTTTGACAGACAGATGGGAGAGGAAGAGAGAGAGAGAGAGAGAGATGAGAGAGAGGAGAGAGAGAAGAGAGAGAGAGAGAGAGAGAGAGAGAGAGAGAGAGAGAGAGGGTGGAGCAAACGGCAAGGAAGAGAAGCTAATGGATAAGCAAAAAGGAAAACAAGCAGACAAACAAGAAAGAAAGAAAGAAAGAAAGAAAGAAAGCGAGAGAGAGAGAGAGAGAGAGAGAGAGAGAGAGAGAGGAGAGAGGAGAGAGAGAGAGAGAGAGAGAGAGAGAGAGAGAGAGAAGAGAGAGAGAGAGAGAGAGAGAGACAGGCAGAGAGAGAGACAGAAAAGAGACAGACAGACAGAAAGCAGAGAGAAAGAAAGATGAAAGGGGAAAAAAAGAAAGACACAAAAACGTGAGAGAGAAGAGAGACAGAGAGAGAGACATAGAACAGATACAGAGAGACAAGCCAGAGACCAGACACAGAACAGAGTCAGACAGAGCAGTCAGACAGACAGACACAGAGACAGTAGACAGAGACAGAGCCAGAGACAGAGGCAGAGAGACAGATCAGACACAAAGACAGAGTCAGACAGAGTCAGACAGAGACAGACAGACACAGAGACAGAGTCAGACAGAGACAGACAGACAGACAGAAAGCCAAATACATAACTGGGACATTACTTTTTCTTTCTTTTTTTCTTCGTTCACAATATCATTAGTGTTACTCTCTTATTATTATGATGCGGAATCAATACGGTAGTGTATACTAAACAGCCTATGGTGTTGTTTCCGTGTTGGTTGTTGTGTTGTGTGTTGTTTGTGTGTGTGTGTATGTGTGTGTGTGTGTGTGCGTGCGTTGTGGCTGTGCGTAGTGCGCGCGCATGGATTTGAAATATGTTGCTCATTATGTTTAAGGAGAGTTGCATGCCTGTAAATGATTGAGTGCAAGCGCTTCGATTTGTTTGTTTTTTACAAGATTCAGCGCTATATAAATTCCATATATTATTATTATTATTATTATTATTTTGTTGTTGTTGTTGTCGTTGCTGTTGACATTATTATAATAATTATAGTAACATAGACACTAAATTGCTTGAGATAAAAAATCTGACAGTAACTTAATCCTTCAGCCAAGAGGCTTTCATAGTCTGCAAAAGCTGGGAAGGATATAAACCGATTATAGCGTTGCTGCCTTCATGGTTTAGATCGTCTCTAATGGGAAAGTGTACTAATGTGGTTAGTAAGCTGTAACGAAGAATGGCAGGCTGGGTCAGTTTATCTCGTGCCATTCTGTTTGGCTCTGGCCAATATAGTGTGTGTGTGTATTGGGAGGGTGGGGGATTAGTGTGTGTGTGTGTGTGTGTGTGTGTGGTGTGTGTGTGTGTGTTGTGTGTGTGTGTGTGTGTTGTGTGTGTGTGTGTTTTGGGGGTGGGGGTGGAGGGGTGTGTGTGTGTGTGTGTGTGTGAGTGTGTGTGTCTGTGTGTAGAGCGTGTGTGTGTGTGAAGTGTGTAGTGTGTGTAGGGGTGGGGGAGTGTGTGTGTGTGTGAGGGTGTGTATGTGTGTGAGGGTGTGTGTGTGTGTGTGAAGTGTGTAGTGTGTGTAGGGGTGTGGGAGTGTGTGTGTGTGAGGGTGTGTGTGTGTGTGAGCGTGTGTGTGTGTGTGTGAGGGTGTGTGTGTCGTGTGTGTATGTGTGAAGTGTGTAGTGTGTGTAGGGGATGGTGGAGTGTGTGTGTGTGTGAGGGTGTGTGTGTGTGTGTAGAGCGTGTGTGTGTGTGTGTGAAGTGTGTAGTGTGTGTAGGGGGTGGGGGAGGGGGTGGGGGAGTGTGTGTGTGTGTGTGAGGGTGTGTGTGTGTGTGCGCGCGTGTGTGTTCTTTATTTAATAAAATGTCTGTTCACTCTGTGTGTGTGTGTGTGTTTGTGATTGTGTGTGTGTGTGTGTGTGAGGGGAGAGGGTAGTGTGTGTGTTGTGTGTGTGTGTGTGGTGTGTGCGTGTAGTGTGCAGTGTGTAGGGATGGGGGAGGGTATGTGTCTGCGTAGTGTGTGGGTAGGATGTGTGTGAAGGGTGTGTGTGTAGGGGGCGGGGGAGAGTGTGTGTGCGTGAGTGAGTGTGTGTATGTGTGTGTAGTATGTGCGTGTGTCGTGTCTGTGTGTGTGTGCAGTGTGTGTGTGTAGTGTGTGTGTGTGCGTGTGTGTGTATGTGTGTGTGTGTTCGGGGTTTTGTTTGTTTGCTGGTTTGTATTTGTATTTTCAATTGGAGAGGTCACTAAGTGCAAACTATTATGTCATACGTGCTTACATCACATCTGCGAGAGGTTTTATTGGACATATATTTTATGAGCTTTAAAAAAAGGGTCATTGCATTGATCTGGTAGAAAAGAAAAGCTGCGAAAATGAGTGAACAAATGAATAAACAAAGAAGTGAGTGAGTGAGTGAGTGAGTGAGTGAGTGAACGAATAAACGAACAAACGAACGAACGATCGAATGAATGAATGAATGATTGAACGACCGAACGAACAAAGGAACGAATGATTGAGAGAGTGAATGAATGAATGAATGAATGAATAGATGAATGAATGAATGAATGAAGGAAGAAATTAATAAATGAATGAATGAATGAATGAATGAGTAGCCTTAGAAAGAACAAGAACTGTAGACGTCTATATTACTTTTCATTGCTAATATTTCATACACAGAAAGAGAGAAGGCGAGAGAGAGAGAGAGAGAGGAGAGAGAGAGAGAGAAGGAGAGAGAGAGAGAGAGAGAGAGAGAGAGAGAGAGAGAGAGAGAGAGAGAGAGAGAGAGAGAGAGAGAGAGAGAGAGAGAGAGAGAGAGAGAGAGTGAGGGAGGAGAGAGAGAAACAAAGAGAGAGAGAGACAGAAACACAGACACAGATACAGACACAGACAGACACACTCACACACACAGACACACACATGCAAATAGACAGACAGGCAGACAAACATACATCAGACAGAAACAGCTACACAGCCACACACGCACACACACACACGCGCGGGCATGCACGCACGCACGCACACACACACACACACAGACACAGATTGACAAACAGACAGACAAATAGAGAGACAGACAAAAAAACCCAGACAAACAGATAAACAGATAAACAGACAGACAAGCAGACGCTTTCTCTTAGGAAGAAAGGAGTGTCCATTCTAACCATTGAACTGTTTGCTGCCTGGAAGTAGAGAGAGACAGAGACACAGAGACAGGGACACAGACAGCCAGACAGCCAGACAGCCAGACACAGGCATAGCAGAAACACAGACAGACACATACATAGCAGAATCACAGAAAGACACAGACATAGCAGAAACACAGAGAGAAAACAGACATAGCAGAAACACAGAGAGAAAACAGACATAGCAGAAACACAGAGAGAAACACAGACACAGACACAGCAGAAACATAGACAGACACAGGCATAGCAGAAACACAGA
>CM054162.1:14892170-14897170 GCA_028751875.1 Rapana venosa
CGCTCGCGGTCCTCTGCTTTCTGTAGCGATTCGTTCCACTCAAGGCCAGCCACACTCTCTGATGTTGTCTTCCCATCGTTTTCTCTGTCTGCCTCTTCTTCGTCTCCCTCCTAGTTCAGTGAAAAAACCCATTAACCCCGCTAACTAAAGTGGCAGGGGCACGTCACTCGAACATCTAGTCTGGCCAAGACCTGTTCTACAAGGAGGGAGACACTGCTTTATATAAAAAACAAAGTCAGTTCCGTTCTCCAAGGAGTCTTCAGTAAATTAAGTGAGAAAAAAAGACATCAACTGCATGTATAATTATCACACAATCGTGTATTTACTGCATCGGGTTTTGAGAGAGAGAGAGAGAGAGGAGAGAGAGAGAGAGAGAGAGAGAGAGAGAGAGAGAGAGGAGAGAGAGAGAGAGAACAGAAGGAAAAAACAGCCTACCATATCCATTACCTGTTAGCTAGTATGATACAATATAGATGCTTGTTTACCAAAGCTCTGCAAAATGTCTTTCTACCTATCATAGTCCAATGACCAGTTATGTGGGTTGTTCCAAACGCGTTGGCGTGCACAAAGGGTATCAATGTGTGGATTGAGCTGATAGGTTGATTTACAGGACTACGGTCATAGATAGATAGATATATAGATAGATAGATACATAGATATATAGATTGATTGAGTGATTTATATTTATATATATATATATATATATATATATTATATATATATATATATATATATATATATATATTATATATATATATATATAGTGATAGACAAACAGGCCGGCCGGCAGGCAGACATATAGATAGATAGATGAATAAAAAAATGGATAGATAGAGAGATAGATAGAGGGGAAGAGAGAGAGAAAGATATATATAGATATATATATATATATATATATATATACATATACATACACAGAAAGAGAGAGAGAGAGAGAGAGAGAGAGAGAGAGAGAGAGAGAGAGAGAGAGAGAGAGACAGACAGACAGACAGACAGACAGACAGACAGACAGACAGACAGACAGCCAGCCAGCTAGCCAGCCAGCCAGCCAGACAGAGGCAAAAAGCTAGCGGACTATAATAATCAGGTAGACCAATACAACAGTCAAATAAGTAAAACAAACCAGCACCAGCAAAGAAAAAGGAGATACTATTACCATACATGCGCTTTTCTTTCTAGAAAACGAATAACAGCGTATTCACTTAGAACACTATACTTCAGCAGTCACTACCTTCCCCCCTTGTTTGGTCAAAAAGGTAAAGGTATCCCATAACCCATGTGGTTCGTAGGGGAGCGAGGCATCATAGACCTCAGCTTCTCTAGGGCCAGCATATTGAGGGCAGATCCCATCTCCTCTCCCTCGCTGCTTTACCTTCCCTGACCCTAAAAGAAGGCAGGTACCCATTTACAGCTGGGTGAACTGGGGGGAACTGTACTGAAGCCGAGGCGCGCAAACAATCACCCATCCACTTGGTATCGACGATTAATGTTGCTTAACCTTAGCATGGGGAAAGCGATTGCTCTGACCGGTGAGCAATCCCGTAACCTCTTTGTTTGGCAAAAGAAAAAAAATAAGTGAGGATTAACCCTAGGTCACTGACCTGGAACAAACTGTCTGTTGCGTGACACCTCTGATACACGGATGTCTAAACAGTGTCTGGAATTCCAGACGTCAGTAAAGGTTAAAGACTCAGTATTTAACTTGAGTTGCCTTTAAAAAAAAAACCCACTCTCTAAAGGTCCTTTAGCGTGAACAAAAAAAATGAAGCTGAAGTCACTTTGGTTTTACTCCGCATACTTAAGCTAGTGTGTTGTGTTATGTTGCGTTGTGTTATGTTGTGTTCTGTTCTGTTATTGTCTGGTCTGGTCTGGTTTGGTCTGCTCTGTTCTAGTTTGGTCTGATCTGGCCTAATCATTCTGTTCTGCTCTGCTCTGTTCTGTTCTGCTCTGCTGTGCTCTGTTCCGCTCTGCTCTGCTCTGTTCTTCTCTTCTCATCTCTTCTCTTCTCTGTTCTGCTCTGCTCTGCTCTGTTCTGCTCTTGCAAAATCAACACACAAAACTTTTACAGTTTACACCTGTCATATATATTTTGTCCTGAAAAACATTTAGTTTAAATCTGTACATGAGGGAGAACACAGTTTCTGCCATCATTTTGGACAAACGGGACTGCTTGCGAAATCACTCCAGAAGTCGGCCACGTTAACTGCTAAAGTATGCAGGTTCATGGCAGCTTGGCATGCACAGGAGAGATCAATGTCCAGAAGAACGTATGCTAATAATAGGAGGACTGCCCGTTAAGATACTGACGTGCGTTACCAAGATTGAGAAATATAGTGGGTGGCAGTGAGTGAGTAAGAGAGAGATCGTGAGACAAGGGAGAGAGAGAAAGAGAGAGAGAGAGAGAAGAGAGAGAGAGAGAGAGAGAGAGAGAGAGAGAGAGAGAGAGAGAGAAGAGAGAGAGAGAGAGAGAGAGAGAGAGAGAGAGAGACATACATACAGACAGAGAGAGATACAGAGACAGAGATAGAGAGACAGAGAGAGACAGAGAGAGAAAGAGAGAGATAGAGAGAGAGAGGTGGGGGAGAGGGGCTCTGAACTCTGAAATGGTTTAATATACATCGGCCTTTGACCATGATATACCTTGAGGGAAAGCAAATGGAAGGCTGTAGAAAAATAAAACTTCTAGCAAGCTTTGGTAAGACTTTGGAATAGTTATATACTTTGGCATGTACTCCAAAACTGTACACTCTTGAATATGTATATGGCAAAATAGATATATATATATATATATATATATTTTTATATGGATAGATATGTATAGATATATTTACAACACACACACATATATATATATATATATATATATATATATATATATATATATATATTGATAAATGGAAGATAGATAGATGATAGCTGGATAGCTGGATACATGATAGATAGATATATAGATAAATAGATAGATAGATAGACAGAAAGACAGACAGACGGTCAGCCAGACAGAGGCAGACAGACAGACAGACAAACAGACAGACCCCAAACAGACAGACGGACAGAGACAGGCAGAGAGTATCCCAGAGACAGACCTGCACACATTAAGTCGGAGAGACAAACAGAAAGATAGACAGACAGACAGACAGAGAGACAGAAAGACAGGCAGGCAAAATGCGAGCAGAGAATAGAGGACACACGAATTCAGAGACAGATTTTAATGCATGTTAGAACACTACTTTCTGCAAAGCATGTCCAGAACTGGAACAGCCTACTTCAAACAAAGCATAATGGTATTCTTGTACAGTTATTTCTAACACTGATTTGCATTTCGTCAGTATACAAAATTGGTAAATTGACATAGGCTGAAGAAAATGTCGTGGAATAAACTGGTGTCGTAAATGCTTGAAGTAGAGACATTTTATACGCATACACCTACAACTAAAACAAACAAATAAACACACAAACAAACATTAACACTGACACAGATACATGCACAACCTTCGAGAGGAGTTTTCCTCTGGAGTTAACATCAGCGCCGACTCCACTTTCCCCAAAGTCCTTCGGATGAGACTATAAACCGAGGTCCTGTGTGCGAACGCACGCAGAACATCTTGGGCACACGTTAAAACCCGTTCCGCCTTTCGAAAGAGTAGGCCATTGTGTGCCGGTGGGAACAGATGACAAAATTTACGAAACTGCATACACACGGGGACTGTATGAAAAAAGCACAAGAGTGCGTGTTCCATTATCTTTGAAATAAACAGAATTTAAAGAAGAGAGTCTTTTAGGTGAAGGAGGGGGGGGGGTGGTCATATTGGTATAAGTAAATATGACTTAGCGCCTCCCTCATCCCCTACCACCACCACCACCCCCCCACCCCAAAACCACAACCACCACAAAGAGGAGGGGAGATAATTCCTTTCTTTTTTGTTGTTGTTTATTGTGGGGTTTTTTTGTTTTTTTTCGCTGCCTCATCTACTTTGATACACTGAATCAGAAAAATGTTCTATAATGACATGATGATCAATGACGATGAGGATGATGAAACACTGCTACTGCTATGGAAGTGCATTCACTTGCTTCGAGACTGTTGGACAGATTTTTACTACACGCTCCCTATCATAATAAATATTACATATCCCAGGCGTCAAACCAGACCCCAGAAATACAGACATCTGCAGTGTTGGTCAGATAATTTTTGAGCAACACTCTCAAACCTACATCTGCAAAGTGGATAAATCTAGACTGTGTGGTCCCAGTATTCCCAATGAGACAGAGCTACTCTAGGTAGAAGCCGGCTGGAGTCATACAAAAAAAATTACAATGAGTCTTACGGGATTCGAACCTGAGACCTTCTAGCCCGTAACCAACGGTGTTTACCACTGCGCCATGGCGGCTGATAGGGGAGATAAATTTTAGTCATTCAACCAGGCTGAGCTGTCTTTTGCTAGGTGGCTTCCGACGTCAGGTCATTCATTCAAAAGAGCGCTGGAAGTCTGGGGATGAGCGAAATGAAAGACCTATCACTGTCCTGTTTTCTTCACTAATGGTTTTCCTTTCTGTGGGAATCTGTGTGTGTGTGTGTGTGTGTGTGTGTGTGTGTGTGTGTGTGTGTGTGTGTGTGTGTGTGAGTGTGTGTGTGTTGTGTGCAGTGTGTGTGTAGTGTGTAGTGTGGGTATAGTGTGTGTGTGGATGGTGTGTGGGTGTAGTGTGTGTGTGTGTGTATGGGTATAGTGTGTGTGTAGTGTGTGTGTGTGTGTGTGTGTGTGTAGTGTGTGTGTATGGGGATGAGCGAAATGAAAGACCTATCACTGTCTTGTTTTCTTCACTAATGGTTTTCCATTGTGTGGGGAACTCTGTGTGTGTGTGTGTGTGTGTGTGTGTGTGTGTGTGTGTGGTAAAGTGTGTAGTGTGGTGTATGTGGGTGTCCGTGTGTGTAATGTGTAGTGTGGTGTGTGTGGGTATAGTGTGTGTGTGTGTGCTTGAATTGATGGTTAAACTCGGGC
>CM054162.1:14904670-14909670 GCA_028751875.1 Rapana venosa
CTTTTTTTGTTTTGTTTTTTGTTTAGTGTGTGGAGTATAGCTTTTGCTGTAGGATTGGCTTGCAGTGGCATTGCGTTGAGTTGGTTTTTTTTAAGCAATAGATACAAAGAAACAGGCAATGGAAAGAAACAAATAAACAAGCAAGCACACCCACACACACACACATACATACGCGCGCGCACACATGCACGCAAACACACAAACTTGCACGGGTACAAACATGATTTATACAAATATAGGGACACACGCACACACATACACACGCGTGCGCGCACGCGCACACACACACATACACACACAAGCACATACATACACAAACGCATACGCATACACATACGTACACATATACACACAACACACACACACGTACACTACACACACAAACATACACACACATACACACACGTATGCACACACACATACACACACACACACACACACACACACACACACGCGCGCGCGTGCGCGCGCGCGTCGCTTTCAAAACGAATTTTAGCTAACACTCTCTCCACATTGATGCATCTTAACATGCATATGTCTTTTTTCAGCACAAACATACTGATTTGTTTTAACTAGTAACACTTATGTTGCTGTGCCAGTAATACACACCTCTAAAAAAGCAACCCCCCCCACCCCCCAAAAAAAAAATCAAATAAAACGGGCAAAAAATCATGATCTGTGTTAAATAGGATAATGAAGTGTTATAAAAACGAACTTTATAAAATATTGGCTATGGTAAAACAAGCAAATACATTTCTTTCTTGTCAAATTTGCATCTCTCCAGCAAAAAACAAAATATGTCAGTCTGCTGTCTATATACAAGCATTGCCACGGTTACATGCTTGTAAAATGAATCAAATGCAAGCGCTTTGATTTGCTTACTTTAATAGATTCAGCGCATGATGATGATGATGATGATGATGATGATGATGATGATGATGATGATGATGATGATGATGACGACGACGACGACGACGACGACATTGGTGGTGGTGATCATCATCATCATCATCATCATCATCATCATCATCATCATCATCATCATCATCATCATCATCATCATCATCATCATCATCATCAGTAGTACTAGTAGTAGTAGCAGCAGCAGCAGCAGCAGCAGCAGCAGCAGCAGCAGCAGTAGTAGTAGTAGTAGTAGTAGTAGGAGGAGGAGGAGGAGGAGGAGGAGGAGGAGGAGGATCATCGTAATCATCATCATCATCATCATCAATAGCGTTATTATCATTATTATCATCGTCATTAATATTAAGGTGATGAATACTATGCTGCTGCTGCTGCTGAAGATGGTGATGATGGGTGATGATGGTGATGAGGATAAGGATAATATATTCCTTTTCCTAGTGTTGTTCCCTTATGGAGATGATGACCTGACAACCTATTTGGCCCTCAGGCTAATTAGCAAGGTTTTACATGCTATTTAGTTCCCTGATTTTGTTTGTTGTTGCTGATGCACTTTATCTAGCTTAATTTGTTTGTCTTCTCGTGTGTGTGTGTGTGTGTGTGTGTGTGTGTGTGTGTGTGTGTGTGTGTGTATGTGTGTGTATGTGTGTGTATGTGTGTATGTTTGTATATATATATATATATTTTATATATATTTTATATATATACATATATATTATATATATATATATGTGTGTGTGTGTGTGTGTGTGCATATGTGTATGTGTGTATGTATGTGTATGAATGTGTGTATGTATGTGTATGCATGTGTGTTTGTATGTGTGTATGTGTGAGTATGTGTGTGTATGTGAGGGAGACGAAGAGGCAGACAGAGAAAATGATGGGAAGACAACATCAGAGAGTGGACTGGCCTTGTAGTGGAACCACTTGCTACAGAAAGCAGAGGACCACGGGGAATGGAAGAAGCTGGCTGCAAAATCTTCATTAGTGCCCCCACGGTTGAAAGGACTACTGGATAAGTCAAGATGAAGATGAAACTTTCCTGTCGCCATCCGAAGGACTAACTCCCAAACCTCCCACAAGCAATCTAGTTGATAAAGAAACATATCAACTTCAGATGAAGATTGTTTAAGTTTGGGTTTTCTGTTTGTTGTCCATTTCTTGGATAGAACTCCGAGGTTCACCAATGGTGAGATTTTGCGTATGCCACCGTTTCTTGCCCAACACGAAGCTAACCGCATTCTGACTTCGGGAATGCATGCTGGGTATGTTCGTGTTTCTGTAACCCTCCAAATGCCAGATGAATGACGGGATTTTTAACGTGCATAGTTGATTTTCTGCATGTGTATAGAATCGACGGGAATTTAAGGCACTGACAGGTCTGCGCACTTGCAACTGACTTAGGAAGATCGTCCACAAAAAAAGTAATAACCCCCCATCTGTCATTCACTAGACGACCGCGGAGATTCGAACCCACGACTTCATGGGACCTATGGGATTGAAGTCAAAGGGTTTTAACCACTCGGCTCTAGCGCCCTTCAGATGGAGATCAAAACCTTGACCTCTCTCTCTCATTCTGTGGGAAGATCGATGCTGGCACCCAAGCTGTAGGGAAATTCATCTTCACCCTTACCAACCCTCAACCTCATCTTCGTCTTCATCACTTAGCCCTTCAGTCTGCTGCTTAACCCCCCCCCCCCCTCCCCCTTCCACCTCTCTCTGTATGTCTGTATGTCTTTATGTCTCTTTTCTGTCTGTCTCTGTCTGTCTTTCTGTCTGTCTCTCTGTCTTCTGTCTGTCTCTCTATCTCTGTCTGTCTCTGTTTGAATCTGTCTCTCTGTGTGTCTGTCTGTCTGTCTCTCTGTCTGTCTCTTGTCTCTGTCTGTCTCTGTTTGTATCTGTCTCTCTGTGAGTCTCTGTCTCTGTCTGCGTCTCTCTGTGTATGTGTCTCTCTTTTGTCTCTCTCTCTCTGTCTCTCTCTCTCTGTCACTCTTCGTCTCTGTCTCTCTCTATCTCTCTGTCTCTATCTCTCTGTCTCTGCCTGTCTGTTTATCTGTCTGTCTGTCTGTCTGTTTCTCTTTTTCACAGGGGAAGAGAATATCAGATTTGTTTTCCTTGATTGGTTGCCTTATGGGGTTTACTTCCCCGTGTGTTCAGATGTCGGGAGGATCTACTTTCTATCACACAGAAACACACACACACAAACATAAACACGCATACGCATGCACGCACACACACACACTCACACACACACAAACATAAACACGCGCGCGCACGCACGCACGCACACACACACACACACACACACACACACAGAGCCTGAGTCTGTTTCTTATCCTTCTTCTAGACCACAAGGAAAGTATGACTATAGAGCTGCCGCGAGACTCTCTTCCTTAGAAGCCCCTGCGCTGCTAAACGCTGTTGTGTTGTGGAATTTTGCATTTTATTGTGTATCACTTGTAGTTATAGCAGATTTTGAACTGCATACTATTCTGTTTGATCACTTCATAGCATGGTAGTTTAGCGAAGTACCATGCCCTTGTTTAGCTTTGTTAGGTTTGTTCCTCTTTGTGTGGATAATTGTATTTCTCTCAGAAGCAATATTTCCCGTGCTAAAAATATCTACTTTGGACAAAGATTGATAGGAGGAAGAAGAAGAAGAAGAAGAAGAAGAAGAAGAATACTGCTTCTACTACTACTACTACTACTACTACTACTTCTACTACTACTACTACTGCTTCTACTACTACTACTACTACTACTACTACTACTTTTACTATGGAATTTATTAAGCGCTGAATCTTGTAAAGCAAACAAATCGAAGCGTTTGTCCTACTCAGCACTTTGTTAAGGAACAATAACGATTTCGTCGGTATTACATTTTTTTAATCCACCAAAAAAACGTCAGAATACGGCAACCTTTAATGGTAGGCCCCAAAACAGTCGCATTCCCTCCATCCTGCTTCTCTTCCCCCCCCCCCCCTCTCTTGCTAATAATATCTGCTTAGGACGAAGATTGATAATAATAATAATAATAATTTTAAAAAATAATAATAAAAATAACAATAAGAATAAATGAAGATGATGATAATGATGAACGTAACATTTTTTGTTAATGATGATGATAATGATGGCGACGAAGACGATAATGATAATAATAATAATAATAATAATAATAATAATAACAACAACAACAACAACAAAGATGATGATGATGATGATAAAAGTTTTGAAAAATTAAATACTACTACTATTATTACTACTACTACTACTACTACTACTACTACTACTGCTGCTGCTACTACTACTGCTACTACTACTGCTGCTGCAGCTGCAGCGCAAACAAATCGAAGCGTTTGTCCTACCCAGGACTTTGATGAGGAACAATAACGATTTTGTCGGCATTACATTTTTAAAAAAATAATCAATTAATCAAAAAACGTCAGAATACGGCTATGGTAGGCCCCACAACAGTTGCATTCCCTCCATCCTGCTCCCCCCCCCCCCCCCCCCATCCCCCCCACAACCCCCTTTAAAAATAAATCTCACCATTGGTGAACTTCAAAGCTCTTAGCCAAGGATTGAAATGAAAATCTAGCGACGAGGAATCTCGAATAACAAATCGATTCTGAGGACTAACAATGAGATCAGCTTTGGTATTCTGGCGACTGGAAGAGAGATCCCAGATTTATATGGAGTGAAGCCCACAGCTTATCATTGTCTAGACGGACGTGTTGGCCCCAGAACTCTGGTCTAGGTTGTGGAGAATACTGAGAACTAGTTTGAAACGATTTATGTTGTTGTTGTTGTTGTTGGTTGTGGTGGTGGTGGTGGTGGTGGTGGTGTTTGTTTTTTTATTTTATTTCGTGAATGATGGAGTCGTTAGGTTTCATGGCACCCAACATCTTTCTTTCTGTGTTTGATGGCTTTTGGGCTTGCTTGCGTGCTTCGTTTGATTTTGTGTGTGTGCGCGCGTGCGTACGCGCGTGCGTGCGTGCGTGCTTGCGTGTGTGTCTGTGTGTGAAGAGAGAGAAAGAGAGAGAGCGAGAGCGCGCTAGAGAGAGAGTGTGTGTGTTTCTGTT
>CM054162.1:14914670-14917170 GCA_028751875.1 Rapana venosa
ATATAGGATTGTTTTCTAATGAGTGGGCTGATAGGGCTGCAAAGAAAGGTACACGTAATGAAAAGGGGTCTACAGTACTGCATGCCCCTCTATCTATTGCAGAGGGTTATCGGTTATTAGAAGAAGCATCCTTTAAAAAAAATATAGAAAAGTATCAGCAAAACAATCGGCTTTCACATTCAACTCTGAGTGTGAATAGTGTAGTTGAATACATTGAAGACTTAGAGATTCATACAAATGCTGTAAAAGAAAGACAACTCAAGGCATTATTTTTTAGGATAAGATTAAATGCATTTACAACAAAATTCAGCAAGGATGTTAAATGCTTATGTGGTGATTATATTTCAAATACTCATATCATACTTGAATGTGAGAAGCTAAAACCTCATCTCCCTGCCTTTTCTGAGAATTCCATTGAAGAAATTTTGAACAATGTTAAGTTAACAATTGATATTGCTAAGGGTTTATTGTTAAGTCCTATAGGGCATTTATTGTAGTTATTGTAGTTATTTTTTAATTTCAATTTTTTAATTTTAATTTCTGTTCTTGATTTGTTCATGTTAAGAATACTATTTCCTTTGTTATTACTATTTATTATACACACGAGCGCATGCATGTAGGGACGCCCACGCACACTCACACACAAAGAGTAGATCTCTCTCTCTCTCTCTCTCTCTCTCTCTCTCTCTCTCTCTCTCTCTCTCCTCTCTCTCTCTCTCTCTCTCTCTCTCTCTTCTCTCTTTCTCTATTCTCACATATTCAGTCTCCTATTTAAGGATCGTCTGGTATCACTTTAAGTGGAAAGACGTTAAAATTGAAGACTTACTTACACACACACACACACACACACACACACACACACACACACACACACACACACACACACACACACACACACACACACACTGTCTGATATTTAGGACGTGTTTTATTCTTTTTTTCAACTACCAGCGTCCATTGTTGTTTTTCGTATGTCTGCATGGTCGCGTGTGCGCTGCATGCGTGCATGTGTTTGTTGTGTGTGTGGTGTGTGTGTGTGTGTGTGTGTGTGTGTGTGTGTGTGTGTGTGTGTGTGTCTGTGTGGTTGTGTAAGTGCGCGCGCGCGCGCGCGCGCGTGTGTGTGTGTGTGTGTGTGTGCTTGTGTGTGTGTGCTTGTGTGTGTGCTTGTGTGTGTGCTTGTGTGTGTGTGTTTGTGTGTGTGTGCTTGTGTATGTGTGTTTGCATGCGTGCACACGTGCGCGTGTGCGTGTGTGTGTGTCTGTGCCTGTGTCTGTGTGTGTCTTTCTATGTCTGTGCTTGTGTGTGTGTGTGTGTGTGTTGTGTGTGTGTGTGTGTGTGTGTGTGTGTTTGTGTGTGTGTCTATGTGTGTATGTGTCTGTGCCTGTGTATATCTGTGTGTGTGTGCGTGAGTATGCGCGCGTACTCGCATCAGACATCTGTTTCTGGCTTTCTGTTGGAGTGGTTGGTTTGTTTGTTGGTTTGCTTGCGTGTTTGCTTGTTTGTTTAGTTGCTTGTTTTTGTGTTATAAGTGCATTTCCTTCGACAACAGAAACGTTGGGTTTTTTTGCGTTGCGTGCATCAGCGCATATTTAGATCTTAACCAGTATGTCTGTTAAGCTGTTTGTTTGCTTGTTCGTTTGTTTTTACAACGCTTCCACTCGTTGACAAAAATAATGCCGCAAAAGTCCGGGTCTACCATCTCCCCCTCCCCTCCCCCCCTCCGCGCGCGCGCGCACACACACACACACACACACACACACACACACACACACACCGCACACACACACCATCCCCAAAGAAAAATAGTAAATAAAAAGTAAGATCTTTTTTAAACAGCATCATGATTACCACGTTCAGGAACAATAAAAATCTTCTTATTCGTCGAACACTCAGACAGCAACTATTGTTGTATGTTTTAAGAGCGAAAATGCGTCACGCTGCCGTTAAGCGCCTGTCAAGTCAGACCCAGCGCATCCCACGTCGGCATTAGAGAGAATTGTTATATTTTAAGCCTCACTTGGAAAACAAACAAACCCAAAGGCAACAGCAGAATGGGCCAAGAAGACAGGATATAGGACAAAGAAGGAGGTGACAGGAAGAAAAGGAACAAAGCAGAAATAAAGAGAGAGATAAAAAAGAGGAAATTTCTAACACAGAATTTCCAGAATGCGAGACCCTTGGTATTCCTGGAGTGGGGGGTGGATGGGAGGGGAGTAATCCTGTATCAGTCTGCTGTTTACCTGCGATTATCGTGTGTCTCTTTTGTACTTGTCTACTGTATCACTGGAGAAGCATTCTACTTCATTCTTTATTTTTTTTAGAGCCTGTTCCGCTTTCTTGAAAGAGTAGGCCATTGTCTGCTGGTGGGAGTGGAGGACACAATTTTCAAACCTGCATATACTTGGGGACTGGATGTAAAAAATGCACATGAGTGCTTATTCCATTATCTTTAAAATACAAGAACAAATAAATGAATAAGTAAACAGATGAATAAATGAAT
>CM054162.1:14922170-14939670 GCA_028751875.1 Rapana venosa
AAAAATGTATACAACGTGATTCTTTTGTTCGTGAGGGAGGCAAATTGCAAATCAACGGTAGCTCCGATAAGCCGCGGAACGCCTAACAACAAGAACTACAACAGCATCAGCACCACCACCATCAACAACAATAATATCATCATAATTATCCAACAACAGCAAAATGTCTTTCTTTCAACAGCATAGGGTAGGACAAACACATTTTCTCCCTAAAATGTGACGGTGGCATTTGTCATGACTCAAAACTTAGCAAGGTTTTGTATAACCTACTTATGCAGTGTCGAACGCTTGCATCTGAAACTGTAATAAATACTTTATGTTGGTGTTTAAGATTTGTTGTTCCAAATTAATGTCTGATGAATGTGTGCTGGTACATGTTCGGGAGAATCAACATCTATGCCCCCACCCTCCCTACCCCCGTAGGGATGCCGGGTGTCTGTCAGTACAAACAGCATCCCCGCTTTCTGGAAATTTTGTGCTAGAATTTTTCCTTTTTTCTATCACTCTCTTTGTTTTTTCTTTGTTCCTTTTCTTCCTGTTACCTCATCCGTGGCTATGTTCTGCCTTCTTTGTTCATTCTCTTGCGGGTTTTTTTTTCTTCAGAAAGACTTAAAAGATAACGATTCTCTCTCTTATACCGAAGTTGTATGCGCGGGGCCTGACTTGTCAGGGGCTTATCGGCAGCGTGGCGCATTTTCGCCCATATAACAGACAACAATAGTTGCTTTCTGAGTATTCAACAATGAAGAAGAAGAAGAAGAAGAAGAAGAAGAAGAAGAAGAAGAAGAAGAAGAAGAAGAAGAAGAAGAAGAAGAATTGCGTAGAAGAATTGCGAAGAAGAATTGCGAAGAAGAAGAATTGCGAAGAAGAAGAATTACAAAGAATTGCGAAGAAGAATTGCGAAGAAGAAGAAGAAAAAGAAGAAGAAGAAGAAGAAGAAGAAGAAAAAAGAAGAAGAAGAAGAAGAAGAAGAAGAAGAAGAAGAAGAAGAATTGCGAGCTCCTAGTTCCATTCTCTTACAAGTGCATCAACTAAGATTTACTGTTCAGGCGCACGCAAATGCGTTTTTCTATTATAGCCTTCTTTCATCATTCGCAGAGGTGTATGCCAGTTATACTGTGTCGTTTAAATCGTGCGAGCATGCACAACATGCAATTTTGGATCCGGAGAGTGGGGGGGGGGGGGGTGGATGGGAGGAGGATGGGATTCTGTGAAGTTTGCCTTGTATAGGGTAGGTTGCCTTGGCATGTTGATACGGTGCACTAGAGGTTTATGATGATGTTCTGTCTGTCTGTATGCTTCATTGGTTTGTCATTACAACGGGTTTTTATGGTTATCATCATCATCGTCACCATCCGCAGCAGCAGCAGCAGCAGCAGCAGCAGCAGCAGCAGCAGCAGCAGCAGCAGCAGCAGCAGCAGCAGTATAAGTAGCAGTAACAGCATCGTCATCGTCTCCATCGTAAGCATCATTGTCGTCGTCGTCGTCGTCATCATCATCATCGTCGTCGTCGTCGTCGTCATCGTCATTATCGTCATCATCATTGCAATCGTCATCATTAGCATCACCATCAGATTTACCATTATCGTCGTCATCATCGTCGTCATTATCTTCATCACCATCATCACCATCCTCATCCTCATTATCCAACATCAACTAATCATCATCACCATCTTCATCATCATCGTCCAACATCAAATCATCATCATCACACACCACCACCACCACCACCACCACCACCACCACCACCACCACCACCACCATCATCATCATCATCATCATCATCATCACCATCACCATCATCATCATCATCATCATCGGTCATCACCGTCGTCGCCGTTGTCGTTGTCATTCTTGGCTGCAAGACAATCACAACACGTACTTCTGTCATGCTCGCAATCCTGACCATGATCATCACCCCTCCCACCCCCCCCCCCCCCCCCCCCCCCCCCCCCCCCCCCATCACCAGACTGTCGTAAATCATCCACTGCTTTAGCATTATCGCCAACATTGCCATTCGCATAGTTACTAGCATCACAAGTGACACCGGTCTGTCAGGCCAGGCACAGCGGAAGATTCGTGATTTAATGTGGGTGGTATTGTATTCCTGTATCGATTCCATGCTCAAGGCTACACACACGAAGTTACTGTTACAATTCAATTCAGTTCGGGATTTGCATAACAAAAACAGCCCCCCTCCCTTCCCCTGGAAGAACAGGAAATGTAACCATACCACAACTTGCAGATGTGCACCTGCAAAAATATTCACAGCATAAATTATTGATTACGCAATGAATTTCACAAATGATGGGTATAAAAATAGAAAGAGCATTCGCAATACAGGAAAACAACGAGTCAAAGTGATGTTTAGATACAAATAGTAGGCATCCATCAGTCTCGGAAGACTATGGAGTTCCGCTCTAGGTGTTTGTTCTGGTACAGATGTCAGTTGTGGCTGGCCAGTCCGACACGGGAATGTCAGACAGTCCCTATGGCAGAGTAAGGCACAGATGAAGTCTGACGCTGGTCTGTCTGTCTGGGCTGCAGCCTTTCTTCTCCTTCTCTTTGCCTTGTGCTGCTGAGCAAGTGTCTCTTCCAACTTGCAGAGACGTTTCTGCACAGTCTGTCTCCAGGCTGACTGTTCATGGGCTGTTGCTGCCCAGTTGTTCTGGTCGATGTTCAGGGCTTTTAAGGCCCTTTTGCACACGTCTTTGAATCACAGCTGTGGTCTGCCTGTGGGATGTTTCCCTGCACAAGTTCTGCATAGAGGAGGTCTTTAGGGATCCATCCATCAGCCATGCGTAATACATGACCGAGCCAGCGCACACCTCTCTGTTTCAGCAGCGTGTACATGCTGGTGCATCCAGCTCTTTCCTGGACAGTGCTGTTTGGGACCTTGTCCTGCCAGGTGATTTTCAGGATGCGTCGGAAGCAACGCATGTAAAAAGTATTGAGTTTTCGTTATTGTCCATCATGCAAAGTCCAGGACTACTCTGTCTGTCTTTCTGTCTGTATGTCTGTCTTTCTTTCTGTCTGTCTGTCTGTCTACTTCTCTCTCTGTCTGTCTGTCTGTCTCTCTGTGTGCCTCTGTAACTCTCCGTTTCTATATCTGCCTCCGTCCCTGTCTGTCTACATGTTTGTCTGTCTCTCTGTCTCTGTGTCTTTGTGTCTATCTCTCTCTGTCTCTCTCTGTGAATATCTCCCTATTCCCTTTGATTGTTTGGTTTGAAAAGATTACAAGCAGGAAGATGCAAAACCCTCCTCCTCCCCCCAAAAAAAACCACACAACAAAAACAAAACAAAAAACAACAACAAAACAGCAAAACAAATAAAAACCCAAACACACAACCAAGAAAGCAAAAACTGAGGAAAACCTGAATAGGAAATAATGACGTGAAGAAGCAGCTCTACGTGCTTTCTTTGCTATCAAAGTTGCCGACCATGTCTGCATTTACCATACATTTTCTCGTATATAATTTTTTTCTCCCCCTTTTTCTGTTTCTATCTGTACGGATATGACTTGTTATCTTTTTTGGATGATTGAGTATTCATACTGTAAAGAAGATGTTGTTTCTTCGGTCTTTTATCATTGCCAGTCGGTATATTTGTGTTCTTTTTTATTCCTTTGAATCTTGTGGGATATGCACAAAAACATCCCACCAGCATCAACAGCAACATGATATATGCATGTATGTATGTATGTATGTATGTATGTATGTATGTATGTATGTATGTATGTATGTATGTATGTATGCATGTATGTATGTATCTGTATATATATATATATATATATATAAATAAGATAAATATACATATATAAAGAGAGAGGAGATTTATATACATACATATATATACATATATATATATGCACACACATCTACCTATCTACCTATATATCTCTATCTCTCTCTATCTATGTATTTATCTCTCTCTCTCTATATATATATAATATATATATATATATATATTCCGTTACTGTGTGTCTGTTCTTTGTTTTTATATCTCTACAACTGTCAGTATCTCTGTTTAGCTGCCCAAGCAGGCTATTTGAAAGCCTCAGATTTCCTGTCTGCTTCTCTGTCTGTCTGTCAATCTGCCTGCTTATCTGGCGGTCTCCATCTCTGCCTATCTGTATATCTGTCTGTCTGTCCCTCTCTCTCTCCCCCCCCCCCCCCCCCCCCCCCCCCCCCCCCCCTGTCTCTCTCTCTCTCCTTCTCCACCTCTCCCTTCCTCCCCCCCCCACTCTCTCACTCCTCCTCCTCTCCCTCCTTCCTCCTCCTCCCACTCTCTCTCTCCTCCTCTCCCTCTCTTCTCCATCTCCCCCCCCCCTCTCTCCTCCTCCTCCTCTTCTCCCTCCTCCTCCCTCACCCCTCTCTCTCTCCTCCTCCTCTTCTCTCTCCCTTCCTCTCTCCTCCCTACACCCTTCTCTCTCTCTCTCTCTCCTCCTCTTTCTCTCCCTCCCCCTCTCTCTACCCCTCCCCTCTCCCCCTCCCCCCCTCCTCCCCCTGTCCTCTCTCTCTCTCCTCCTCCTCCCTCATCTCCCTCCCTCCTCCCCTTCCCTCCCCCCTCTTTCTCTCTCCTCCTTCTCCTCCTCCTCTCCCTCCTCCCTCCAGCCTCCCTCCTTCTCCCTCCTCCTCTCGTACCAGCCCCCACTCTCTCTCCTCTCTCTCTCTCTCTCTCTCTCCTCTCTCTCTCTTCTCTCTCTCTCTCTCTCTCCTTCCTCTCTGAGCAAAAAGATGGATAGCTTAAACTTCCCATATATGCGCCTTGTTAACTGCTGAGACAGAGGTATGAAGTCCATCAGGCTGAACTAAATACCCCATGGCATCCTGCATGAAAAATGCAGTGCAGCTTTCCGCCTTGAACTGTGTAAGGAGTTATAGTACAAGTCCAATGAAGTCAAGTTGAAATTATATGGTTGTGTATGTTTGTTTGTGTGTGTGTGTGTGTGTGTGTGTGTGTGTTTGTGTGCGTGTTTGTTGTGTGTGTGTGTGTGTGTGTGTGTGGTGTGTGTGTGTGTGTGTGTGTGTGAGAGAAGAGAGAGAGAGAGAGAGAGAGAGAGAGAGGAGAGAGAGAGAGAGAGAGAGAAGAAGGAGAGAGAGCGAGCGTTGTGTGTGTGGGGGAGGGGGGGGGGGGGGCTGGGTGGTGGTGGTGGTGCATAGGTGTGGGTTGTGAGTGTGTGTGTGTGTGTTTGTGCGTGTGGATAGATAGGTGTGTGTGTGTGTGTGGGGTGTGTGAGAGAGAGAGTGTGTGTGTGGTGTGTTTGTGTGTGTATGTGTGTGTATGTGTGTGCTGTGTGTGTATGTGTGTGTATTGTGTGTTCTGTGTGTGTTGTTAGTGTGTGTGTCTGTTGTGTGTGAGGGTGTTTGTGTGTGTCTGTTGTGTGTTGGTGTGTTGTTGTTAGTGTGTGTGTGTCTGTTGTGTGTGAGGGTGTGTGTGTGTGTGTGTGTGTTTTGTGAGTGAGAGTGTGTGTGTGTGTATGTGTGTGTGTGTGTGTGTGTCTGCGCGCGCGCGCGAGCGCGTGTTTAAAAATCATGCGCTTGAATTTGTATTCAGGCTTAAGAAAATGTGCTTTTTTCCCCCTAAACATCATGTTTTCAGGTTAGAAGCCAGACACAAAAAAACAAAAGACACTTGATAGGAAAAAGGGTAAGCGTCGATGACATAATTCTCATCAAACTGAATCGTGGTGCCTTCGTTAAACTATAGATAACCAGCCTAGCCTGTCACCTCTTCATAATTTGTAAATGATTAGTGTTAGCCAGTGTTATATCTGGAGAAATATGGAACGAAGGAAAACATGGATGCTTCAGTATTAACGAATCAGTGTTGATGCATTGCTTGTTTCTTCATATGATTTGATTGGTGTTTTCCGGTATGTCTGTTTGTTTGTTTATTTATTTGTCTGATGATATTCATCCTGATATGTGGCATACCGCTTACGTAACCGGTGATATCACATTACCTTATATTCCTTATTGGATAATACAGAGGTTATCCAGTGCCGATCGATAGATCAGCGACAGACACTGACGATGTTTACGTCAGCATCACGCCAGCTCAAACGTTATTCATTGAGCAAGTTATCTGTCTGCCTGCCTCTCTAGTAAGACAAGTCTCAAAGACAAAGGACAGTAATTAATTCCTTATCGCAGAGATGGTCTTTCCGCCCTTTTCTTCTTGCTTGAATGATATACAGTTATGATGCGGCAAAGAAGAAGAAGAAGAAGAAGAAGAAGAAGAAGAAGAAGAAGAGAAGAAGAAGAAGAAGAAGAAGAAGAAGAAGAAGAAGAAGAAGAAGAATTGTGTAGAAGAAAACTTGCGATGAAGAAGAAGAAGAAGAAGAAGAAGAAGAAAGAAGAAGAAGAAGAAGAAGAAGAAGAAGAAGAAGAAGAAGAAGAAGAAGAAGAAGAAGAAGAAGAAGAAGAAGCAGCATTGCGAAGAAGAAGAAAAAAGAAGAAGAATAATTGTATAGAAGAAAACTTGCGAAGAAGAAGAAGAAGAAGATGATGATGATCATCAACAACAACAACAACAACAACAACAACAACAACAACAACAACAACAACAACAACAACAACAATAATAATAATAACAGCAAGAGTAAAGCGATAAGTTGAACCTGGCAGAGAATGCTTTAAAAAAACAATGTTTTTATCAAACACAAAAAAACTGTGGAAACTGTATTGATGTGATCTTACTAATACAATATATTAGTTTTAAACTGATTATTTGAGAAATGATTACAAGAGCGCTAGTCAGTGGAGAGACCATCAAGCCATAGGTCCCTTTAGTTTCACTCTTGTAGCAAGCCAGCATTGATTTGTTATTTGCGAACAATGAGACACTAGTCCTACTCAGAAAGTTACATCACGCATCTTTTTCACACATTGTGTTATCAAGTCTAAGAGGTAAAGCAAAAGAGGGATAACTATTGTGTCATGTTTAAGAGATAAATCAAAATAAGAATAACTATTGTGTCATTAAATCAATGAGTTAATTTTTTTCATTATTCCCTAAATCAAAGAGAATAATAAAAATAAGAAAATATATTGTGTCATAAAGTTAATATGCTGTAAAAAAAAGTTAGAGATACACCAAAATAAGAATAATTATTGTGTCATCACGTTAAAGAGATAAACCAAAATAAGAAAAACTATATAGCCAGTTGAAAACAAGGAATTGAAAGGCAAGGTACAGACAATATTAACAGTAGGAAATGTTTCTTCTTTTCTTGTTTTAGTAAATGTAATGGGAAATGATTATGTAGAAAAACGCACATTGATGACAAACAGTTGTGTAGTGGAAAATAATGATATCATGTGTTTATCCCACAGCCAATGTTGGTTTGTTTTTTTCATTCAAGAATACTGGTATGGCTGGCACTGCTTGTGTATACTGAACATAGCATTACATTTTTTGCTGTTCTGTTGGAAGAATAATGTATGTGTATTATTGGTCATGCTACCATCAACACCTCAATAATTATCTTTCCTTGATTTGCTCAGTCAAAAACATCACAGTCATACCTGTCAAATTAAAGAAGTCAATCATCCAAGCAGCAAGGACCCCCCAAAACCAACAATGTTCAGTCATCTCTGGCGTGTTGCCTCCCTGAAGCTTTGCATTGATAATTCTCTGTGGTCCAGATTATGACAGGAAGAGGAGGCCAGGAATGGCTTGACCTGATGGAGTAGATACACCCCACCAGGGGGCCTCAGTATTGGGGGAAATAAGCCAAATCAGAGGTAGACAAGGAATCAAACCAAATGGATGTCCCCCATCTCCTCTCCCCAAACCCCTTGGGATATGAGGAGTAAGCTGAAGGGCTAGCCATGAGAGGTGAGGACGAGGTCAGAATAAAGGAAAGGGAAGGGGAGGTGGGGGTGTTGTACATTAGTGAGGCTCCACCACAATATGAGTCATTTTGCACCTGATCCATTTTATGCTAGGTGTCATTTTTAGGCAGAGTGGGGTCAAATTGTTGATTTTTTTGATACTTTGATTGATTATAAAGCTATAGCCACTCTTCTACCTTGTACTGAAGTATCAAGGAGTAACTTCATTTCTGTTTGCTTTACAAATGTGTTTGAATACAACTAATCCACCATTCTGACTAACCAATTACGATGCTTAACTTGTCAGTTTATTAAATTTTACTTCCTGCAGTCTATCTCTATCATTTCAATTTGTAATAACTCTTTATAGAAATGTCAAAAAAACTTGCAAAGAAGTATTGCGAAGAAGAAGACTTGCAAAGAAGATGAAGAAGGAGAAGAAGAAGAACAACAACAACAAAAACAACAAAAACAACAACAACAACAACAAGATGATGATGGTGATGAAGAAGGAGAGGAGCAATAAGAACAACAACAACAATAACAACATCATCAACAACAATAACAACAACAGCAAGAGTAAAGCAAAATGTTGAACCTGTAAGAGGATGTGTTATAAAACAATACTTTTATCTAACACAAGACTAACTGTGGAGACTGTTTAAAAGAAGTAACAGATGTATTGCTGTGATCTTAATAATACAATGTTTTAGTTTTAAACCATGCTTATTTCAGAAATGATTACAAGAGCGCTAGTCAGTGGAGAAAGACCATCAAGTCATAGACCACTTTAGTTTCACTCTTGTGGTAAACCAGCATTACTTTGTGATTTGCCAACAATAATGAAACACAAATCCTACTCACAAAATTACATCACACATCTTTTTCACACATTGTGTCATCCAGTCTAAGAGATAAAGCAAAATAGGGATAACTATTGTGTCATCATGTTTAGGAGATAAATCAAAATAAGAATAACTTTTGTCATAGTGTTAAAGAGATAAATTAAAATAAGAACAACTATATAGCCAGTTGAATACAAGGAATTGAAAGGCAAAGTACAAACAATAATAACAGTAGAAAATGTCCCTTCTTTTCTTGTTTTTGTAAATGCAATGGGAAATGATTATGTAGAAACACGCACATTGATGACAAAGAGTTGTGTAGTGGAAAATAATAATATAATGTGTTCATCCCAGCAGCCAATATTGGTTTGTTTTTTTCATTCAAGAATACTGGTATGTCTGGCACTGCTTGTGTATACTGAACATAACATTACATTTCTTGCTGTTCTCTTGGAAGAATAGTGCATGTGTATTATTGGTCATGCTACCATCAACACCTCAATAATTATTTTTGCTTGATTTGCTCAACAAAAACATCACAGTCATACCTGTCAAAACAAAGAAGTCAATCATCCAAACAACCATAACCCCCCAAAACCAACAATGTCGGTCATCTCTGGCATGTTGCCTCCCTGCAGCTTTGCATTGATAATTCTCTGTGGTCCAGATTATGACAGGAAGAGGAGGCCAGGAATGGCTTGACCTGATGGAGTAGATACACCCCACCAGGGGGCCTCAGTATTGGGGGGAATAAGCCAAATCAGATGTAGACAAGGAATCAAACCAAACTGATGGCCCCCCCCCCCCTCTCCACCAACCCCTTGGGATATGAGTAGTAGGCTGAAGGGCTAGCCATGAGAGGTGAGGGTGAGGTCAGAATAAAGGAAATGGAAGGGAGGTGGGGGTGTTGTAAATTAGTGACACTCCACCACAATATGAGGCGCTTTAAATCTGATCCACTTTTATGCTAGGTGTCATTTTTAGGCAGAGTGGTGTCAAGTTGTTGATTTTGATACTTTGATTGAGTATAAAGCTATAGCCACTCTTCTACCTTGTACTGAAGTATCAAGGAGTAATTTCGTTTCTGTTTGCTTTACAAATGTGTTTGAATACAACTGAGCCCCCATTTCTGACTATCCTATTAGATGCTTAACTTGTCAATTTCACTTTTTTTTAACTTTCTGCAGACTATCTCTATCATTTCAATTCGTAATAACTCTTTATAGAAATGTCCAAAGAAAATATGCTAAGAAGAATTGCAAAGCAGAAGAAGAAGAAGAAGAAGAAGAAGAAGAACAGCAACAGCAACAACAGCAACAACAAGATGATGATAGTGATGAAGAAGAAGAAGAGCAACAACAACAACAACAGCAAGAATAAAGCGATAAGTTGAACCTGTAAGAGAATGTTTTATAAAACAATGTCAAAATAAGTCAAAATAAGAAAAACTATATACCCAGGTAAATACAAGGAATTGAAAGGCAAGGAACAGACAATGTTCACAGTAAAAATGATTTTTGTCTATTTTAGCAAATGTAATGGGAAAGGATTATGTAGAAAACGTACATTGATGACAAACAGTTGTGCAGGGAAGAAAAACAATATCATGTTTTCATCCAAACAGCCAATATCCGTTTTCGTTTTCTTTTCAGAATATGTGTATGCATAGCAACTTTTTTGCATATACTTAACATAACACTATGTGCCATTCTTTTTACTTGGGAAAAAGTGTATCTGCAGACATTCTTGGTCATGATACCATCCATATCTCAATAACTATTTTGCCTTCATTTTGTCAATCAAAAAAAATCACAGTCATATGTGTCAAATTAAAGAAGTTAATCATCCAAGCAACCCTGACCCCCCAAAACCAACACTGTCAGGTCATCTCTGGCGTCTTGCCTCCCTGCAGCTTTGCATTGATAATTCTCTGTGGTCAAGATTATGACAGGAAGAGGAGGCCAGGAATGGCTTGACCTGATGGAGTAGATACACCCCACCAGGGGGCCTCAGTATTGGGGGAAATAAGCCAAATCAGAGGTAGACAAGGAATCAAACCAAACAGATGCCCCCTCCCCCCCTCCCCCATCCCCTTGGGATATGAGGAGTAGGCTGAAGGGCTAGCCATGAGAGGTGAGGGTGAGGTCAGAATAAAGGAAATGGAAGAGTGGGGGTGTTGTAAATTAGTGATGCTCCACCAGGATATGAGTCACTTTGCACCTGATCCACTTTTCTGTTAGGAGCCGATTCTTTAGGCAGAGTGGGGTCAAGTTGTGGATTTTGATACTTTGATTGGTTATAAAGCTATAGCCATTCTTCTACCTTGTACTGAAGTATCAAGGAGTAATTTCGTTTCTGTTTGTTTTACAAATGTGTTTAAATTCAACCAAGACCCCACTCTCACTACCATTTAGGATGCTGAAATTGTCAGTTTTTAAATTTTTTGTCCCTTCAATTTGTAATACTCTTTTTAGAATTGTCCGATTTTTCAATCTGCCTTTTTTTGGTATTGGATAGCTTTTTAAAAAATTTATTCCAGATTAATAACATGTCATCACTAGATATTTTCTTCTGGTGCAATGTGACTCATTATGGGGTGGATAGTCACAACAATTATTTTTTATTATTGTTAAATGGTTCTGGTTCAGTTCATCTTGAAAGGTTTGTTTTTCACTTTCCTTGGTTTTATTTTTTTTTTGCTTTTTGGTGTTTTTTCCTTCTTTAATCTCGATCTAGTCCAATCCAAACCTGTTGTTTGTAGCCCCACCGACCACAGAGGTCATCCATACTACTTGTTTGGTTGGTTCATTTGTTGGGTCCTTGTTTGTCTTTGTATTTCTGTGGTCATGTTGTTGTTGTTGTTGCTGTTGTTTGGTTATCTGGTTAAATAGCTGGATGATCGGTGCAGTTGTTTTGGGCTGGCTGGTTGTTTGGTTGTTGGGTGGTTGTTGGTTGTACCTGTTTTAGGGGGTTCTTTTGTTGTTTGGGGACGGGATAGCTCAGTGGTCGGAGCACTCGCTTTCCCCCAGCCAAGTTAAGCAGCGTCGAGCGTGGTTACCAGTTGGATGGGTGACCGTTTGCGCGCCTTGGCTTCAGTACAGTTCCCCCAGTTCACCCAGCTGTAAATGGGTACCTGCCCTCTTTAGGGTCAGGGAAGGTAAAGCAGCGAGGGAGAGGAGATGGGCGCCGCCCTCAATATGCTGGCCCTAGAGAAGTGAGGTCTCTGACGCCTCGCTCCCCTACGACCTTATAGGTTATGGGACTCCTTTACCTTTACCTCCTTTGTTGTTTATTTTCATGAGGGGGAATAGGACTTTGCTCGGCTGCTTGCCTGTTTCAATAGTTTGCTGGTTGGCTGGCTAACTGGCTGAATATTTGAAAATCATTTGCTAGCGAGTTTTTTTTTAATTGTATTTAAATGACTAAATTATATACACAAAAATGCTGCAGTTAAGAGACAACATTTAACACACAGAGAGAGAGAGAGAGAGAGAGAGAGAGAGAGAGAGAGAGAGAGAGAGAGAGAGAGAGAGAGAGAGAGAGAGAGAGAGAGAGAGAGAGAGTCAAGCGAGTTAGGTCACAACATATATATATGATGCCGTTTCTGAACTACATGTCTGTTCTTTCTTCAAATGACCGAGGTACAAAAAAATTAACAAACTGTGGTATGACACGTACTTAAAACAATAACAACAACAAAACTCAAAGTTAGAGAAGCATCATAACATTCTTAAGTTGTCACCCCAAAAAACTTTGTACCTATAAAATATTTACAGTTCCTGGGCACTTAAGTGGATTACTTTTGCGCACACTAAGACACTTTCCTTCTAAATGGTTGATGGTATACCCTGATGACATTGTGCTTTTTTGCAGAAGTCATTCTGAATTATGCAAGTACAATCGGCTTTACCTATGGCCGCTGTGTAAATGAAACTCCTCCAAACAACAGGCAAGTATTTGGTTTAAATTGTCTTTGAAATTTTATTGATTAAATATATACTGGTGTCTTCTGATCTCATGCTATGCCCAGTTTTGATTCTTCTGGGTTGATTTTGAACCTGTACATTTCTGTAGCCAAGTACATAGGGGACTGGATAGCTCAGTGGTTGGAGCACTCGCTTTTCCCTGCTAAGGTTAAGCAGCATTGAGCATGGTTACCACTTGGATGGGTGACTGTTTATGCGCCTCAGCTTCAGAACAGTTCCCCACTTATCCAAGTTGTACATGAGTATCTGTCCTCTTTAGGGTCAGGAAAAGTAAAGAAACGAGAGGGAGGAGATGGGCGCCGCCCTCGATATGCTGGCCCCTTGAGAAGTTGAGGTTGCGGATGCCTCACTCCCCTATGACATATAGGTTATGGGACACCCTTGACCTTTTATACTTTCTGCAGATATATAGATATCTGGTTCAAATCTCACTGTGGTTATGATAGCCATGTTAATAATTAAAAAAAACCCACCTTTGCTGTTTGTTGGCTCCATTTCTGACATTATTCCATAGGTGATACCGGTTAACATATTGTTATGCACAGTTTTCTTTTACAAAATGACTGTCACTTTGACCTCTGTGTGTGTGAGTGTGTGAGTGTGTGTGTGTGTGTGTGTAGAATTTCCCATGTTATTCTCACAATAATTGTGATGACTAAATGTGTCAGAAATGCGTGTGTGTGTGTGTGTGTGTGTGTGTGTGTGTGTGTGTGTGTGTGTGTGTGTGTGTGGTGTGTGTGTGCGTGTGCGCGCACCTAGAACACTATGTGTTATTCCCACAATTGTAAAGATTAAAGTTTTCAGGATTCTAGAGAGCTCATGAATATTTCAAAAGGCTGTTTTTGTGCGTTTATGATTGGTTAGGATGCTTATTAAAACCAGTAACTGAGAATCCATTGTTTCCCGAGGAAGAAAATTGAGAAACGATCATTGCAAATGATCTGTTACATCTTCCTTATGATCAGAGATCGGTATCATAAAATGTGTGATTGGGATCTACTGCGTATGGAACAAAATTCATTTCAAATTGCAAGGTACGTTTTGCGGGTCTTTCTTTTGCTGTTTCGACAAGATGTAATATGGTGTATGGTATTTATGTCGCGCTGAATCTTGTAAAGATTAAAAGCATTCCACTTTCAATTTAACAGTTCAGAATCAATTTTGAGTTTTGGGCTACCGCCAACTGTTCAAGGAGCTTTTCGCCTTGGAGTTAACATCAGGACCGACTGACTGTACATCCTCACGAGACTGCACACCAAGGCCCGTGTACAAACACGCAGTTTTTATGTCTTCTAGTAAATGTTTTTTAATGGGTTTTTTAGCATTGTGTTCACAATTGATGAGAGTGTGAGCCATTTGTGCTGGTAAGAATGAATAGCCACCCCAAAAAACAACAACAAACAAACAAACAAAAAACTATCAGAAAACAAAAACAAAAAACAAACACCCATCCAAACCCCAAAACAAATAAAACCCAAAGAAAATAAAACCCAAGCCAAAAACACCCCCCCCCCCCCCTGAAAACAACGAAAACAACCACACAACAACTAAAACAACCAAACGCTATTATACATTTTTCTTTATTAGTCACTTGTCTCATATTCAAACAGCTCCCCAAAGTTGCAATGCTGTTAACTTCACAGTGGCAAAAACTGTCCCAAAGGCACTAGTCCCACTATCAGTGAGCTTCAGACTTCCAGTCCAGAACCAATCTCTCTGTTTCTCTGTCTCTGTCTCTGTCTCTTTGTGTGTGTGTGTGTGTGTGTGTGTGTGTGTGTGTCTTTCTCTCTGTCAATTTGTCTTTCTCTCCATCTGCCTGTCTGTCTGTCTGTCTGTCTGTCTGTCTGTCTATCTCTCTCTCTCTACACACAGATACACTTACACTTACACACACTCACACACACATTGTTTTCCATATATATATACATACATAAATACATACACCACACAACATTCTTTCTATGTCTGGATGTCTGGACAGATGAAACCAAGTTTTCTTCTCAGTGTTTCCATTAGTCATTGACGTCTACTGGAGTTTACTCAACGAATAAGTTACCGCCATCAAGAATGGCAATTATACTGTCGTTTGAGAGACGAAGTGAGGGTTGTCACCTGTAAGTGGGCTGTTCACTCAGTCTGGGTCTTGTGATTCAGCTCTCATTTTTGTCGTCTGGAAAGGGTCGATAGTGCTAGGTATTGATCATGTGACTAAGGCACTCTTCCAGCTGCTTTAGGCGCTTTTCACCATATGCTGTAGTGTAATTTGTCCTTTGTGGCATGATTGAAATGTTGATTTGACTTGGCTACCCTATTCTCACTGTCTGATGTCTTCGCTGTAAAACATGTTGTTTTTTTCTCATCAGGTTGCTGATTGATTATGGAAAGGCTTAAAGCATGTTTTCTTTGTTATTGCTAATGTGTGTGTGTTTTATTTTATTTATTTATTTATTTATTTATTCTTTTATATCGAAGATAATGGAATAAGCACTCATGTGTTTTTTTACATCTAGTCCCTGTGTGTATGCGATTTTATAAATTTTGTCATCTGTTTCCACCGGCACACAATGGCCTACTCTTCCGAAAATCAGACTAGGATTTAAAGTGTGCCCAAGACGTTCTGCATGGGTCCGAACATGGGGCCTCGGTTTATAGTCTCATCCCAAGGACTTTGACGTGTGTGTGTGTGTGTGTGTGTGTGTGTGTGTGTGTGTGTTTTATTTTATTTATTTATTTATTCTTTTATATCGAGGATAATGGAATAAGCACTCATGTGCTTTTTCACATCCAGTCCCCGTGTGTATGCAGTTTTATAAGTTTTGTAATCTGTTTCCACCGGCACACAATGGCCTACTCTTCCGAAAAGTGGAACAGGATTTAAAGTGTGCGCAAGACGTTCTGCGTGCGTTCGAACACGGGACCTCGGCTTATAGTCTCATCCAAGGACTTTGACGTGTGTGTGTGTGTGTGTGTGTGTGTGTGTGTTGTGTGTGTGTGTGTGTGTGTGTGTGTGTGTGTGTGTGTGTGTGTGTGTGTGCATGTGTGTATGTGTGTATGTGTGTTTAGATCCTTCCCCATATATTTGGTCATAACCTTGTGAGGCTCTTTTTGTTTGTTTGTCTGTTTTTCCATGTTCGTTAGTTGGAGCTTAGAGGTTTACCAAAGGTGAGATTTTGTGTCTGCCGCTGTTTTATTACCCATCACTAAGGTAGACGTGTCCTGACTTCGGGGTTCATGTCTGACCACAATACCTGTGTGCATATTCTATTTCTCTCTTTCTTTCTCTATCTATCTACCTACCCATCAACCTCTCTATCTATTATCTATCTATCCGTCTATCTATGTGACTGTCTATCTTTCTATCTATCTACCTACTTACCTATCTATCTATGTATGTATCTATATCTTTATCTGTCTATCACTCTCCTATCTCTATCTCTCTATCTATGTTTCTAGGTATGCATGTATGTATGTATCTGTCTCTTTATGAGCTTGTCTATCTCTCTGTCTACCTGTCTATCTCTCTCTATATATATCTCTGACTCTTTCTCTCTCTATCTATCTATATCTATCTATCTATCTATCTATCTATCTATCTATCTATCTAGCTATCTAGCTATCTATCTATCTATTTATCTATCTATTTATCTTTCTCTCTATCTATATATCTATATATCGATCTATCTATCTGTTTGTCTGTCTGTCGGTTTGTTTATCTGCTATCTATCGATTCAGCTACCTATGTACATCTCTACCTATTTATTTATCTACCTATCCATGTATCTCTCTCTCAAAAGAAAAAATACATACATACATCACACAACTTTCCCCTGTTTGTCTGGATAGAACAAACCAGGTTTTCTTGTCAGCATTTCCATCAGTCGTTGACATCTACTGGAGTCTACTCAAAGAATAAGTTACCGCCATCAAGAATGGCAATATTACTGTCACTGGAGAGATGAAGTAAGGGTGGTCACCTGTAAGTGGGCTGTTCACTCAGTCTGGGTCTGGTGATTCAGCCCTCATTTTTGTCATCTGGAAAGAGTCGATGGTGCTGGGTATTGGTCGTATGACTAAAGCAATCTTCTGGGTGCTTTGGGGTCTTTTCATCATATTCCATAGTGTATTTTGTCCTTCGTGGGATGATGGAAGTGTTGATTTGACTTGACTACCCTATTCTCACTGGCGTGTTAATTGTAAAACATGTCGTTTTTTTCCCATTAGTTTGCTTATCATTTATGGAAAGGCTTAAAACATGTTTTCTTTGTTGTTGAATTTGTTGTTGTTGTTTTGTGTATGTGTGTGCTTGTGGTTGTGTGTGTGTGTGTGTGTGTATGTGTGTTTGTGTGTGTTTGTGTGTGTTTAGACGCTTCCCCATTATATTTTGTCATAACATTGCAAGGCTCTGTTCACTTGTTTGTCTGTTTTTCCCTGTTCGTCAGTTGGAGCTTAGATGTTTACCAAAGGTGATATTTGGCGTTAGTGATCCTTTCTTTTCACTCATCACTAAGGTAGCCATATTCTGACTTCAGGGGTGATGTATCAACACAATACCTGTCTGCATATTATATTTCTTTCTTTCTCTATCCACCTACCATGAATGTGATGCGTATGAGGATCTACGTGCTAAATTTCTAAAAGAATCAGCCAAGCTTCTGTTTCATGCATTACTCAGGGCTACAAATCCAAATCACACGCACAATTTATCCAGGTTCGTGTTCCATGCAATTAACAGAAGAAAAAACTTTATTTTGGAAACATTGATTTAAATGTTGTGTTGCTATAATTTAATGAGAAGGGCCATGGAGCAATTATTTTGTATGTGTGTGTGTGT
>CM054162.1:14944670-14952170 GCA_028751875.1 Rapana venosa
TGTGTGTGTGTGTGTGTGTGTGTTTAGACCCTTCCCCATTATATTTTGTCATAACTTTGCATGGCTTTGTTCGCTTGTTTGTCTGTTTTTCCCTGTTCGTCAGTTGGAGATTAGAGGTTTTTCCAAAGGAGATATTTTGCGATTGCAACCGTGTTTTTTGTTGTTTTTTGTACTCATCACTAAGGTAGCCATATTCTGACTTCAGGGGTGATGTCTCAACACAATATCTGTGTCCATAGGCTATTTCTTTCTTTCTTTCTTTCTCTATCCACCTACCTATCTACATATCTATATATCTATATTCCCATCTATCTATCTATCTACCTACCTATCTATCTATCTATCTCTCTCTCTATCTATATATCTATCCATCTATCTATCTACATGTATACCTGTCTACCTATCTATATATCTATCTATATGTCTATCTCTCTCTATGTATCTATGCATGTAAGCAGGTATGTATGTATGGGCCTATCCATTTATGTGCTTGTCTCTCTCTGTCTATCTGTCTATCTCTCTCTCTCTCTCTCTGTCTCTCTGTCTCTCTCATTCTCTTTATCTATCTCACTATCTATGTACCTACAGAAGAACTGAAAATCCCCTAAGACAGGTGTCCCTATGGTGGTTCGATCCAGGGCCGTCAGATCACGAGCACAACGCTCTAACCATTCCGTTATTCTGCTGCTCAAAGCGTTTGTTGTTGTTGTTATTGTTGTTGTCGTAGTCGTCATCGTTTTTCTCGTTCTTCTTGTTCATGTTCTTGTTGTTGTTGTTTTTTTTTTCTATCTTCTTCTTCTTCTTCTTCTTCTTCTTCTTCTTCTTCTTCTTCTTCTTCTTCTTCTTCTTCTTCTTCTTCTTCTTCTTCTTCTTCTCTCTTCTTCTTCTTCTTCTTCTTTCTTCTTCTTCTTTCCTTCTTTGCATTCTTCATTCTTCTCGCAGTTTTTCTTCGCAATTCTTTTTCTTCTGCGTCGTCGTAATTCTTCTTCGCAATTCTTTGAAATTCTTCTTCGCAATTATTCTTCGCATATCTTCTTCCTCGCAATTCTTCCTCGCAGTTCTTCTTCGTAATTCCTCTTCGCAATTCTTCTTTGCAATTCCTCTTCGCAATTCTTCTTCGTAAATCTCCTTCATAGCACTTTTTCTTTGCAAGTCTTTGCAATTAAAAAAAAATCTTCTTCTTTTCAATCTTTTTTTTCTCTAAAAGAAAAACAACACATTTAGCTTCACCGCCACTTGCAGGCATAAATCTTTTGAAGACAGTACTTGTCACTGTGCACTTAAATACAATTACGAAATCAACATTTATCTTTCTGCTTGATTATTACAGATAAACTGATCAACCATCCAATAATAACACCCAAAATATCCGGACAACGGCAGTACAGTGCTGGGTGGTCTCTGACTCGGAGGCTCCCTGCAGCTTTGCATTTAGTAAATCTCTGTGGTCTAAAAGCAGGTCAGAAAGAGACTAAGACTGGCTGACCACGATGGAGTAGAGATAAGTTAACTGAAAAGCCGTAGCTTTTTGGAGGTAAGATCAAATAACGGTGGAAAAGCCACGGTAACGTGTCTTATATTCTCTACAGGGGGATGGGGGGAGGAACGGGGGGGGGATAAACAGCAGATTGAGATGCAGATTGGAAGTAGAAAGGTGAGAGGGTAAGGTTACACTTAAGGGTTAGCTTCCGGGTCACGTAGAGTGTCAGAAAAAAATGCTAGTTTTTACACATTTTGTAAAGCATGAAAAATGCACTGTGGTAGTTGTTGGGTTTCTTTGGAGTTGAGGCCATAAATCAACACCAGGTAGTGATGAGAAAGTAGAGAGTGATTATCAAATGAGGATTGCTTGTAGTTTCTACAGTGTTGACCCCGCGCGTACATATTGTGCTGAGGCAGCTAGTAGATACAAAGGGCTGAAGGGGTACACAGTGTTTTCTAAATTTTATTTTTGAAAGTTCAAACCTACTAAATTTGTTGGTAATAATAATAAATAATAATAATATAATAATAATAATAATAATAATAACAATAATAATAACAATAATAATACTAACGTATGGAATTTAATAACGCTGAATCTTGTAAAGCAACAAATCAAAGCGCTCAGATTACTTTTTTCCACCGAGGATAATGGAATAAGAACTCATGTGCCTTTTTTTTACATCCAGTCCCTGTATGTATGCGATTTTGTTATGTTTGTCATCTGTTCCCACTGGCACACAATGGCCTACTCTTTCGAAAAGCGGAGCAGGATTTAACGTGTGCGCAAGATATTCTGCATGCGTTCGCACACGAGGCCTCGGTTTATAGTCTCATCCGAACGACTTTGACATTCAGTTCGATTTTTTGGGGGTCAAACTGGGTAGAAAGGGCGAGGTTGGGAATTGAACCCAGAATCTCACAGTTTACTTGTTGGCAGGCCAACGTCTTAACCACCCTGACACCTTCCTTCCTGTCCTAAGTTTAGAGTCAGGGGCTAGGATTTTACAAAAAAAAGTGTTTTTTTATGTTGTGGTTGCCTTAGTACGTGCAGTACGGATGTCAGAGTAGGAATTATATGAAAATAGCAGGTAAAGTACGATAATCTAACCGTCATGTGTAACCTGTAAGAGTTGAGAGAAGGTAAAAGCCATTACGGTAGGTACAACCTGGTTTGCAGAGCACTGGATTGTGGTAGTTTCTTTTAGCGTTTATTTTCCTTATCTTGATAGTTGATTGGCTTGATGATTGGGTGGCTGGCTGGATGAATGGCATAATGGTACTTTGCGGATTCGTCTGCTAAAAGATCAACACGTTTTTGACTGATTGATTGGCTCGCTAGTTGATTAAGTTCTGGATTTTCGGATTGCTGTTGTTTGTTGGTTTTCGTGGGTGGAAGCATTGGTTTGGTTCGTTTTGTTTGTTAAGATGTTGGTAGATTTGATGTTTTTTTGTTTGTTTTTTTGGTTGGTTGGTTGGTTGGTTATTGTGGTTTTTTTGGGGTGGCTCAACGAAAGGTTTATTTAGTAGTGTTATCAAGGTTTTACATTTGCTTTGTTTTTGTTTTAACCGATAACATAAATGTAGAAAATTATTGAAAGTATCATATGAAGAAATATACTGCAAGTATATAGTTTCCCATTATTCGTGCTTGAGTGTTTCGCAGTCACCACTTTAAGCTAGAGCAGCCTTCCATTCTTCTTCTTCTTCTTCTTCTTTCTTCTTCTTCTCTTCCTTCTCTTCTTCTTCTTCTTCTTCTTCTTCTTTCTTCTTCTTCTTCTTCTTCTTCTTCCTTCTTCTTCTTCTTCTTCTTCTCTTCTTCTTCTTCTTCTTCTTCTTCTTCTCTTCTTCTTCTTCTTCTTCTCATTATTATTATTATCATATTATTATTATCAATAGTAGCAGTAGCAGTAGTAATAGCTGCAGCAGCGGCAGCAGCAGCAGCAGCAGTAGCAGTAGAAGTAGTAGTAGCAGTAGAAGTGGTAGTAGTAGTAGTAGTAGTAGTAGTAGTAGTAGTAGCAGTAGTAGTAGTATTAGGAGCAGTAGTAGTAGTGGTAGTGGCAGCAGTAGCAGCAGCAGCAACAGCAGCAGCAGCAGCAGCACTAGTAGTAGTAGTAGTAGTAGTAGTAGCAGCAGCAGCAGCAGCAGCAGCAGCAGCAGCAGCAGCAGTGGTAATTGACGTCTCATCTGTTGTGATGCTCTTGTCCTGCCATACCCACGCCGCTCATTTCAATCTCTCTGCCTCAGCCACACCCAGATGTGTTATGTCTCACCCTAGGGTTCAGATATCCACAGGGAGGCCATCAATGTCAGGCCGCCATTGGGCCACCAGCCAGAAGAGCCGTACACTGTTACTGGGTAACATTAGAGATGTTTAGTGCTGCCTGTTCTGAGCTAAATTAAGCAGGACGTTCCCTCCTCAGCCCCCTTGTTACAACAGTACTAGCTCAGTCACGGAGCCAGACTGAAGGAGACACTACCCCGGGTGGCAAACCACCCCGAAGTCCCCCACCCCCACACCCACACCCAACGCCCTTCTATCGTAAACCTCCAGCCCCAAAAAGGTCTGACAGAAACTCACCACAGGCACAGAAGTGTATGGGGACACGAAAACCGAGGTCACCTTGATACTAGAGCAACTGTTGCCACCGAACTACTGACGATCTTACTTTATTGCATGGTGATCAGTGGGGAGGATGCCATGATGCCGTTATGGAAGTGTGTCTGCTTTAAGACGACTTGACAGGGCTGAACTCATCATTTGTTATCTTGTTATCTGACTCCACCCCCCCAAAAGTCCTTCGGATGAGACTATTAACCGATGTTCCGTGTGCGAACGCACGCAGAACACGTTAATTAAAACCCGTTCCGCTTTTCGGCCATTGTGTGCCGGTGAAAACGGATGACACAGTGTACAAAACTGCATACACACAAAGACTAGATGTAAAAAAAGAAAAAGCACATGAGTTCTTATAGCATTATCCTCGGAGAAAAAGTTAAATGAATAAAATAAAATAATATATCTCAGCGTCAGCCGAGTCCGAGAGATACATACACCTGCAGTGTTGGTCAGGTAATTTGAGCAACACTCTCAAATTGCATCCGTAAAGCGGATCAAGCTCGACAGTGTAGTCCCAGTCTTCCCAATGAGCCCACAGCACACTCACTCTGGGTAGGAGCCTGACGGAGTCAAACCATAATCAATCCCTATAGCTCTTCAGGGAGTTGAACCCACCACCTTCCAGTCCGTAACCCAAGATGCTAAATACTGAGCCATGGCGGTTGATTTAAAAAAAAAAAAAACAACATCACAACTTCTGATATCAATCTTGTAGTAAACCATGTCATTCGTATACCAAAAAAAACACACACAAAAACATCCAAACTTTTTCACATATTTTCAAGGTTCTTAAGCTTTTCACAGGTGCAGACAGTGCAGACGCATGCATCACAGGGCCATTAATAAGGTCTGTGTCAGTGTAGCGTCAGCTAGGACGTTTCCTAGAAACTGTAAGCATCTATCTGCATGTCTGAACTCTACATAGTCTGGATTTGTTTTTCTGTTTAAGTCAGAAGAGGTGAGGACTTCCGAAGTAGAAGAATTGTGAAGAAGAAGAAAAAAATTGCGAAGAAGAAGAAATGCGAAGAAGAAGAATCGCTAAGAAAAAGAATTGCATAGAAATAGAAGAAGAATTGCGGAGAAGAAGAAGAATTGCGAAGAAGAAGAAGAAGAAGAAGAAGAAGAAGAAGAAGAAGAAGAAGAAGAAGAACAACAACAACAACAACAACAACAACAACAACATCAACAACAACAATTGCGGAGATAAAGAATTTCGAGGAGGAAAAATGGTGAAGAGGAAAAAAAAAGAAGATGAATTGCAAAGAGGAAGAAAGCACCGCCAACAACATCAGCATCAGTAATAGCAAATATAACAGCAACGACAACATCACGAGACAACAACAGATGCTACATTTTCACTAAGAGATTCCAAAGAGCATTAACAACAACACATAGTTTTCAAGGCGGACAATCGACTCATCTTTATGCATAAGTCGTTCTTCACACTGCCACCCTTCCCGAACCCTACAAAATACAGATGCACAAGAAAATAATGTAGGCATTATGCATGTATGCAAGTGTGGTATTGTTTCGAATATTTCCTTTGCTGCCATTGAAAAAGAATAAAGTGGACGGGAACTAGCAAACGGAGGTGTGCAATGATGTGCCCGTAAAATATTTCAACTTCTTCGTGGCATTTTTTTTTCTCCTGTTTTCGCTTTTTTTCTTTTCTTCTTGTTCTTGTTTTGTTGTTGTTGTTGTGGCTATAGTTGTTTGTTGTGGCGTGTTGTTGTTGTAAGTTTTAATCTTCTTCTTCTTGATTTTTTTTTGCAGTTTCTTCTTCTTCTTCGCAATTCTTCTTTTCTTCTTCTTCTTCTTCTTCTTCTTTTTACTTTATCCTCTTCTTTCGAATTCTTCTTCTTCTCTTCTTCTTCTTTGGAATTCTTCTTCTTTTTCTTCGCAATTCTTCTTCTTCTTCTCTTCTTCTTCTTCTTCTTCTCTTCTTCTTCTTCTTCTTCTTCTTCTTCTTCTTCTTCAATTCTTCTTCCTCTTCTTCTTCGCAATTCTTCTTCTTCTTCTTTTTCTTCGCATTCTTCTTCTTCTTCTCTTCTTCTTCCTTCTTCTTCTTCTTCTTCTTCTTCTTCTTCTTCTTCTTCTTCTTCTTCTTCTTCGCATTCTTCTTCTCTTCTTCGCATTCTTCTTCCTCTTCTTCTTCCATTCTTCTTTCTTCGCATTCTTCTTTTCCAATTCTTTCTTCGATTCTTCTTTCGCAATTCTTCTTCTTTTCTTCTTCTTCTTCTTCTTCTTCTTCTTCTTTCTTCTTCTTCTTCTTCTTCTTCTCTTCTTCTTCTTCTTCGCAATTTCTTCTTCGCATTCTTCTTCGCATCTTCTGTCTCTTCTTCTTCTTCTTCTTGTTCTTGTTCTTGTTCTTCTTCTTCTCTTCTTCTCCTCTTCTTCTTCTTCTTCTTCTTCTTCTTCTTCCTTTTTTCTTCTTCTTCTTCTTCTTCTTCTTCTTCTTTCTTCTTCTTCTTCTTCTTCTTCTTCTTCTTTCTTCTTCTTCTTTCTTCTTCTTCTTCTTTTCTTCGCAATTCTTTCTTCTTCTTCGTTCTTCTTCTTCTTCTTCTCTTCTTCTTCTTCTTCTTCTTCTTCCTTCTTCTTCTTCGGAATTCTTCTTCTACGGAATCTTCTTCTTCTTCTTCGAATTCTTCTTCTTCTTCTTCGAATTCTTCTTCTTCTTCTTCTTCGATTTCTTCTTCTTCTTCTTCTTCTTGCATTCTTCTTCTTTCTTCATTCTTCTTCTTTTGCAATTCTTCTTCGTTCTTCTTTTGCCATTCTTCTTCTTTCCTTTCTTCTTCTTGCAATTCTTCGCATTCTCTTTTCAATCTTCTCCTTTGCAATTCTTCTTCTTCTGCTAATTACTTCTCTTCTTCTTCAATTCTTCTACTTCTTCATAATCTTCTTCTTTTTGCTGACTTCATTCTCAGCTTCTTCTCTCTTCATCATCTTCCCTTCGCTTCTCTTCTTCTTCTTCGTCTTTTTCCAATTCTTTTCGCATTCTTTTTTGCTCTCCTTTCTCTATCTCTTCTCAATTCTTGCATTCGCAATTCTCTGTTTAGCAATACTGATTCTCGAATCTGGGCCTTCTGTCCTTATCGGATGGTTGGAGAACAAGCTGTCTGGGAGTCTCTGCAGGTCTATAGTCTGGCCAGATAATGGAACACGGTGAAAGAGGAGAAACATGATAGTCTCTACAGAGGCATAAAATCCCGGACTTTAAGAAAATGGCAGTTAGACTGATGCTGCGGCATGGGAAAAGGCACACACTATTTCAGGATTGCTTTGGTTAGCAAAACTAATCGCATGAGCTGTTCTATATCGTCCAAAAAATGCCGTAGGACCATTTGTAGAGCTTCTGGCTTCAGTGGAGAGGCAGCAAACTAAAGTGGGTACGGGCACGT
>CM054162.1:14992170-14994670 GCA_028751875.1 Rapana venosa
TGCTATGGAAGTGCATATGCTTTGAGACTACTTGACAGGGTTGTACTCTACGCTTACTATCATAATGATTTTATCCCGGCGTCAACCGGGCCCGAGAGAAACAGACACCTGCAGTGTTGGTCAGGTAATTTGAGCAACACTCTCAAACTCTCAGACGGGGGCCATAGTTTCTTCTCTCAGTCGGAAGTTGTTGTTGATGTTGTCTTCAATTTAACATCTGTTCACTCTAAGTGGTATTAGACGAGGAAAATAGAAAGTGTAAAGGAGTTTAAAGAAGGGAGAAGAAGGAGTGGAAGGAGAAAGGATAAACAAATAGCATCCGTGTTGGGGATGGGGGTGGAGAAAAAAACCAACAACAACAAAACCCAACAGCACACCTAGAAAAGTAATAATGATAATACTCTTAAACAGGAGCAAACTTTAAACTCAACAATGTAGAAAAACGAAATAGCAATAATGTAACTACAATAAACATTCAAGAGGACTATGCAATAAACATCTAGCAATGGCAAAGGCTAACTTTGAATTTTCAATATATTTTCCAGAGACTGTTCAGAAAATGTAGGCCAAAAAAGTTTGTACAATAGAGCACTCAAATATGATATGAGTATTGGAAATACGATCTCCACATGGACATCTGACATGTTTACAAAATTTTGTAAGGAATGCATTTAACTTCATTCTAAAATGAACCCTTTTCACAGTTATAAAACGCGAATCTATTTGAAAAGAAGTCATTAACCAAAAATATGAGACGTCGGAAGTCTCTCAACAAAAGCGCAAGTCATGGTCATCTAGATGGGGACAAAAAATGTAATTGACAAAAAATCGGGATGGAATTCAGCAGCTTCAACCTCCTCATCCTGTATATTGCTATGCTGGACAAGTTCAACCACCAACATCCTACATTGCTAACGTCACTGAAATCAGTGGGTTTGGAGGGCTACAGGAGATGATCGTAGAATTCAGCACAGAGAGAGAAGGGAGAGAGAGAGAGAGAGAGAGAGAGAGAGAGAGAGAGAGAGAGAGAGAGAGAGAGAGGGAGAGAGGGGGGGAGGGAGGGGGAGAGACAGAGAGAGACAGAGAGATACATAGAGAGAGCGGGAGAGAGACAGAGAGAGAGGGGGAGAGAGAGAGACAAAGACAGAGAAACACAGAGAAAGATACATAGAGAGAGACACTGAGAGAGAGACACTAAGAGAGAGGTAGAAAAACAGAAAGAGAAAGAGACATACATACATACAGACAGACAGACAGACAGAGAAACTGAGAAAAAGACAGACAGATAGACAGACAGACAGAAAGACAGACAGAGACAGAGAGAGACAGAGATATGGAGAGAGAGAGAGACATAGATTGAGACAGAGAGACAGAGAAAGACAGAGAGAGACGCAGAGAAAAATACATAGAGAGAGAGACACTGAGAGAGAGACATTGAGATGAGAGAGAGACACTCAGAGAGAGAGAGAGAGAGTAAGAGAAAGACAAAAAAGAGAAAGAGACAGACATACAGATGGACAGACAGAGACAGGGAAACAGAGAGACAGGCAGATAAACAGACAGACAGAGAGGAAGACAGACAGACAGACAGACAGTCAGACAGACAATCAGACAGACGGACAGACAGATGGCGAACCCTGATGGCATTGGGTGGACCTCCTACTGACGACAGCGGCGACACAGACAGCTAGCAGCAAGGGGCAATTTCATATTTGAAGAAAAACGTAGTATGTGCAGCCATGAATTACAGAAACATGCAACGTGCAGCATTGATCTTGGTGGGGACAGAATAGCTCAGTGGTCAGAACACTCGCTTTCCCCAAGCTAAGTAAGGGTCAGCAGCTTTGAGCGCGGTTACCAAGTGGATGGGTGACGCGACCGTTCACGCTTCAGTACAGTCCCCCAGTTCACCCAGCTGTAAAAATGGATACCTGCCCTCTTTAGGGTCAGGGAAGGTAAACAGCAGCGAGGGAGAGGAGATGGAAGCCTCCCTCAATATTCTGGCCCCTTAGAGAAGTTGAGGTCTGTGACGCCTCGCTCCTCATAAACAGCATAGGTTATGGGGACAGTTTTACCTTTCTTTACATTTACTTATGTTGTACATAGGGCTGGACTAAGTACACGAGGCAGTAACAAAGCTGGATCTAGATAGACCAGGAAGAGAATAGAAGGAAAACAAGTACACAAACCTTATTCCAAACGGACTTCACGAAATCAAACCTTCAATCCATAACTTCAGGGATAAAATGCAGGAAACATAAAACCCTTCGGATGAGACTATACACCAATGTCCCACGCGCGAACGTACGCAGAACATCTTCCGCACACGTTAAAACACGTTCAGATATTTTTTCTCGAAAGAGTAGGCCATTGTGTGCCGGTGGGTAGGGACGACAGTGACAAAACAGCATGCACACGGGGACAGGATGTAAAATAAAAAGCAAACGAGTGCTTAATCCATCATCCTCGAAATAAAAGACTGAGATACAAATAAAAGCTG
>CM054162.1:15007170-15009670 GCA_028751875.1 Rapana venosa
CTTATGCATTGACAAGACTAAGCAAAGAAAAACAGAAAGAAGAAAGAAATATAGCAAGAAATAAAGAAAGACAAAACGAAAGAAAGAAAGAAAGAGAGACAGATAGAAAGAAAGAAAAACAAGGAAAGATAGCAAGTAACAAAAAACAAAGAAAAAAAGAGAGGAAGGAAGGAAGAAATAAATAAATAAAGAAAGTTAAAATTAAAAAACAAAGAAAGAAAAAGAGGAAGGAAGAAAGAAACAAAGAAAGAAAAGAAAAGAAAGAAAAGAACGAAAGCAAGAAAGAAAAGAAAGAAATGAAACGGCAAGTAAGAACGGACGAATTAACAGATAATCCTACACACACACACACCTACACACACACGCACACACCACACACACACCACACAACACACACACACACACACACACACACACAAACACACACACACACGCACACACACAGACACACACACACACACACCCATACGCGCACGCGCGCACACAACACACACACACACACACACACACACACACACACACACACACACACACACAGTTCAGTTTTTGTTCGCCTGTACAAAAATACATGACACTCACCTTCTATCAAATACGATGTCTACCTCTTCTGTACAGGCTGAAAGGATAAACTGCCGCAGAAATACCCTACACTAATATCCGGACCATGCAGTGCTTTGTTTCAGATTATGTTCAAATCCGGTAAACCCTATCCCATCTCTATAGATTGTAGCATAGTTTCTTAACATTTTCGTCTAATAAAATAAATTGATGTAGTCATTGCTGCCCTCCTTAGCTACGAGACATGAATAGACTCATTTATTTATTGTTTATGTATTTATTTATTCATTATTTTACATATTTATTTATTTATTTATTTATTTCCATTTATTTGTTTATTTCGATTTATTCATTTATTTCCTTATTTATTTTCATGTATTCACTCATTTATGTTTTCATTTATGTTTTTCTATGTATTTATTTGTCTGTTTATTTATTTATTCTTTTATTTTGAGGATAATCGAATAAACAGTCATGTGCTTGTTTGTTTTTTTACATTTAGTCCCCGTGTGTATGCAGCTTTGTTAATGTTGTCATCCGTTCCCACCGGCACACATAAGGCTTCTCTTCCGAAAAGGGGAACATATTTTAACATGTGTGCATGACGTCGTGCGTGCGTTTGCACACGGGACTTCGGTTTATAGTCTCATCCGAAAGACTTTTGCGGAGAATGGAGTCGGCACTGATGTTAACTCCAGAGGAAAAAGAAAATCCTCTTGAATGAGACTCGACCCGGGTCAGCAGATCACGAATACATCACTCTAACCACCAGGCCATCCCCGTCCCCTGTACATGTTAGCAAGCTATTTTGCATTCATTCGCATATGGGGGGAGGGGGGTGGAGGGGGAGGGGACCTTAGTTTATAGTCACAGCTAGCAGATTTTATACGTAATAGAATCAAAACTAGTACTAAACTCCAGGAAGGAAAAAAAATCCCAAATAAAATACATACCTCAATAGTAACTATACTACACACACAACCCCCATCGTTTCGATGTTTCGTGTTGGTAACACTTGTAACGACTGAACTACCCCTCCCTACCCCTCCTACTTCCTCCACTCACCTCCCCCCTTCCCCCCCTCTCCCTGTAGAATTGTATTGGCTAGCCCTAATTCTTGTCAGAAGGGAGGGCAGGGGGAGGGGGGAGCGTGGAGGGGGGAGCAGAGGGGGAGAGGGGGGGAGACTTAATTTATAGTCAAAGCTAGCAGATTGTATACGTAATAGAATCAAAACTAGTGCTCAACTCCAGGAAGAAGAAAAAAAATCCCAAATAAAATACATACCTCAATAGTAACTATGCTACACACACAACCCCCATCGTTTCGATTTTTCGTGTTGGTAACACTTGTAACGACTGAACCCTCCTCCTTCCTCCACTCACCCCCCTCCCCCCCTTCTCCCCCCTCCCTCCCCCTCTCCTTATAGAATTAATTATTGGTTAGCCCTAATTCTTGTCAGTAAGGGAGGAGGGAGCGGGGGTAGGGGAGGAGGGGAAGGGATGGGGGTGTGGGGTGGGGATAGCGTGAGAAGATACTAGCACCCCTGAACTAATGACCTGGACCCAACAACTGGACTCCTGGACTCGCTGGGGTCACTGTGGACATCAATGCTCTCGGCCTTAATTTGACCAACGTGCTGCTGCCTTTGATAGTGATAACATTAATCCCTGCAGAGGTGGGTGGGTTTGTTTTTTTGTTTTTTTTGGGGGGTGGTGAGGGTGGTGGTGGAATGGGAGGGGGGGGGGGGTATTGAGGTACTGAACCTTAGATACTGATTGAGGAGTTTTCAGAGTGTTTTTTGGTGAGTCTTTTTTTCGGGGGGGGGGGGGGGGGGGGGGGGGGGGGGTGTTGGAAGTGCAGTAGAGATAAGAATGAGTGGCGTGGAAATAAGTGTTATCATCCTCATGTTCATAATCCCTTTTATGTGCCGGTGTGTGTGTG
>CM054162.1:15024670-15027170 GCA_028751875.1 Rapana venosa
GCATAGGAGGATAGCTCAGTGGTCAGAGCACTCGCTTTCCCAGCCAGTTAAGCAGCGTCGAGCGTGGTTACAGTTGGATGGGTGACGTTTGCGCGCCTTGGCTTCAGTACAGTTTCCCCAGTTCACCAGCTGTAAATGGCTACCTGCCCTCTTTAGGGTCAGGGAAGGTAAAGCAGCGAGGGAGAGGAGATGGGCGCCGCCCTCAATATGCTGGCCCTAGAGAAGTGAGGTCTCTGACGCCTCGCTCCCCTACGACCTTATAGGTTATGGGACTCCTTTACCTTCCTTTACCTTTAACGTAGAGAGAGGAGAGAGAGAGGAAGATAGACAGACACAGAGGCAGAGACAGAGACAGTCAGCCTGAGACAGACAGATAGAGAGAAAGAGATAGAGAGACAGAGACAGAGAGAGAGTGAGTGAATGAGAGAGAGAGAGTGACAGACAGACAGATTGCTGACAAACCGACAGACAGAACTACTCACACACAACAAACTAATGTCAAACACAATGAGACAGTTATATAAAACGACGTATTAAAACAGAGACAGCCAATCCACAAAAAAAAAATCTGATTGAGAGCAGAAACGAGACGATTCCAGAAAAAACCACAACAAAAGGCATAAAATATCTTTATGAGCGAAACATGTGTTACATAATGACATTCTTCATCGTGAGAATAAACTATGTTTAGTGCTATGTCCTGTTGCTCTTAAACAAGTAATCTAACCCCTGATATTGGATCCACAAAGCAGTGCGACAACCGTAGAAAGCTGCTGCTATCCATGATTGCAAGATAATACGAGAAAAGGGAAAAAAATATAAAAAAAAATAAAAAAAAACTAAATGAACATAATGATGAAAAGGGAAAGGGAATTTAATCGGGACAGAGGGGCCCAAGGGGTTTAAAGGAATTATTTAAAAAAAAAAAAAAAAAAGGATTTAAAATTATGAAAAAAGGAGAAAAAAATAGATGGTAAATTTGCCCTAATGTACCGAAAAAAAACAAAACAAAATAAAAATTAATTAAGAAGAAAGAAAGAAAGAACCCGCTTCCGGAGAAGAAAGAAAAACGGGGAAAAGAAAAAGGAAAAAAAATGAAAAAAAAACAGAAAGAAGAAAGAAGAAGGAAAAAAAGAAAAAAAAACAGAAAGACAGAAAGAAAGAAGGATGAAAAAAAAAAAACAGAAAGACAGAAAGAAAGAAAAAAAGGGAAGAAAAAAGACAGAAAAAAGAAATAAGAAAAACAGGGAAGGAAGAAAGAAAGACAGAAAAAAGGGGAAAAAAAAAAGGAAAAGACAGAGACAGACAGAAAAACGACTACAAAAAAGGAAAAAGAAAAGAAAGAAAAAAAGGGAAGAAAACAGACAGAAAAGAAAGAAAGAAAAAAAAGAAAAAGAAACGAAAAAAAACAAAAAGAAACGAAAAAAAAAAAAAAAAGTACTGAAAGAATCAAACAAACAAGGGAAAAAAAACCCCGGAAAAGAAAAAAAAGAAAGAAAAGAAGAGGAAAGGAAGGAAAAAAAAAAAAAAGGAGAAAGAGAAAATGAAAGAAAAGAAATGTAAAGGGAGGGGAAACAAATAGTCAAGGAAAAAAAAAGAAAGAAGCCCCCCCCAAAAAAAACCAAACAAAAAAACCCCCCAAAAAAACCCAAACAAACCCAAAAAAAAAAAAACCAAAAAACCTATCAAAAAACCCCAAATCAAAAGGTAACAACCAAAATAAACCCTTTAAACCAAACTCAAAAATAAAAAAAACAACAACAAAAACAAAAAAAAGAAGAGAACGAGAACGAATAGAAAGCAGAAAAAAAACAGAAAAAAACAAAAAACCCAAAAAAAAAACGAAAGGAAACAAACAGATAGATAAATAACAAAACAGTATTAGCAAGCAAACTAACAGCCAAAGAACAAAAATAAAAAAGCCAAAAAAAATAAAAACGAAAAAACCCCAAAAAACTTTAAAAATAAAAAAAATAACAAAAAAAAACCCAAAAAGTTTCCCAAAGGAAAAGCAAAATACTACAAAAAAACAAAAAAAAAACGACCCCCCCCCCCCCCCCCCCCCAAAAAAAAAAAAAAGGAAAAAAATAAAAAAGCTTACAAAAAAGCACAGGGCTTATGATTTATTCCCCTTTAGCAAAAAGCCATTTTGCAAGGAAATTAGATTACAAATTAAGATCACCATAAAATCGTAACATCATTTAAAATTTTTGAATTCTTTTCTTTTTTACTCCCGTCATTCCTTTTGTTCTATATACCAAACTAAATTGTCCCCTTTTGGGAAGAGTAGGTCATGATTGAGTTCCCGGTGGGGGAAAAGATGACAGAATTGACAAAACCCCTACACACGGGGAATGTTTTAACCCAAAAAAACAGTAGTGCTTATTCCCTTATCCTCGATATGAAAGAATTAAAAAGAACAAAAATAAAAAAATAAAAATAAACCCAAAAGCATTACCATGACCCACATTTGAACAGAAAGAAAAATTGGGAAAGGGGG
>CM054162.1:15032672-15053515 GCA_028751875.1 Rapana venosa
ACCTTTCCCTTATTTGAGCCGTGTTTTCCATTGGGGTTTTGTATCCAGCCTAAAAATCACTTCAAATAAACGGAGACATGAGGTTAATGAATTTAAAAATAAAATTTTCGATACGCACACATACACACACAGACACAAAACAGAACACACAGACACACACACACACACACACACCGCCGCGCGCGGCGCGCGCGCGCACCACACGCACCAACAGAAGGGGACTCCATACCGAAAACCCCCAAAACAACACACACACACACACAACATTAAACCCACATAATGGGACACACGCACATACCACGCATACATACACAACCACCACAAATCACCCCCCACACACACACACACAAATCACACACAAACCGCATACATGCCAACAAAAAACCACAGTAAAGGGAAAATAATAAAGAAAAAACTAACCCAACACAAAAAACACTCAAAAACACACAAAAAAACACAAAAACACACGCACCACCAACACACCCCCAAAACCCCCCCTCCTCCCCCACCCCCCCACAGTAAAACTCCCCCCCCCAACGCACCACACACACACACACACAACACCCATTTTACCCCCCCCCCCCCCCCCCCCCCACCCCCCCTTCAAACAAACACAAATTTACAATTAAACCCTGAAAAAATTTTGTTTTTTTCAGAAGACAGATTCAGTCATCACACAAAAAACAACTAATCCAAGGCAAAAAGCATCCCCTGGTAGCATTTCTGTTTGAAGGGAGAAGCCACGGGAGCCTGTGCTACTGTTGTCGGGGTCGTATTTCGTCAAACCCTTAAAAATGCATTTGCCCAAAGCACCAATCATTATTCTTCCCTTTTTTTTCCTCTAAAAAAACTTATCCGAATGCACACAAACGATGCAAGATCGTGTCAGTGTTATCGCGCCGCCTAAAAAGCGAAAAGTCAGGTGGGAAGTGTGCGGGTTTTTATCCCCTTTTTGTCCTGAAACTTTTTTCCCGCATCCATTAGACCCGAGTGGGGGTTTTTGGGGGCTATCTTTTACGATAAACCCAGGTTCCCTGTTTCAAATTTTTTTGCGCATTAAAAGAACCAATGATGGGGAACAAAAAAATTTTTCCCTGGGAAAAACTTTTGAAAAAAACCCCTTTGATAGGAAAAAACTCATTGCAGTCACAGGGGAAAAAAGAAATTAATGGGCTCCTTGTGGCAACGCAATGTCCGGGAGAGAGACCGAATTTCACGAAAGAAACTGCGTGATTAAGTTGGGATAAAAGTAAAAAAAAGATATGCATAGATGCAGAATATGTGTACTGTCTCGGTTAAATGGGGCATTAATATAAATAAAATCGGTTTAAATAATATAAAATTCTGTCCCCCTCCCCCAAAAAGTAAACTGCCTTAAGTTTGACGAGCTTTCACAGGCAGTGACACGCTCGCAAACACACAAAGACACACACACAACCCCCCCCAAAACCCCACCCAAACAACACACACACACACACACCCCACACACAACAACACACACACACAAACAACCCAACAACACAACAAAGGACACAAACACCCAAAAAACCAAAAACCACACCACAACACACACAAAAAAAACCCGCAACACCAAAAAACAAAAACCCACACACGCGACACACCGCCCAACCCCATACAGGCACACACATATAAACATGCACGCACCTTTCAGGCAAAAACAAACCCAATTTCACAGGAGAGAGAGAGGACATTTACAAGAAGGGGGGGGTAGGGGGGAAGAAGAGACAAGAAGACAGAGACAGGAGAGATAGAACAACGATAAAGACAGAGAAAAAAGGGGCGACAGACAACAGACAGCTAGGCGTACAGCAGACAGTTACAGAGGAAACAATAAACAAAAAAAGAGAAAAAAGAACACAAAAAACAATAAAGCAAATAAAAGAACATTATAGAAAAAAAAAAAAAACCCTACAGAAACAAAAAACAAACATAAGATCAAAAAATCAAAAAAATACTAACTATTTTCACCACCACCCCCCCCCCCCCTTTTCCTTCCCCCCCCAACACCCATCTTTTTCATCAAAACAGGGTTCACCACACTAACTAACCTGTACACTTTTCAGACTGAAATGTCACCACCCCTTCCCCCAATGAACACTATCTAAATCAAAAACCCCAAAACGAAGACTTGTTTTTGGTGCGCTTTCTACCCTTCTGTAATCTAAACTACACAAGAGTTTGGGTTTTTCAGCACTTTGGTACTGCTTCTGTCGAGTTCCAAAAAAACCCAGCGTTGACAACGGGAACGAGATCTCAGGGTCGGAGCACTCGCTTTCCCCCAAAGGTTAATTAAGCGCTTGAGTGTGGTTACCAGTTGGATGGGGATTTTTTCGCCCCTTGGGTTTCATACGTTCCCGTTCCCCAGCGTAAAATGGTTACCGCCTTTTTGGGGTTTGGGAACGTAAAAGCAGGGAAAGGAGAGGGAAACCTCCCAATATCGGCCCGGGGGAAGTTAGGTCTCGACCCTCCCTCCCTTACGACCACAAGGTTATGGAACACCTTTATCGCTTTTTCCCTTTGGGCACAACAATTGAAATCCGCCTCTCTTAGTTGGGGAAAGTGTTTGCTCCGCCACTGAGCATTCCCCCCCAATTTTTTAGGGAAAAGAATAGACAACCCCCAAACGAAAAATTTTCCCTTTTCACATTTTTCAAATTTACAAACTGTTGAAAAAGTCCTTAAGGCAGTCCCCACCCCCAAAAAAATTAGGTATTATGAAACATAAATTATATGACATTTTTCATACCCAAAAAACAGTCGTGAGAAAGAGCTTAGTGGCACACACTTTAAAAAGGGCCCGTAAAAACACAGATTCAAAAACCCAAAAATATAACGACACCCACCAGCATGGATCTTCTATTATTACTTCTACTATCTACAAACATCAAGTAAAGGAGAGAGAGAGAGAGAGAGAGAGAAGAAGAGAGAGGGGGGGGGAAGAGGGAGAGGAATGAAAAATTAACAAAACCACACCACACACACAACACGCCCGGGACGCCCGCGCGCGCGCGCAACACACACACCAACACACAGCAAAAACACACACCACACCCCCACACACACAACACAAACACACACCACCACACAACACCAACACAAAAACACGAAAAAACACACAACAAAAACAACTCTCTCCTTCCCCCATCTTTCTATCTCCCCCCTTCCCCTTCTTTCCCCTCTTTCCCCCTTCAACCCTTCCTTCCTCCTCCCTACCTCCCTTTACCCCTCCTCCCCTTTTTCCCCTCTCTCCCATCCACACCCCCTCTCTCTCTCTCCTCCTCTCTCTCCCCTCCTCCTCTTCATTTCCCCCCTCTTTTTCCCTCTCTCCTTCTCCTCCCCCCCCTCTCTCTCATCTCTCTCTCTCTCCCCTTAAATCCCAACCAAAACAATGAACACCACTGCAGCAAAAAACAAAACAACTCACCCAACTCATACACCAGTCAGTGATGTGGCGACTTAGACACCCCCCCCCCTCCCCAGCCTCCCCCCCCCCAAAAAAAAATGTCCTTATAATTGTTCTGGTGGCCCTGGCAAAAATTGGATATTTGTGTAAAAGACTAGCGGTCCAGTGAAACAGAAGAGGCAGGTTAGTAAGCATGTAATGTGTGTTTGCCTGACATCCAGTAGCTGTGCGACTAGCTTGGCTTGAGGGCAGTTGTGAATGCCTTTATTTGTAGATGTAAGACAATAAGAAAGATGAGGAGACATCGGAAAGAAATAGAAGAAGAAGAAGAGGAGGAGGATGAAGAAAGAAGAAGAAAAAAGAGAAGAAGAAGAAGAAGAAGAAGAAGAAGAAGAAGAAAAAAGAAGAAGAAGAAGAAAAAGGGAAGGAGGAGGAGGGGGTTGAGAGCAAGAGAGGAAGCAGGAGCAGAGGAGAGGAGCAGAAAAAAAAGAAGAAAAGAATTGTGAAAGCAAATTTGGCGGAGAAAAAGAAGAGTATTGCGAAAAGAAGAATTGCGAAGAGAAAGAAGAATTGCGAAGAAGAATTGCGAAGAAGAAGGAGAAAAAATTGCGAAGAAGAAAAAGAAGAATTGCAAAGAAGAATTGCGAAGAAAAAGAAAAATTTGCGAAGAAGAGAAGAAGAATTGCTAGAAGAAGAAGAATTGCGAAGAAAAAGAGAAGAATTGCGAAGAAGAAAGAAGAATTGCGAAGAAAAAGAAGAAGAAGAAGAAGAAGAAGAAGAAGAAGAAGAAGAAGAAGAAGAAGAAGGAATTGCTAAGAAGAAGAATTGCTAAAAAGAAGAATGCTAAGAAGAAGAATTGCTAAAAAGAAAAGAAGAAGAAGAAGAAGAAAGAAGAAGAAGAAGAAGAAGAAGAAGAAAAATGCAAGAAGAAGAAGAAGAAAAAGAAAGAAGAAGAAGAAGAAGAAGAAGTTGAAGAAAAAGACAAAAAAGAAAAAACAAGAAGAAAAACATACACACAACACATTCCACCCCCTCTGCACCTCCCCCTCCCCCTTCCTGAGAAAAAAGAAACCAAACAAAAAGCAAATAAATAACAAAAAGAAAGATGTGCATGTATGAGCAACATATTCAATAGAAATAAGCATCCCCCCAAAAGACAATGAAAAAACCCACCCAATCTCCTAAATAGTTTTTCTGTTAACAAGAGCAAATAAAAAAAAACAACTTGTGAAATCGCTAAATGCAAAAAAGGAAACCAGACGTATTTTTTCTCCTGCTTTTATTTATATTTTGGTCTTCTTTCGTCTTGTTTTTTCTTTTTTCTTTATTGACTGATTTTTTAATGTCCTCTTGCTTTCCCATACCCCCTCTGCTCTCTAAAAAGGTAAGGTCAAGATATAGAACCGAAAGTTAATTTTAAAAAGCATATTATTTATTGCCCTATATATCTACCTCCACCCTTTCTTCCTCTTTGCAGCAAGAAAGTTTTGTTTTTGTCTCAAATCTTGTCTGCGTTTGTAGGGAGACAATAATGTAAAATGACGTGCTTGATTTTCTTGTTTCTTTCTCTCCCCCCACATCCACTAGACCGTGAGTGGTGGTCTGGGTGCTAGTCTTTTTGGATGAGACGATAAGCCGAGGTCATGTGTGTAATATTCATTTATTGCACGTAAACGAACCCACAGCAACAAGAGAGTTGTCGCTGGCAACAATATCCTAGAAAGAAAGTCACTCTGATAGGAAATTAAACATATATATGCAGACAGGAAAAGAAGAAAACAATAATGGGTGGCGTTGCTCTTTCGGCAACGCACGCTCCCTGGGGAGAGCATCCGGAATTTTAGGAAGATGAATCCGCCGTAACTTACTGGCCTCAAAATGCTGGCGCTTGGAGAAGCGGAGGTCTCTGACCCCTTGCTCACCAAAAGCAAAGGCTATGAGGACACCTTTACCTTTAGCTTCTGCTTGTTCTGTCACACGCATCACACATGGGAATCAGCCACTGGCATAGTGTAAGTACTGAATGAGAATGTTGCAGTGATGTCTTATTTTCAACCCCTTTGCCATACATAATCTCATCTCATCTGCTTCCGTAACTCTCTTCCGGGGTCATAGGGGCACTGCAGTGACGAACGTTGCACCAGCTGGCTCCATTTGCGGCGGTTGTGGGCAAGTGCCTGGATTTTGTGGGAAGCTCTTCGGCCCCATTCATGATGTGCTGCCATTTCTTTTTCGCCTGCCTCGCCCTTTTTTCCCCCTGCACTGCCCCCTGCAGTATGGCTTGGAGAGCCCACCAGATCCTATCACATGTCCATATTATCTGAGCTTCCTTTTCTTGACTGGGGTCAGCAGGTCTTCGTAGTTCTTTACTTGCTACTACTTTGCCACACAGACAGCCATTTTCCGACTTCAGATGATGATTTTCTTCCTTCAAGAAGTGTGCCGATTGTTGTGAGCTAGGATCTTTTCGTGGTTTAAAATAAAGAATTCCGTCATGGGGATGACGAGGGTCTGTCAGTATAAACAGCATTCCCCCCTTCTGGAAATTCTGTGCAATAAAGTCCCTTTCTCTATCCCTCTGTGTGTCTCTGTCTTGTTCCTTTCTCTTCCCACTTCTTGTCTGTTTTTTGCCTTCTTGGTCCATTCTCCTGCTTTCTTTTTTTTAGTCAGACTTGATAGATAACAATATTCTCCCATGCCGAAGTCAGATACACCTAGAGCCAATAACTGACAATGGTTTTAGGGAGATCATATCTGCTGTTAATCATTCCTTTGCGTAACAAAATGAAACAAAAACAAATATAAAGACAACAACAACAAAAATACCCAACAAACAAAAACCAAAAAATAAAATTAAGACACTGCTTCGTAATCAACAACAAGATCGAGTTCCTTACGGTATTGATTAACTATTTGTGAAAAATTAACGATGTCACAAAAGTCAGTAAAAGAACTAACAGACTGAAAGATAACAATCCACGCACAAAAGTTGAGCAATTAGACTTAACTACATGACTGTCATAAAGAGTCGATTCATCAAACTCATGCAACTTGATTAGATGTCCTTAATTTAGTTCTTTCTCGTAGCTATTTTTATGTCACCGTTTCATTATTCAGTACAGAACTTTAATTTTGAATACGGCAAAGAGTGAAACGTAGTTTTATCTTGACATTTTTTGTTACAGTTTGTTTGCTAACTGTCGATCATACCTTCATGCAATTTGAGAGTCTTGTAAACTTTGGATTGTCCAGTGGATGTATTCTAGTTTGATGATGATTGATCTGCTACAACTTCTGCTGAACCTACTACTACTACTACTACTACTACTACTACTACTACTACTACTACTACTACTACTACTACTACTACTTTACTACTACTACTACTACTACTACACAAATTCTACTCTACTACTACTACTTACTAACACTACTACAACTACTATACTACTTCTACACTACTTTTCTACACTACTAAATACTACTACTACTACTACTACTAAATACTACTAAACTCAATACTCTACTACTGCTACTGCTGCTGCTGCTGCTGCTGCTGCAAATACTACGACTTCGACTATTAATACTACTACTACTACTACTACTACTACTACTACTACTACTACTACTACAATACTACTACTACTACTACTACTACTACTACTGCTACTGCTGCTGCTCTGCTGCTGCTGCTGCTGCTGCTGCGTACTACGACTTCGACTATACTACTAATACAAATACTTCACTACTACTACTACTACTACATACTACTACTACACTACTCACTCCTACTCCTAATCTACTCCTACACAACTACTACTACTCTACTACTCTGCTGCTAGCTGCTGCTGCTGCTGCTACGCTGCTGCTGCTGCTGTACTACTACGATTTGACTACGACGACTACTACTACACTACAACTACTACTACTACTACTTCTACTACACTTTCTTCTACTACTACTTCTACTACTATTCTACTGTACTAATACCCTTTCTCTCTCTCTCTCTCTCTCTCTCTCTCTCTTTTCTCTCTCTCTTACTTCTCTTCTCTCTCTCTCTCTCTCTCTCTCTCTCTTTTCTCTCTCTCTTATTTCTGTCTGTCTGTCTATCAGTTCCCCTGTGTCTGTGGGCTGATTGTCTGTCTGTATCGTCTGTCTCTCTCTCTCACTCACTCACTCACTCTCTATGAACATTGTCCATGTGTATATTTATGAAGGAAGGATTAAGGCATTGTAACTTTGAACCTGAATGTGGTTCGTAAACAAAATTGAAATGAGAGTTCTTAAAATGGAAACAATCACTATTTCAAACAAACGAAACACTAAAACCGCTCCTCTATTCTTTGAGAAAAAAACCCCTTCATCTCAATAAAGAGAGGTGGACACTGAGTGTAGGAAAAGTCAAATGAGATACTCTAGTAGTGCTTTGGGAAAGGTTAAGTTTCTGGCATTATTTTAAATTGGGAAAAAAGCTTCGAATTATGAATTTCAACAGGGAAGCAGTTTCCATAGAATCTGTGAAATCAAGAAAAAAAAAGCCACTCATCCTAAAAGGTATAGTTCTATTTGTAACTACAAGCAATAATTAAGAGTTCATGACAGCAAAGTGATGTCATGAAGCTTAGGTAGCCTGGAGTGCCTGCATATATAAACAGGAGATAGTTATATTAAAAAAACTGTTGGACTCCAGACAAACACAATATGTACTAAATACGTGTCTCTGCAGGTAGCCAGTGAAGGGTTCAGGGGCTCTTCCACTTTTTTTTTTCTTATGACCCTAGACTTCTGGGCCCGATCCGATGTTATACTCTTTTCTAAAGCAGTTATTCTAAGGTCTGATGTGCCATATATGAATCATAAAACACAAAAAAGCATACAGAAATACTATATATATAAATATATATATATTTTATATTATATATTTTATAAATATTTATATTTATTAATAGTAATATATATAATATGTATATCAAACAAAAGGGATAATAAAAAAAAAGATTCGCATTCTTTCAGCAAAGAGTCCCTTTCATCTCAATAAAGAGAAGTGGAAATTGATTATCAGAAAAATCAAATAAGCTACTTTAGTGGGGCTGTGGAATGTAAATTTTGTCTACATAGGGATGTATGTATGTATGTGTTTTGTATATATATAATATATATATATATAATAAATTTAAATATATAATATAATATATGTTTGCATACACAACACACATTATATATATATATATATATAAAGAGGGTGAGAGAGAGAGAGAGAGAGAGAGAGAGAAAAGAGAGGGATAGATTAGATAGATAGATAGATAGAGAGATAGATAGATAGATAGAGAAAAAGATAGATAGATAGATAGCTTTTGAACGCTTATGACAACCTCTTGAAAAGTGTCTAAATGTGATGGCTTCCTGTTTCAAATAAATCACCATGATTAAGAGGACTATAGTCCAACAAATGCCACTACACCATCAGCTACCCACGCAAGAAGTGAACAAAGAAACCCCTCTACCCACCTAGACTTCAAGCTACTTGTATGTATTTAACAGTCCACCCACCAAACACTGCTTGATTAAACCTCCTGCTTAAGTTCCCAACAAACTAACCTTTCAGCTTCTCTTGCCAGAGGACAACATCGCCATTACCGTAGCCTTTTATGCTGAAGTACTGTAATGACCAGCCAAACCTCTAGACGGTATTTTTTGTATACCACTTTAAGTCACGGCAGATTTATCTATGTAGCAATTCGGGCGGCTCTCCCCGGGGGAGAGCGCGTCGCCACAAGAGCAGCGCCACCTTTTTTCTGTCTGCAACTGTATTTGTTTCTACATCGAAGTGGATTTTTACTACAGAATTTTGTCAGGATCAACTCTCTTGTTGCCGTGGGTTCTTTTACGTGCGCTAAATAATTATGTGTAACTCACGGGACTTCGATTTATCGCTTCATCCAAAAGACTAGCACTTAGACCACCACTCATGGTCTAATGGATAGGGGAAAATTTTTGGGCCAAAAAACGGTGATCAAACCACCGCACAGTTCCGATCCAGACAAATCGCTTTCTAGGCAGGCGCGGTACCTCTAGACCACCGATCCATACACACACACACACACACACGCGCGCACGCGCGCGCGCACACACACCACGCACACACGCACGCACGTACACACATACACACACACACAACACGCACAATTTCGCGTTTTAGTTCCCAACTCACTGAAGTGTAATGTCTTGGTGCCAAAGGACAATATCGCCATTAAGGAAGGTGGCAGGATGGTAAAAACGTTCGCCTGCCAACGAGTAAACCGTGAGATTCTGGGTTCCATTCCCAGACTCGCCCTTTCTTCCCAGTTTGACAAAAAAATCTAACTGAGTGTCAAAGTCCTTTGTATGAGACTATAAACCGAGGCCCCGTGTTTGAACGCATGCATAACATCTTGCGCACACGTTAAATCCTGTTCCGCTTTTCGGAAGAGTAGGTCATTGTGTGCCGGTGGAAACAGACGACAAAAATTGACAAAACTGCATACACACGGGGACTGGATGTAAACAAGCACATGAGTGCTTATTCCATTATCCTCGATATAAAAGAATAAATAAATAAAATAAAAAATAACTCAATATATCATGCTTCATTCATTCTGTGATGCCTAGCCATACCTCTGGCCAGTATTTCTCCAGTCTCACCGAATCAGCTTTCTCAAGAGAAATGCAGTATACGTTCATGCTGATTGGCATGTTCAACCCGCTACTCAACTTGCAACACAAGCAAACTGGTTTGACAATTAGTTGACTTAGAAAAAAAACAAAGGCAAAGGACATGAGTGCTTATTCCATTATCCTCAATATAAAGGAATATATAAAAGAATAAAAGGAAAAAAACAACGAAAAAAGGTATACTATAACCTATGAGGTCTTAGGGAAGCGAGGCGTCAGAGACCTCAGTTTCTCTAGGGGCCAGCATATTGATGGCGGCGCCCATCTCTTCTCCCTCGCTGCTTTACCTTCCCTGACTCTAAAGAGGGCAGGTAGTCTACACTCATTTACAGCTAGGTGAACTGGGGGAACTGTACTAAAGCCAAGGCGCGCAAACCGTCACCCGTTCACTTGGTAACCACGCTCGATGCTGCTTAACATTGGCTGGGGGAAAGATAGTGCTCCGACCACTGAGTTATCCCGACCCCAATCGACATCGCCGTAGCATTTTATGCTTCATTTTATAATGACTAGCCAGACCTTTATGCGGAATGTCTCCAGTCTCACCGAATCAGCTTTCTCCAGAGAATGCAGCAAAATTTGATGCTGATTGCAATGTTCAAATCTCTAGACTATTGTGTGCCGGTGGGAACAGATGATAACATGTACAAAGCCCCATACACACGGGGACTGGATGTAAAACAGGACATGAGTGCTTTTTCCATTATCCTCGATATAAAATAATCAATCAATCAATAAATCAATCTCATCTGCTCCCGTAATCCCCTCCGCGCGGGGCGCGGGTTGTGTGTGTGTGTGTGTGCGCGCGCGCGCGCGCGCGCGAGCGTGTGTGTGTGCTCTGTGTTGGGGGTGTTGGTGCCGGGGCGCGTGCATGCGTCCGTCTGCTCTCTGTCTCGTCTCTTTCTCTGTCTCTCTGTCCCTCTCTCTGTATGTGTGTGTGAGTGCGTATGTATGTATTTGTGTGTGTTTTTGACGCGCGCGCGTACCTGGCGTGTGTGGTGTGTGGTGTGTGTGGTGTGGTGTGTGGTGTGTTGTGTGTGGCGTCTCTCTCTGTGGATGTGTGTGTGTGCGTGTATGTTCGTGTCTGTCGGCCTGTTTGTGTTTGTGTCTCTGTGGTTATATGTTTATGGTGTCTGTGTCTGTCTGTGCCTGTTTGTGACTGTGTCTCTGTGGCTATATGTTTATGTGTCTGCATGTATGTGTGTTAATGTGTTGACAAGAATAGCACCCAAACTTTTAATGCAGACGGTCACTATATTTCCCAACCACACAAACTTCACATACGATCGTGAATTCCTCATGATATAAAAAAATGTCCATCTTTAAAGGAATCGGGGAAGGAGACCACAAACAGATGTTGACCAAAGACTACTGCAACAACAACAAAAATTCATGTCTTTTTATCCAGAAAGTTCAATCTAAAGTACTTTTTATAGAAATGTTCAGACACAAAGATGGCGGATTTCAAAGGGAAGTTAACTTCACGACCTAGTCACTTTGTATGAGAAAGCTGTAGTCCCAATTTCTGAATCTAAGGTCAGACAGCGACCAAGAATGAAGAATGAAAGGAGTGAAAAAATATGTGAATGTTTGTTAAACAAAAAAAATAGCATTTTGGCATGAAATTTATACATACACAATCATTAAAGTAGGGGTGGTCGGCCATTATTTCCTACACACCTGAAGACCTCAGATAGAATGATTATGGTTACAGAGGGTGTACATACAAAAACATGTACAAGGAACTATGAAAACATAGAAAATGAGCCAAATCTCAGAGAGAGAGAGAGATAGACAGAAGGGCAGAGAGAGGCACACATAGAAAAAAGAGAGAGAGAGAGTGATAGAGACAGACAAACAACAGACAAAAGAAAGGCAGATAAACACGGAAAGAGAGAAGAGAGGGGAGAGAGAGAGAGAGAGAGAGAGAGAGAGAGAGAGAGAGAAGAGAGAGTAGACAGAGAGAGAGAAATAAAGAAGGGAAGAAAAGAACAGACAAGGGGGTAACTTGAAAATAACAAAAACAAAAACAAATGAACCACATAGACAGCCAACAGGAGAGAGAGAGAGGAGAGAGAGGAAGAGGAGAGAGAGAAGACAACAGCAGACAGACAGAGACAGACAGACAGACAGACGCGGACAGACAGACAAAGGCGGAACCCAAAACAGAGCCAAATAGAAGGAGAGACAGAAAACCAGAGAAAAGAGACAGAGAGAGTAAACAAACAAAGTAGTAGTAGTATAGTAGAGTAGTAGTAGTAGTATTAGTATAGACAGCAAGGCAGCAGCAGAAAAGTAGCAGTACAAACCCGCAGCAGTAGTATGTAGCAGTAGTAGGAGCAGCAGCAAAAGCAGCAGCATTAGTATGTAGCAGTAGTAGCAATAGGCAATATAGTATGAGTAGCACTGCTGGGGTAGTAGTAGTAGTAGTAGTAGTAGAAAGTAATAGTAAGTAAGTAGTAGTAGTAGTATTTATAGTAGTTTAGTAGTAGTAGTAGTAGTAGTAGAGAGTAAACAAATAGTACAGGGACAGCAGCACAGTAGCAGCAACAGCAGTAGTAGTAGCAGCAGCAGCAGCAGCAGTAGTAGTAATAGCAGCAGCAGCAGCAGTAGTAGTAGCAGCAGCAGCAGTAGTAGTACTAGTAGCAGTAGCACAAGTAGTAGAAGCAGCAGCAGCAGCAGTAGTAGTACCAATAGCAGTATCAGCAGCAGAAGAAGTAGCAGCAGCAGCAGCAGTAATAGCAGCAAGCAGTAGTTGAAGAAGCAGCTGCAGCAGCAGTAGTGATAGTAGTAGAAGTAGCAGCAGCAACAGCAGCAGCAGTAGTAGTATTAGTAGGGAGTTTGTAGTAGTAGTAACAGCAGCAGCAGCAGCGTAGTAGTAGCAGTAGCATAGCAGTTGTAGAAGCAGCAGCAGCGTAGTAACAGCAGCAGCAAACAGTAGTAGCAAACAGAAGCATAGTAGTAGCAGCAACAGCAGCAGTAGTAGTAGAAGTAGTAGCAGAACAAAGCAGTAGTAGAAGCAGCACGCAGCAGCAGTAGTAGTTTGTAGTAGTAGTAGTAGTAGTAGTAGTAGTAGTTGCAGTAGCAGCAGCAGCAGCAGTAGTAGTAGTAGTAGTAGTAGTAGTAGTAGTAGTAGTAGTAGTAGTAGTAGCAGTAGCAGCAGCAGTGGTAGTGACACCAGCAGCAGCAGTATCAGCAGCAGCAGCAGTAGCAGCAGCGGAAGCAGTAGCAGCAGCAGCAGTAGCAGCAGTGGAAGCAGTAGCAGCAGCAGCAGTAGCAGCAGCGAAAGCAGTAGCAGCAGCAGCAGTAGTACCAGCAGCAGTAGTAGCAGCAGTAGTACCAGCAGCAGTAGTAGCAGCAGTAGTACCAGCAGCAGCAGCAGCAGCAGCAGTAGTACAAGCAGCAGCAGTAGTACTAGCAGTAACAGTAGTGGTAGCAACATTAATATTACCAGCAGCAGCAGCAGCAGCAGTAGTACCACCAGCAGCATTAATAGTACCAGCAACAGTAGTAGCAGCAGCAGTACTACTGGCAGTAGTAGTAGAAGCAGTCTTCTTCTGACTCAAGGGAAACAATGGCTGCACCTCTCTTGTCTTTGGCCAAATCACACACATCGCAGCACACATCCTTTGGGACTGTCTGGAGTGGCATGCTGGGCAAACCCGAGGAGATGCTGGACGTTTCTCTCCCCGCCACTGGTGTTGCTGAGCACAAACTGCACACGGCGCTGATGGGCCGGTTTTTGCTGTCTCTCTCTGGCTGTCTGTCTTTTTGTGTCTCTGTCTCTGTTCTGGTCCTCTGTGTCTCTGTCTTTCCGTCGCTGTGCACTCTCTCTTTTCTGTTCCGTCTCTGCTCTGTCTCTGTCTTTCTGTCCTCTTGTCTCTGTCTCTCTCTATATCTCTATTTTTCTCTCTTTTCCCCCTGTCTCTTTTATGTCTTTTCTCTTTATCCTGCCCCTGTCTTTCTCTGTCTTTTTCCCTGTATATTTCTCTCCTGTCCTGTGTGTCTTGTTTTGTCTTGTCTCTCTGTCTTTTTGGGGGTCCTCTCTCTGTCCTCTTTCTCGTCTCCTGTCGTGCTGTCCGTCTCTCTCCTCTCTTCTTCTCCTCCTTCCTCCTCTCCTCTCTCTCTCTCCCCCCCCCCCCTCTTCCTCTCTCTCCCCCCCCCCCCCCCCCCCCCCCCCCCCACCCTTTTTTGTATTGGGCCTAAGGCCGATTACCTTTTAAAACCATTTCAAGTTAAGATTTCTCCCCCTTTCTTTCTCTTTCCCCCCCCGTCTCTCTGCCCCTCCCCCCCTCTCTCTGTCCCTCCCCCTCTCTCTTTTCCCCCCCTCCCCCCTTCCTCTCTCCTCTTCTCTTTTTCCTCTTTCTTTCACCCCCCCTCCTCTCCCCCTCTCTCCCCCTCTTCTCTCCCCTTCCTTCCAGGGCTTCTTTCTGTCTTCAAATGTATTTTGGTTTTTTCCCCCCTCACAGCTTTCTCACTTACTGCACTTCTCCATATGATATTTTCGCAAGGTGGGGTCCCAAACTCCCCCCCACGCAAAACCTTTGGATGAGACATAAACCAAGGTCCTGTACAACGACGCAAAACATTTTCCCGTATAGTTAAAACCCGTTCCGCTTTTCGAAAAATGGGGCCATTGTGTGCCGTGGAATGTATGAAACATTTTTCAAGCTGATACAGACGGGGATTTGGTGAAAACAAAAAATATTTGTCTTATTTTATTATCCCCCGAAATAAAATGAAAATATTAACTAATTAACTAACGAACGAACGAAAAAACTAACTAATTAACTAACTAATAGCGTATAACACTAACACAAAAAAAAAAAAAAATAAATAAAAAAGATGTTTAAATAAATAAATAAATAAAAAATAGATATATAAATATATTTGCGCTTTGGTAAAGGTCAAATATCTGTGTCTTTTTGAGCACAAGTATTTTCAAGGCCTAACACCGAAACAAAAGTTATGTGTAAAAATGCTGTCTTGAATTGCTTGTTCAGCCAGACAACATCTTAACATAACAATCGCACTCTTCCTTTAGAAAAAAGAGAGAAATAAGCCCCCAAATCGGGGGTATGGCTGCCATATGGGGAGGGGACTTTAAAAAAACCCCGTCAAAAAACACAAAATTCTCATTCCCAAAAACAACAACAAAAACAAATTGCTTAGCCCCGACATTTTGCCCGTTTTTGTATGTTGGGATCGAACTTTTACTATATACTATTGGAAAAAACAACAGAACTTTGAGAAGAAAAAAAAACCAACAACCCGCCATTGTGGGCTTAAAGGTCTGCGATTCTCTGTCGACAAACCGCACTCTAACAATGCAGTACTCTTGACGTGTTAGACTAAACAAAAAGGGATTTTTGGGAAACACTTAAAGTGACGGTTTGACGCAAGGGAACTACACTTACTGGAAATAGTGCCCCTGACAAAGGGGAAAAACGGATTGTTTTGTTTTTTGAAGGGCCAAAAAACAATCTAACCTTTAGCCGATAGTCTGTTGTTTGTCTGCATGTGTTTTTTGTCCTTTTTCGTGTTGTGTGTGTGTGTGGTGTGTGTGTGTGTTTTTGGTGCGGCGTGGTGTTTTGTGTTAATAATAAAATTTAAAATTTTAAAAAGAAGAAGAAAAAGAAGGAAAAAAAAAAATATTTAAATTTTAAAATGGAATTAATAGCGCTATATCTTTTCAAAGACAAATCAAAAAACGCATGCATTTTAACCTATTTTTCACTCTTTCAAACCCAGGGGAAAAATCAAATTCAAACAGATATTCAAACTGGACGCTGCAGAAAAATCTAAAGTAAAATTGCAAAATCAAATGTTTTTCAAAACACACCCACACAAAACACACACACCACAAACACCAAACACACACACACACACAGCCACCCGGTTTTAAATTCAGTGCCCGGGTGAAGCGACCCCTGTGTCAGTGGGTATCGTCTCGCCCCCCCCTTTACCCCCATAGCGTGTGGGATTCCAGTAGGGATCAAAATGCTACACGGGGCCCCGTTTCTTTAGCGATTTGGGGCAGCTGATCCCACTGTCAGGGGGGTTTTTCCCCCCCGGGCCCAATACAGCCTCCATCCTTCCTCCCCCGGACGACGCCCCCTCAGAAGGCGCTTTACGTCGACACCAACTGGCACCCTGCATTCGGAAGGGGTTGCCCACCGCAACACCCCCCTCCTTCCTAGCCAAGTGGGTGCCCCCAAAAAAGGAGTACGGACAGCCACATCAAGCTACAGGGAGTATGCCCTTTCCAAACCTCTGTGACCTTGGTAACTGTCACCCGGGGAGCCATCCCCGCCACATCCTAAACCCCCCCTTCCCCCAGCTTTTGGGGACCGGGAAAGGGGGCCACCGAGTAGGGGAGACAGTACCCTCCATGACGAAAACCCCCAACCCCAGTTTTCCCTATGCCCCCGTCCTTTCCACCTTCCTGTGACGACTTGACTTTCACTTTCACCCGGGAAAACCCCGGAAACCCTTTTTCCCCATGAAATTACGCTGGGTCGAAGCCAAAAGGCCTCCAGTATAAAAAACAACAAAATTATAGGTTGTTAATGGAACTGCCAAAACCCCCTAGATTATTGAAGCATGTAAATATAAGGGTCTAGGGTGTGTGAAATGTGTGAGTTTGAAAGCTTGGGTATGCGGGTGTTTTGGTGGGGGGGGGGGGGGGGGGGGGGGGCCGCCATGTGCAGGGTGAATGCCCCCTTTGTTCTCACATGAAAAATATATAGGGGAATCACGTTTTCTATAATTACCTAGAAATTTTTTTATATATCAATTTTTTTTCTTTTGAATTGTGATTTTCACTTTACATGTTCATTTCCCCTTCCCCCCCCCCATTTTAAAATTTTGTTCATTTCACATACAGAGCAAAACCTTGATGTTGTTCTACTACCAGTAAAGTTGTCTCCCTCTATCCTCTTGAAATCTGAAAATTTCTTCTTTTAAAAGCTTTTCGACTGTCTTTTACCTGTCTCTCTGTCACAACCCTTGCCTCTCTCCTTCTTCTCGGGAAATGATTTTGGGTGCTGCGCGTTTCTTTACAAGGTTTTTTACACAGTGAAATCGTTTTTTGCTAAATTACAAGCTGATTATGAACATTGTATTTGATAAAGACTTTTGAAAAATTTAAATTTTTAAACTGCTACAAAAAAGGGGAATGGTCTTTTTCCCAAACCCGAAAGTCTTTTTTTCAAACCCTTTAAAATTTTTTCCATTTGATCTCTTTTTCTTTTTTTCTTTCCTGTAAAATTTTTTTGTTAAGCTTTAAGGTTTTTGCATTGTTTTGTAACAAATAATCAAAATTAGTGTGTGTTGTGTATACATTTATTTTGTTAATTAGTTTTTTTTTCAGGCAATTATTGTAAGTATCCCTGTTATCTAGTGAGTTTTTATATTTAAAATTACGTGTTTTTTTTTTGTTTTTTTTAATTCGTATATGTTTTTTTTGTTTGATTTTTCATTGTGCTTTTTCTTCTTAAACCTAAAATTTCTAACACAGCCTATTAAATCCCTCCTCCCCTACTCATTCTCTACCTCGACAAGTGGCCAATAAAACATGGTCTAGAGGGGCTACCTCAACTAAACATGCAACCAATAAAAAAGATGACTTGCTAGCAACTATTTAAGAGGGGAATTGTTTATTTTTTGGCTTTGCTGAATCCCCCTTTCTTCAAATATAATGAGCAGCATGACTTCCAGGATACCAAAATTTCGCCAGATCCCTAAAAACCAAAAACTACGGGCCCTTTTAAACATATTTCGCATTTTTTATGCTGTCAAAGGTATAAAAATTTTGTGTGTATGATATAAAACGTTTGGGGGTAAAATTTAAAAATTAAAGCACAGAGTCCATTTTTGGTAGGATTCATATCAGAAATCCGTCCGAACCACTAATTGGTTGATGATTATTCTTAATGGATGAAGTTGCACTTTAAATGTGAAACTTTATTCTTGGAGATTTTAAACATAGACTTCTCAAACCTAAACCAAAAGGAATCAAAACTATTGATGCTTGGTTGGAACAACTAATAGATAACCCACAGTTTTAACGATCTCAGTAACTTTAATTGATCAAAATTTATACTAACGCAAAACAGCACATAGCTGAATTTGTGCTCGTTGTGGATGCAGCGATCAAACCTGTCTGCGTTTTGGTTTAAGCGTCGCAAAAAAAAATTCCAAAATTTGGGCTAAAACTTAATTACCACATTCAATACTCGTGAAAAAAATTTTCTTTGGGGAAAACCTGATGAACTAAACCTTAAAAAATGTTAAAAAACAAAAAAGACCCGATGAAGTGCTGAATTTTGGGTTTAAATTTATTCGTTTTTGACAAACATGCCCCTTTTAAAAAAAAAGGTTTAAAAAAAAACCCCCTCCCATGGTTAAAAAGTGTTTTGAGTTTTTTTTCCCCTAAAAAACCCCATGGTTGCCAATTCAGGCCAAAAGGAAAAAAAGTTTCCAAAAGCAGTTTAAAGGTAATTTTTTTGTTGTTTTCCCTTACTCTGGTTTGGAAAGCTTTAAAATTATTAAAAACTTTTTAAAAAAGTAAAAGCAAAAAATTTTAAAATAAAAAAAAATTTTTAAATTAGAAATAAATTAAAAATGGGAGGAAAAATGATCCATTCCCAACTTAAATTTTTCAAAACTTTTTTCCATTTAAATCTCCAAAATGCAACCTTTGTTTTTATTAAAAAGAAAAAAAAATTTAAAAAACGAATTTTCTAGAACACGTGATCTGACAAGTTAGTGCCGGATTTAAAAAACTGCTGTCCGGTTATTGTTAAAACCTGAAATTTTAACAACTTGGTATGAAAAAAGTGTTTTCCCCAAAATTTAAAAAGGGCAAAAAGTTTTCCCCTTCCTTTTAAATAGGGTGCCTTCTCCTCAAATTCGGGCCAAATTTAAAAATCCCGGACATTAAACCCTTGAAAAAACATCAAACCCCCTAAATTCTTATTAAAAAAACAATCTAGCACGAGGATCAACAGGGCGTAAAAACACCCCGTCCAGCCTCTGCAGAAGTTCCCCCCCTACACTATTTGACAAAAAGTTTAGGGCCCCTTTTTTTTGACTTTAAAAAAAGCATTTGATGTGTCAACCCCTCTTTTTTTATTGCGTAAAATTAGAAATTGTAAAACCCCAAACCTGAAGTTACCAACTACTAAAAAAATTTTCTTTCCAATAGGCACGCTTGACTGAAATAACCCAACTCAGAATACAACCTTTAAGAAGGGGGGTACCACAGGCCTTTTGGGACCACTTTTTTTCAGTTAGTAAATGATTTACCCTGTTTTATTAAATGTAACTGTGAAATTTTGCTGATATCCCACTCTCTTTTGTAGGATTCAGACTCCAGCAATTAACTCGCAAACTTTTAATACAGTATTGAAAGATTTATTATTGCCAATTAAACCACATGTCCCTTAAAAGCACAAAAAAAAAAAGTGTATGTAGTATCAGCAAAACGAAAAGGCAAAAAAAATTTAAAGTTTCAACCCCTGTTGTGGGTAACGGTATTGATAATTGAACCCCAAAAATATTAGGTGTTTCCATTTACAAAAAAAATGACTTTGGACGATACATAAGTCACTAGGTAAACCCTAGCTCCAGGAAACTTCAATTTTCAAAAAAAAACACTTTTAAATAATCTTTTTCCAAACATTTTTGCAGCCTTTTTACCAATATTTACTATGCGTCAATATTTGGGATACCTGCAGTGGAACGAACTTGAAATTCATTTATCGTTTAATAAAAGAGCATAAAACTTGTATTGTTAAAAACAAGCACCCTGACAAATTTAGGATTAAAGCAAAAAATGTCCTGACATTTCGAAACCGATTATTTAATAAAAACTGTGTTTATCAAAAGTTTTTAATCAAATGCACCTCCCAAGATTTCCAAAGCTTTTAAGTTAACCCAAAATAGACCAACCTTTGCTAACTTTTTTAGACCCCGAAATAACCCATATAAAAACGGCCTCTTGATTCAGGCAGTGACCTATGGAATAAAAAATCCCCCCAAAATTTTAAAAATATTAAAAGCAAAAAACATATAAAACACTCTAAAAAGAATTTAAGAAAAAAAGTACGACACACTTTTAACTTTAAAAGGTGATTTAAGTGTCACTGCGTTTTTCTTTTCATTAAAAAACAGATATGACCCAAAATTTTCATATTCTATAGAGACATGTGTAAACATTGATCAAATATGGCTTTATAAGATATCAACCCCCGCACGTTTGAATCTGATGTGTGTGTGTGTGTGTATGTGTGTGTGGTGGTGTTTTACAAGTGTGGAGTGCGTTTGGTTTTTGTAATTGGTTCGGTTTTGGTTTTTTACTTTTCTTGTTTTTTGTTTTTTATGTTTTTTTGTATTCACATAAATATGCTGACTATTTAGTTTTGTCACTGTTTGTTTTTTGGGTTTTTTGTAAATGACTAAATTGTTTTTGCTGAGTTATAAAATGCTGGGGGGATTTACATTGCCTGAATTTATTCTTTGATCGAAGGGTTAAAAGTTTCTCTGCTCAAACCAAAAGCACATGTACGTGGTATGGACCCCCGGGGAAAGGGGGGGAAGGTGTCTTTGTTATATTCTTTGATCTGAATCAAACGGGTTATTCTTTTTTTTCTTATAATGGGGAGTTTGTGGGGAAGGGGAATGGGTGAGGGTTGTATTTTTTTAT
>CM054162.1:15054015-15071515 GCA_028751875.1 Rapana venosa
GTGTTGTCTGTAGGGGGGTATTTCCATACTTCGGGCCCCTTCACGCGCCCCACATAGCTGGCCGGAAGGAGCGGGGTTTTTTGGGAGTGGGGAGAGGGCATCCCCGGGTGACAGTTCCAAGGTCACAAGGTTTGGGAAAAAGGACATCACATCCGTATTTGGGATGTAGGCTGTCACGGTACATCATTTTTTTTGGGGTGCACCCATTTGGGCTAGGAAGGAGGGAGGTTGTCGATTGGGCAACCCCTTCCTGAATGCGGCGTGTTCAGTTTGGGCTGTCGATCGGAAGCAGCCTCTCTGGGCGGGCGTGCCCAAGGGGGGGAAGGGGGGAAAGAGGCATGTAGTCGGCCGGGGGAAACACGTCTCTGAGCGTGGGATCACCCTGACCCAATCGCGAAGAAACAGGCCCCGTTGCATTTTATTGACCCTATGGAATACCACACGTTGTGAGGGGTGGGGGGGGCGGACGATAGCACTGACCAGGGGGTCGACAGTACCCGGGGCACTGCAGGTTAAAACCGGGTTTTGGGGGTGTGTTTTTGTGTGTGTGTGTGTGTGTGTGTGTGTGTGTGTGTGTTGTGGGGGTTGGGGGGTTTTTTGGGGGAAAAAACTTTTTGCATTGCAATTTTACTTCATTTTTTTTGCAGCGTCCCTGTTTGTAAATCTGTTTAAATTTTTGATTTTTTCCCATCGGTTGTAAGACTGTGAAAAATAAGGTTAAATGCATGCGTTTTTTATTTTTTCTTTGCAAGATATAGGCTATAAGTTCATTTATTATTAATATTAATATTTCTTCTTCTTTTTTCTTCTTATTAATTTATTTATTATTAACAACTACACGCACGCACGCACGCAAACACACACACACAACACACACACACACACACACACACGACAAAGTGACAAACATACACATAGACAGACAAACAGACAGACGTATCGGCTAAACGGTTAGATTGATTTTGGACTTCAAGAAACAAAATCATCCGTTGTTCCCTTTGTCAGAGGCACTATTTCCAGTTAAGTGACTAGTCTACCATGCGTCAAACCAGTCAGCTTTAAGTGCTTCACAAATCCCTTTTGTTTAGTCTAATCAGCGTCAAAGAGTACTGCATTGTCTAGAGATAGCTGAGTTTGTCAGACAGAGAATCGCAGACCATTAAGCACACAATGGCAGGAGTGTGTTGGTTTTTTTCTTCTCTAAGTTCTGTGTGCATTTTACCAATAGTATATAGTAGAAGTTCGATACCAACATACGAAAAGCTGGCAAAATTGTACGAGGCTAAGCAATTTGTTTGTTGTTGTTGTTGTGAATGAGAAGTTTGTGTATATGACTGGGTTTTTTAAAGTCACCTCACCATATAGGCAGCCATACTCCGACTTCAGGGGGCTTATTTCTCTCTTTTTTCTAAAGGAAGAGTGCAGATTGTTATGTTAAGAGCTGCTTGTCATGGCTGAAGCAAGCAATCTCAAGACAGCATGTTTACAACATAACAATGTTTCGGTGTTAGGCCTTGGCAAATACTTGTGGCATCAATAAGTTACACAGATATTTTGACCTTAGCCAAAGCCGCTAATATATTTATATATCTATTTATTCATTTATTTATTTATTTAACATCTTATTTATTTATTATTTATTTATTTATTTAGTGTGTTAGCTAGTTATCACGCTGTGTTAGTTAATTAGTTTTTATTTGTTGTTGTTAGTTTAAATTTGTTAATATCATACATTTATTTCGGGATAAAGGAATAAAAACAAACTTTTTTTTACACCATCCCCCCTGTATGCGCTTTGTAAAATGTTTTCATCATTCCACCGGGACAAATGGGCCCTTTTTTCAAAAAACGGAAAGGGTTTTAAAGTATACGGAAAAATTTCTGCGTGCGTTGTAATGGGCTTGGTTAAGTTATCCCAAGGGGGGTAAGGAGAGAGAGAGATGAGAGGGAGAGAGAGAGGGGGAGAGAGAGGAGGAGGGGGGGGGGGGGGACAGAGAGGGGGGGGTAGGGGGGAGAGACGGGGGGGGGAAAGAGAAGGGGGGGAAAATTAACTTGAAAGGTTTAATGCATCGGCCTTTTCCAAATCACAAATGGGTTGGGGGGGGGGGGGGAGAGGAGAGAAGAAGGGGGGGGGGAAGGAGAGAGAGAGAGAGAGAGAGGAGGGAGAAAAGAGAAGAGAGGGAGAGACGAAGACAAACAGAAGGGCAAAAAAAGGAAAAGAGGGAGAGACAACACACGGCAGAAGACAAAAAAAGAAACAGAACAACAGAGACAGAGAGAAATTACAGAAGAGACAGAGAAACAGGGGGAGAGAAAAAAAAGACAGACATGAAAGAGAAGAAAGGAGAGAAAAATGAGATATGAGGAGACAGACAAAGAGACAGAAAGACGAGACAGGAGAGACGGAACAGACGGAGGATGCACGCGAAGAGAAAGACAGAGACACAAGGGGACACGGACGAGAAAGAGACACAAAAAGACAGCAGTACAGAGAAGAAACAAAGCCCGGGCCCGCATCAGCGCCCGTGTGCAGTTTTTGCCTGCAGCAAAAAAAACACCATGGGGGCCCGGAACGTTCCCGCATTTTCCCCGGGTTTTTCGAGATGCCCCCCAGACACGTCCCAAACGGACTATGTGCTGCGATTTAGTGATTTGGCCAAAAAAGGGGGGGGGGGGGGGGGGGGGGGGGGGGGGGGGGGGGGGGGGGGGGGGGGGGGGGGGGGGGGGGGGGGGGGGGGGGGGGGGGGGGGGGGGGGGGGGGGGGGGGGGGGGGGGGGGGGGGGGGGGGGGGGGGGGGGGGGGGGGGGAAAAAAAAAAAAAAAAAAAAAAAAAAAAAAAAAAAAAAAAAAAAAAAAAAAAAAAAAAAAAAAAAAAAAAAAAAAAAAAAAAAAAAAAAAAAAAAAAAAAAAAAAAAAAAAAAAAAAAAAAAAAAAAAATTTTCTGCCTGAGTGCTGTGGGTTTTTGTATTTCTAGCTGTGTGTGCGTGTATACTGTTTTACTACTACTACACCTTTTAGTTATATTTCTATATTTTATTATACTACTTCTACTACTACTAACTATTTACCCCCGGTGTCCCTACTACTATTTCCCATTGTATCTGCAATACTACGCGGTTTGTGGGTCCTACTACTGCTACATACACTGTGCTGTAGTACTGCTACTGCTATGCTACTGCAGTGCTGCTGTACTACTTCACTATCACTACTAGTAGTATACACTTTTTGTTTCTCTTTTTTTTGTCTTTTTTCTTTTTCGTTCTTCTTATCTGGTTGTGTTGTTCCGCCTTTGTTGTGTCCCTTGTCTGTTGTTTTTTGTCTGGGTTTTTCTTCCTCTTTTCTCTCTTCTCTCTCTCTTTTCTCTTTTGTTGGCTGTTAAAGGGTTTTATTTGTTTTGTTTTTGTTATTTTTCAATGTTTACCCCCCCCGTTGTCTTATTTTTTCTTTCTTTCTCTTTTCTCTCTCTCTCTTCTTGTTCTCTCTCTCTTCTCTTCTCTCTCCTCTCTTCTCCTTTGTGTTTTTTGTTTCTCGTTTTTGTTTGTCGTCTGTTCACTCTTCTCTTTCTCTCTCTCTCTCTCTCTTCTCTTTCTCTCTTCTCTCTTCCCCCTTTCTATTGTGCCCCCCCCTGCCCTTCTGTCTTTTCTCTTTTCTTTCTCTTCTAGTTGGTATTTTCTATGTTTTATAGTTCCTTGTAATGTTTTTGTATTTTTACACCCCCTGTAAAAATATTCTATTGAGGGCCCACGTGTTAGGGTAAATGGCGACCACCCCCACTTTTAATGATTTTGTTGTATAAATTTATGCCAAAAGTATTTTTTTGGTTTAAAACATTCCAATTTTTCATCCTTTCATTCTTCTTCTTGGTCGTGTTGACTTAGATTAGAAATTGGGGAGAAGTTTCTAAAATGCTGGTCGGGGGTTAATTCCTTTTAAATCGTCTTTGTGTCTGAAACTTTTCTAAAAAAGTCTTTGTTGAATTTTGGATAAAAAAATGAATTTTTTTTTTTTGAGAGTTTTTGGCAACATTGTTGGGCCCCTTCCGTTTTTAAGTGGACATGTTTTTTTTCAGAGAATTCACGATCGTTTTGAAGTTTGTGGGTGGAAAAATATAGTGACGTTCAGTTAAAAGTTTGGGTGGCTATTCTTGCCACATAACCCTCTGGAACAAAAAAATTTGCCACAGAAACCCCGACAAAAAGGCACGAAGAACAGCCCCATAACATAAACCACAAAAACCCAAAACAAACAGACACAGACACTACACCCCAAAACACACACATCCACGGAGAGACGCCCACACACACAAAACCACGCCAGGTAGCGCGCGGTGCCACACACAGAAAAACATTTTCGCACTCACACCACACACAAAATACAGGGGGGGACAGAGAGCAGAAAAAAGAGACAGAGAGAAGAAGCATGCACCCCGGCGCGACCCACACACACACAACACCAACACGCCGCCGCGCGCGCGCCCCCACCACAACAAACACAAGGCGCACGGCGCCGGCCGCGCGGGGAGGGGTTTGGGGACAAGGGAATTTGATTGATAGATTTTTTTTTTATTGTTGTTATTTTTTTCGGGAAAGGGGGGCCTCTGTCGTTTTTCCGCCCCCCGGTTTGTTTGGGGGTTTTGTACTGTTTTCGTTCCCCGGCACACGTAGTCTAGATTTTTGAAATTGAAAAAAATCAGCATAAATTTTTTGCCATTCCTGGAGAAAGCTGTTTTTGGTGAGAGGAAAATTCCGAAAAAGGTTTGGCTAGTCATTTAAAAAATGAAGCATAAAATGAGGCTTTTGTCGATTGGGGTGGGATAATCAGGGGGAGCATATCTTTCCCCCCGCAATGTTAGCGCATCAGCGTGGTTAAAGTGAAAGGGTGCGGTTTGCGCGCCCTTGGGTTTAGTACATTCCCCAGTTTCCACTGTAAATGGGTGCATCCCCCTTTAGGGTAAGGGGAAAGGGAAAACACGAGGGGGGGAATAGGCGGGGCCCTCAATAGTGGTCCCTAGGAAATGATGTCTTGGCCCGCTTCTTACGACCTTAGTTTAAGTGCACCCCGTTTTGTTTTTTTTTTTTTCTTTTAATTCCTTTTTATTGAAAATAATGGAATAAGCCTAGCCTTTGCCTTTTGTTTTGGTCAATAATTGTTAAACCGTCTTCTAGTGTGTTGCAAGTGGAGTGGGGGGTTAAAAATGCAATCAGCAGAACAAAAAATTGATTTTTCTAAGAAAGGATTCTGTGAGAGGAATTACTGCCCAGAGTATGGCTAGGATCACAGAATGAAGAAGCATGATATTTGGTTATTTTTATTTTATTTATTTATTCTTTTTAAATTTTGAGGGTAATGGAATAAGCACTCATGTGTTTTTTACTCGGTCCCCCTGTGTATGCGTTTTGTCAATTTTTTTCATCTGTTTCCCCCAGCACACAAAAGTACCCTTCCGAAAAACGGAACAGGATTTAAAGAAGTAAGATTTATCTGCGTTCGAACCGGGGGCCCCGGTTTATAGTTCATCCCAGGGGCTTTGGGGCCATCGGTTTGATTTTGGGGGTCAAACTGGGGAAGAAAAAGGGGGTGCTGGGGAACGAACCAAAAAATCACGGCTTACTTGTTGGCAGGCGAATCTTAAACCATCCTGCACCTTCTTAATGGCGTTTTTGTCCTTTTTGGCCCACCAAGAAATAAAAACTTTATTTGGTTTTTGGAAACCTTAAAACACGAAATTGGGTGTGCCCAAGTCAAAAGTCATAGTAAAAAGTCAAACTTTTATTTCCAGTTGTAATTGAAAAGGGCAAATACTTGCTTTTTGTTTTGTGTGTGTTTTTTATGTGTGTGTTTGCGGGCGTGGGTAATGTGTGTGTTTTGTTTGTGGTGTGCGTTTGTGTGTTTTGTGTGTGTGTGTGTGTGGGTGGGGGGGGTTGTGTGTGTTTTGTTGTGTGTGTGTGTCTATAGATGTTTTGGATCGGTGGTTAGGGGGAAACCGCGTTGCATAAAAAACCCGGGAAATGTCTGGATGGGAAAAACTTTTGCCGGTGGTTTGATCCCCGTTTTTTTGGGCCCCAAAAATTTAAACCCCTTTTTCCTTTAGACCATGTGTTTTTTGGGTTTTCTGATTACTAGTCTTTCGGTTTGCAGGGGTTTAATTTCGAGGTCCCGTGGTTAAATACTTATTTAGCGAAAAGTATAAAAAAACCCCAAGGGGAAAAACAGAGACTTTTTCCTGGAAAATTTTATGTAAAAAAAATTCCTCCCCAGTAGTAAAAAATACAGTTGCAGACAAAAATTTTTTTTTTTAAAATGGGTGGCGCGGTTTTTTTGGGTGGGACGCGCTCCCCCCCCCGGGGAGGGGGGGGGGGGGGGGGGAGCCCCCGGGAAATTGCTACACAGTTAAATCTGCCGTAAATTTAAAGTGGTTTTACAAAAATTTAATGCCTACGGTTTGGGGGTCATTACAGAAATTCGCATAAAAGGCTACGGTAATGGCGATGTTTTTCCTTTGGGAAAGAGAAGGGGAAAGGTTAGTTTGTTGGGAACAAAAAGGCAGGAGGTTTAATCAAGCAGTGTTTGGTGGGTGGACTGTTAAAAGGAATGCAATTTAGCTTGAAGTAAAGGGTTTGGGGGGAGGGTTTTCTTTGTTCACTTCTTGGTGGGTTTTGGGAAAGGGGGTTTTTGTGGTTTTTGGGTTGGATTTATAGTCTTTTTTAAAATCTGGTGATTTTTTTTTTTTGAAACAGGGACCCACACTTTTAAAGGACTTTTAAAGAGGTTGTTTATGCGTGCTTTTTTTGTTATTTCTTTCTTTCTATTTTAATCTATCTTTTTCTCTATCTATCTATCTATCTAATTTTCTATTATCTTTTCTAATACATATCTATCTATTTATCTATCTATCAATAAAATCCTATTTCCCCCTTTCTGTCTCTCCCCTCTCCCCTCTCTCTCCCCTCTTCTCTTCTCTCTCTCCCCTTTATATTTAAAAATATATATATATATATGTGTGGGGGTGTGTGTATATAAAAAATTACATACTTATAAAATATTATATATTAAAAATTTATATATATATATATATATTTTTGTATTTTTATCCCTACTTTACTACTTTACATACTTTCCATTTATAGACACTTTATACATTCCCAGCCCCAAAAGTGCTTTTTTGTTTTTTTTTCTGAAAACCCAATTTTCCACTTTTTCTTTTTTGAGATAAAAAAGGGACTTTTTTGCTGAAAGAATGCAAAGTTTTTTTTTACTATTTTTTTGGTTGATTTACATATAAAACAAAAATTTTTTTAAAAAAAATTAAAAATAAATTATATTTTTATTTTGTTATAAAAATTTATATATTTTTATATTTATTAATCTCTGCGTGTATGCGTGTGTGGGGATTTTTTCAAAATTGAAATCAGCCCTTTAAGAATAACTGACTTAAAAAAGGGGTTTTAACATAGGATGGGGTTTCCCAGAAGTTTTGGGTTAAAGTTTTTTAAAAAAAGGTGGTGGGAGCACTTCAACCCCTTTTCCCACTGGCTTCCGGGCGATACAAAATGTAATACAAATTGTTTTTATTTTTGGGAGTTAAAACATTTTGTTAAATTTTAAAATTTATCTCTCTTTATATATGCGGGGCATTACAGGCTACCTAAGCTTAGGACATTATTTTTTTCTGTAAAAAAATTTTCTTAATTTTTTGTTTTTGTACTTACAAATAAAAACTTTAGCTTTTTTGGTAAAAGGGGGTTTTTTCTCTTGATTTAACAGATTCTTTGGAAAATGCTTCCCTTTTTGAAATTAAAATTTCCAAAAGCCCTTGCCCCCCAATTTTAAAAATAATGCCAGAAATTTAAAACCTTTCCAAAGCCCTATTTGGGTATCTCTTTGATTTTTAAATTACTCCCACTCAATTTTTCACCTCTCTTTTTTGAGTGTGGGGGGTTTTTTTTGGGGGAAAAGGTTTTAATGAGGGGTTTTTTTGTTTCTTTTCTTTGAAATAGTGATTTTTTCCTTTTTTAAGAAACTCTCTTTTTCAATTTTGTTTAAGGGGACATTCAGGTTAAAAAAGTTACAATCCCTCAATTTTCCCCTTCACAAATTTACACTTTTGCCCCAATTTTCAGAGAGGGGTGAGTGAGAGAGAAAAAGGGAAAGAGGGGGGGGGGGGAACATACAGAGACGACAGACAATCAGAAACGGGACACAGAGAAAACAAAATTAGACGGGACATAGAGGGAGAGGGAAAGAGGGAAAAAGGGGGTAAAAGGTCAGGTAGTAGTAAAGTAGAAGTTGTAGTAAAGTGGGTATTAGAATTTGTAGTAGTAGTTGTATTTGTAGTAGTAGTAGAATTTGTAGTAGTAAAAGTTTTTATTTGTAGTAGTAGTAGAATTTATTTAGTAGTGTAGTAGTTTTAGTGTTGGGAAATTAGTATTTGTATTTGTAGTAGTAGTAGTAGTAGTGTAGTAGTATTTAGAAGTAGTATTTAGAAAAAGAAATTTGTTTTTGGAGTATTTGTGTAGTATTTAGTTTTTGGGTTTGTGGGGATTTGTAGAGTATTTGAAAGTATTTTAGTTCAGTAGTAGTAGAAAGTAGTATTTTGAAAGTAGTTTTGGTGTAGGGAGAAAGTAGAAGAGTTTTGGTAGTAGGGGGAGTAGTGTTGTAGTATAGTAGAAGTAGTGGGAGTAGTGGGAATAGTAGTAGTGTAGTATTTAGTAGTAGTAGTGTAGTAGTAGTAGTTAAAATATAGTAGTTTTGTAGTAGTAGTAGTAGAGTTTTTAGTGTAGTAGAAGTAAATAGAAGTAGTATTTGTATTTTTGAAAGTAGTATAGTAGAAGTAGTAAAAGTAGTATTTGTATTTAGTTTTGGTAGTAGGAGTAGTTTTTGTGGGTTTAGTATTTGTAGTAGTAGTAGTAGTAGTATTTAGTATTTGGTATTTTAAGTAGTAGATAGGGGTTTGCAGTAGCATTTGCAGTGCATTTGTATTTGTAAACGTACCCGTAGCAGTATAGTTTTTGAGTTTAGAAGCATTGAAAGTATTTGTAGTAGTAGTTGAAGTTGTAGTAGTTGGGTAGTTAGTAGTAGTAGTAGTAGTAGTAGTAGTATAGTATTTGTAAGTGTAATAAAAGGGTTTTTGTAGGTTCAGCAAAAGGGTTGTAGCCAGATCAATCTCACAAACTTGAAAAACATTCATGGAAAAACCCCAAAGTTTAAAAGACTCTAAATTCCCTTGGAAGGGGGTGATCGCAGTTAGCAAAAAAAACTGTAAAAAAAAATGTCAAGAAAAAACTACGTTTCACTCTTTGCCGTTTTAAAAATTTAAAGTTTTGTACTGAATAATAAAAACAGTGACATAAAAATAGCTGGGAGAAAAAACCCAAAATTTAAAGGGCATCTAATCAAGTTGCAGGGAATTTGATGATCGGCCCTTTTTGACAGCCATGTAGTTAAGTCTAATTGCTCAAAATTTTGTGCGTGGTGGGTTTTCTTTCAGCCCGGGTTTGTTCTTTTCTGACTTTGTGAAATCGTTTTTAAATTTTTCCAAAAAAAGAAGTTAATCAATACCGTAAGGAACTAAAATTTTTGTTGTTGATTCAAGGCGTGTCTTGGTTTTATTTTTGGTTTTTTGGTTTTTTTTGTTGGGTTTTTTTATTTTTTTTCTGTCTTTTTTTTGATTTTGTTTTATTTTGTTACGCAAATGAATTTTTTCACTGTAGAGTATGATCTCGCTAAAACCCCTTGTCCCCCCGTTATTTGGGCCTAGGGGGTATCCGACTTTTGTCATGGGGAAGGAAAAAAGGAAAAAAAAGGTTGGGAAAAGGGGAAAAAAAGGTGAAAGGAAAAGGAAAGGGAAAAAAAAAAGGGGAAACCGGGAAAAATTTTTTTTTTGTTTCAAAAAGGAGGGGAAGGAAAAAGGAGAAATACAGGAAAAGGGAAATTGGGGGGAAAAAAAAGGCAAGGGGAAACCAAAATGGGGGAAAATGGGGTTTATAGCAGGGCCCCTTTCCAAATGGGGGAAAAACTTTTGTTTTAATAGGGGAAAAAAACCCCTTAAATTTACAACAAACGGCCTCCTCTTAAAGGGAAAAACATCATCATCTGAAATCGGAATATGTCTGTATGGTTTTGGCAATTTGTTGTAGTATAAAGCAAAAACAAGGAAAGCTGACCCCCGTCAAGAAAAAAGGGAAGGGTCAGATGGTTTGGGGCATGTGACAAGATCAGATGGGCTCTCAGGGCCATACTGCAAGGAAACAGTGCAGGGGAAAAAGAAGGCGAGGCGGCGGAAAAAGAAATGGACAGCAACTTTACTGAATGGAACCCAGAAAAGCTTCTCCACATTTTCCCAGGTACTTTGCCCAAAAAACCCCCGGGAAAAAGGAGCCAAACAGTTGTACCCTTCGTCACAGGGAGTGCCCCTACCAAACCCCCGGGAAAAGAGTTTTCGGAAGAGAAGGGGATTTAGAGGGTTTATGGCAAAGGGGGTTTAAAAAAAAGGGCATCATGCAAAAAATTCTCATTCAGTACTTACACTAGCCAGGGGGCTGGGTTCCCCCTGTGTGATGCGTTTTGACAGCAAAAAACCCCGAAGTCAAGGTAAAGGTGGTCTCATTGCCCTTTTCCCTTTTTAAGAAACCAGGGGTCAGAGACCTCCGCTTCTCCCAAACGCCCCGCATTTTGGGGCCAAATAAGTCACGGGGAGTTTTCAATTTTCCTGAAAAATTTCCGGGGTGCTCTCCCAGGGAGCGGGGCGTTGTTTTCGCCCGAGCAAAGGGCCCCCCATTCTTTTTTTCTTTTTTTTTCCTGTCTGCCATATATGTTTAATTTCCCATCAGAGTGACTTTTTTCTAGGATATTGTTTCCCGCGACCAAATCTCCCTTGGGTTCCCGTTGGTTCTTTTAAAGTGCAATTTAAAATTTAAAATTACACACATGAGTCCCGGGTTCCAAACTCAAAGACTAAAACCCGGGCCCCCACTCACGGTCTGGGGGATGTTGGGGAGGGGGGATAAGATTCAGGAACACACATAGTGAAAACAACATGTCCTAAACTGAAGAAAAAACCCAAAGCTTAAACTGTTATAGAATAAGAGTGAAAAAAGCCAACAAAGCACGTCATTTTACATTATTGTCTCTCCAGAAAAGCAGACAAGATTTGAGACAGAAACTACAGTTTCTTGCTGCAAAGAAGAAAAAGAGGTGGGGCTAGACATATGGGGCAATAAATAATAAGTTTAAAAAAAAACAAAAATTCGTTTCTATATCTTGACCTTGCCTTTTTAGATAGCAGATGGGGTATGGAAAAGAAAAAAACACATTAAAAAAATCAGTCAATAAAGAAAAAAACAAAAACATGAGATGAAGGAAGACAAAATAAATACAAACAGGAGAAAAAAGACGTTTGGTTTCCTTTTTTTATATTTAGCGATTTCACAAGTTTCCTTTTCTTTATTTGCTCTCGTTTACAGAAAAACTGTTTAGGAGATTAAGTGGGCTTTTTCTTTGTCTCTTCAGGGGATTTTTTTTCTATTGAATATGTTGTTCATAGATGCACATCTTTCTTTTTGTTATTTATTTGCTTTTTGTTTGGTTTCTTTTTTACAGGAAGGGGGGGGGGATGCAGAGGGGTTGGAAGTGCACTTGTGTATATCTTCTTTCTTCTTCTTCTTCTTCTTCTTCTTCTTTCTTCTTCTTCGCAATTCTTCTTCGCAATTCTTCTCTTCTCGCAATTCTTCTTGTTCTTCTTCTTCGCAATTCTTCTTCTTCTTCTTCTTCTTCTTCTTCTTCTTCTTCTTCTTCGCAATTCTTTTTTTTTCTTCTTCCTTCTTCTTCTTCTTCTTCTTCTTTTCTTCTTCTTCTTCTTCTTCTTCTTCTTCTTCTTCTTCTTCTTCTTCTTCTTCTTCTCTTCGCAATTCTTCGCAATTCTTCTTCTTCTTCGCAATTCTTCTTCTTCTTCTTCTTCTTCTTCTTTGCAATTCTTCTTCTTCCTCTTTGTCTTCTTCGGAATTCTTCTTCTTCTTCACAATTCTTCTTCTTCTTCGCAATTCTTCTTCTTCGCAATTCTTCTTCTTCTTCTTCGCAATTCTTCTTCTTTGCAATTCTTCTTCTCCGCAATTCTTCTTCTTTGCAATTCTTCTTCTTTGCAAGTCTTCTTCTTCGCAAATCTTTTTTGCAATTCTTCTTCTTCCTCTTTGCAATTGTTTTTCTTCGCAAATTTTCTTCTTCGCAATTCTTCTTCTTCGCAATTCCTCTTCTTTTTCTCTGCAATTCTTGCTCTTCGCCATTCTTCTTCTTCATTTTTCTCCTCCCTCTCCTCCTCCTGCTCCTCCTGCTCCTGCTCCTCCTCCCTCCTTCTTCTTCTTCTTCTTCTTCTTCTTCTTCTTCTTCTTCTTCTTCTTCTTCTTCTTCTTCGCAATTCTTCTTCTTCTTCTTCTTCTTCTTCTTCTTCTTCTTCTTCTTCTTCTTTTTCGTCTCCTCATCTTTCATATTGTCGTTACATCTAGAACTGAAAGGGCGTGCTGTTAGTAAGCTGCTGCAATTTTTTGCATTTAAGCTTCAAAATGTCAGTTACTGGCCTTCCAGCAACTGTAGTAACAACTTTAAACGCCCTGCTGATTGACAACGTCCTATCGAGCTGGAAAGTCGCGGGGGAGAGCGGCAGCATTGTCTTCGTCTTGCGACTGAAGCCAGCTGACAAGTCAGTATCAACAGAAATGGCGGACCCAGTGCTGAACCGTAATTCGCGAGTTCAGTATTTTCGCAAGAAGTGCCCTTCCCAAATCCGTCGTGACGTCCAAAGAAGCAAACAACATCAAGAAAGACAGGCAAGTCGTCAGTGTGACAAGGACAGTGTTTTGGAAGAGCAGGTGTTGTCTGACAGTGACTCCCTGCATCCTGATAGAGTGGATGCAGAATCAAAACAAACCAGCGTGTACACAGAGCTGTGTGTTGACAGTGCAGTGAATGTCCCAGCCACACTAGATTCACTTGATTTGCCGTGTGAACCAGCAACAGACAGCAAGATCGGTGTGTCTCCTGAGTTGTCTGATGTGGACGAAGAACAAACAGTTGACTGCACAGTTGAGGGTTTTTATACTGGTATTGTGAAAGAGTATGTGTCCACTCTGACAGACAAACGTGTGCAGCGTCGATTACGAGACAGCAAAAGAAACACACGGTTTCGAAAGGTTGTAGTTCAAGATTCAGGCAATCAAACTATTCTGATGTGTGAATCGGATGACATCGCCCTAGAATATTCTTGTAATGGAGATACTGGCGAGGAATCTATGTGTGTGTTCTGGTATATCAAGCAAGAAGACAGAAACATGTTGCTAGAAGAACGTGTCAGGCTTGCCAGACTTCGTAAAGGGAAGCATCGTCCTAACACACAACACGCAGAGACAGTGGCACGTGCTGAGCGGGAATTACATCTTCTTCGGGACCTGATCCGGTTTTACATGGGCTGACTTCGCTGGCTGCAGACTGGAAAAGGAAAGGCTGTTTTGAAAACTGAGACACGGACAATAATGTATCAGATCTAGATGTACATACCATTACTGACATGGTTTCGATGTCACTGTAATCGCGTCGCGTTCGATATCGTTTGTTACCGCGCCGCAGCGCTATATGGCTTGATTGCTAAATAGCAATAAATATTGTTCATTGTTCATTGTTCATTGTTACATCTACAAAATCAAGGTGCTCGAAACATGCCCTACAAGCCCAAGCTAGTCGCACAGCTACTGGAATGTCAAGCAATACACAAGGTACATGCTTACTAATCTGTTCCACATGCACCGCTAGCACTTTCACACAATATCACCTTTTTTTGCCAGGACCGCACAGAACAGTTTAACGGACACTTTTTGTTTGGGAGGGTGGGGGGGGGGGGGGGGGGTGTAAGTCGGCCACAGTCACTGACTGGCTGTATGAGTTGGTGAGCTTGTTTTGTTTTTGTTGACAGATGGTGTTCATTGTATTGGTTGGTAGAGGGAGGGAGGGAGGGTGGGAGCGAGGGAGGGACGGAGGGAGAGAGACACACACAGAGAGGCACAGAGAAACAAAGAGGGACAGAGTGGATATAAGTGTGCGTGCGTGCGTGTGTGCGTGCGTGCGCGCGCGCGCGTGTGTGTGTGTATGTGTGTGTGTGTGGGTGTGTATGGCTGGTGTGTGTGTGTGTGTGTGTGTGTGTGTGTGTGTGTGTGAATCTATCTATGTGAGTGATTACTCTATCATCCTAAAAAAAAAAAATATATATATATATAATAATAATAATAATAATAATAATAATGTATGGAATCTATATAACGCTGAATCTTGCAAAGGAACAAATCAAAGCGCTTAATGAAACATATAGATAGATAGATAGATAGATAGATAGATAGATAGATAGATAGATAGATAGATAGATAGATAGATAGATAGATAGATAGAGATCTAAATAGATAGATGTAGATATAGACAAAGATATAGATACATATATATACATATATAATTATTATATGTTTTAATCACATTATATATATATATATATATATATATATATATATATATATATATATATATATATATATATATATATATATATATATATATATGCGCTCGAGCGCGCGACGCGCATGTGTGTGTGTGTGTGTGTGCTTTGTAAACATCCAGCCTCCGTGTGTATGCTGTTTTGTAAGTTTTGTCATCCGTTCCCGCCGACACACAACGGCCTACTCTTCTGAAAAATGGAACGGGCTTTAACGTGTGCGCAAGACGGTGTGCGGGCGTACGCGTCTTGTAACGTCCTTTTAATATGTGTTGCCACTAAACCCTTGCTCACTCACCGTTAATGGACTTGAAAACAACCATATCAATCATTTTTCATAATACGTAAACATTATGGGTGTGAGGTTTCCTGTAGCTGTATGACTTCTTCACCGGTTAGTGCATTTGAACATACAGCGTACAATTATATTTTGGGGGATTTCCATTATTGCCATAAGCAACATCGTTGATTTCTGGTACAGGGCTACACGGTGTCCGCAAATCTCTGCAATGTGTGTGTGTGTGTGCGCGTGTGTGTGTGTTTGTGTGTGTGTGTGTTTTGTGTGTGTGTGTGTGTGTGTTTGTGTGTGTATGTGTGTTGTGTATGTGTGTGTATGTGTGTGTATGTGTGTGTTAGTGTGTATGTGTGTGTGTGTGTGTGTGTGTATGTCGCGTTCTGCAATATTGATACCCTTTTTTCTGTTGTTCCTTGGCTAGAACTCCGAGCTTCACCAAAGGTGAGATTTTGCGTATGCAAACATTTGTACCCACCATGAAGGTAGCTGCATTCCGACTTCGGGGTTGTATGCTGGGTATGTTCGTGTTTTCCTAACCCACGGAACGCTGACATGAATTACAAGATCTTAAACGTTCATGTTTGGTCTTATGCATGTGTAATATACACGAAAGGAAATTAAGGTACTGGCAGGGCTGCACTTTAAGTTGACCTGGGAGATCAGAAAAAAATCCTAACCCTAAATTCAACAGACGCCGTCAACATTCGAACCCACGACTTCGCATGCCCATGGTATTGAAGTTGAACGGTCTTAACCACTCTGCTATAGCATCAGAGAACTCAACTTCTCAAGGAGCCAGCATATTGAGGGCGGCGCCCATCTCCTCTCACTCGCTGCTTTACCTTCCCTGACCCTAAAGAGGGCAGGTACCCATTGACAGCTGGGTGAACTGGGGAAACTGTACTCAAGTCAAGGTGCACAAACAGTCACCCATCCAACTGGTAACCACGCTGGATGCTGCTTAATTAACCTTAGCTGCGGGAAAGCGAGTGGTCCGACCTCTGAGCTATCCTGTCCCCCGTGTGTCTATACGCTGGTTTATTCTTGGAACTCTGACAGAAGCAGTACCAGACGTGCTGATAACACAAGTCTCTTGTGTAGTCTTAGATTACAGAAGGATAGAAATGCTGCACCAAAAGCAAGTGCTTCGCTTTTGGGCGTTGATTTAGATAGTGTATCACTTGGGGGAAGGGGTGGCTTGACATTTCTGTCTAAGCAAGTGTACAGGGTTAGTTAGTAAGGTAATACCATATTTTTTATGAGAATGATGGGGTATTGGGAGGGGAAGAGGGGAAGATAGGTTAGTATCTGTTTTGATTGTTTTGATATTTTATGTTAGTCGTTTCTGTAGGTGTTTTTTTGTAGGTATGATAATGTATCTTTGTATTTGCTTGATTGTTTATGTGTTCTTTTGTCTGTTTTGCTTGCTTGTTTGTTGATATAATTGAAACCGATTTTCATTGATAGTAATGCTACCATTACCACACCGATGCACAGTACACACTACTGCTCTGCGTCCATGCATATCTTTTGTTCATGTTCATACTGATGGAAGTCACGGCAGTTTTCTCTATGTGAAATTCGGACTGCTCTCCTCAGGGAGAGTGTGTTGCCACAAGAGCAGCGCCACTCATAATTATCATTTTTTCCTGTTGACTGCAACTGTAATCGTTTCCCTATCAAAGTGACTTTTTCTACAGAACTTTGTCAGGGACAACTCTCTTTTTACCACCATTGTCTCTTTTACGTGCGCTAAATAACTTATGTAGCACACGGGACCTCGGTTTATCGTATAAGACTAGCATCTAAACCACCACTCATGGTCTAATGGATGACAGGAAAAGTTTCGGACCCAAACCGGGATCAAACCACCGCACACTTCCCACCCGGACTTTTCGCTTTCAAGGCAGGCGCAATACCTCTAGACCACCGATCTTGCATCTGTTTGTGTAGCATTCGAGATCAGTTTTTCTTAGAGAGAAAAAAAAATGCAAGACATATATGAAGTTGTGTCTTTGGGCCAATGCATGTTGAAGGTTAGACAGAAATACGACCCCAGACATACAGATAACACAGGTCTCCTGTGTGCTTCTCCATTACATACAGAACTACTGCCAGGAGGAGTGCTTTTCGCCTTGGATTAGATTGTTTATCAGTGTGATGACTGAATCTGTCTGTCTGAGAAAACCAAAGTTTACAGGGTTTAATTAGTAAAGTAGTGTTATGTTGTGATCGGGGAAGTGGAGGGGGGGGGGGTGGTAGTTATGTGTGTGTCGGGAGAGTGGTGGTGGTAGTGAAGTGACTGTGTGTGGGGGGGGGGGGGGACTCTGTGTGTGTGTGTGTGTAGTGTGTGTGTATGGGGGGTGGGGGGGGGATTGTGTGTGTGTGTGTGTGTGTGTGTGTGTGTGTGTTTATGACTTGTTTTTGATTATGTGTCTCTCTATCTATGTCTGTGTATGCATGCAATCGTGTTTGTGTGTGTACATTTGTGTGTGCGTGTGTGTGTGTATGCGCGTTATATGCGTGTGTGTTTGTGTATCGAATGTTTTATTTATTAACTTCATTAACACATCATGTCTCCATTTATCTTGAAGTGATTTTCAGGCTGCGACTCACAAAACCATAATAGGAATACACGGTCTCTAAATAAGGCAAGCTGGACTTCGCACATGGTAAGGAAAG